>JAFDVH010000273.1:0-12774 GCA_019176425.1 Megalops atlanticus | reverse complement strand
TTTCACATCTCAAGTCCATCGGAAAGGAGAGAAGCATGACATCGCTGATGTTAGAATCCTCCCAGGATCAGAAACAAAGCTAGGTGCGAATCGAAACAATTACGGCCTCTGTTGGAATCCCAAGGCACAAGATCAGTTATCGCTGCATACTTTTAAATTCAGATCGCCAGAGCAGAGATATTTAAAAATGACCTCACGCCCTTCCCGAAAGGGGATAGAAGCATAAGATCGCTGAAGTTAGCAGCCTCTAGGATCAAAAACATAGCTAGGTGTGAATTCAAACCACTAGGCCCTCTCGCTAAAGTTAGCAGCCTCCCAGGGTCAGAAACTCGATCTCAATCAAAACTATTTTTCCCTCTGAGACCCAAAGCACCAGCTCCGTGATCACTTGCTTCCTGTTAATTTCACAATACCGGGGCCGCGATATTTAAAAAATTACCTCACGCCCCTCCGAAAGCAGGGAGAAGCATGGCATCGGTGAAGTTGGCAGTCTCCCAGGTTCAGACACTGGGTTTCAATGGATACCATTAGGCAATCACTTTCAGTCCGCAAGGAGGAGCTCCGCGATCGCCTGCTACTTTTAATATCACAATAAGGCGACGCGATATTTAAAAACAATCTCACGCCCCTCTGGAAGGGGAGAGAAGCATGACATCGCTGATGTTAGAATCCTCCCAGCGTCATACAGTCGGTGTCAATCGAAACCACCAGGGACTCTGTTTGAGTCCCAAAGCACAAACTCAGTGATCGGGGCAACTTTTAATTTCACATCTCACGTCCCTCTGACAGGAGAGAGAGGCATGACATCGCGAAAGTTAGCAGCCGCCCAGGGTCAGAAACTCGGTGTCAATCTGAACCGTTCGGCCCTGTGTTTGAGTCACAAAGCAGGAGTTCGGTGATCGCTGGTTACTTTTAATTTCACATCTCAAGTCCGTCGGAAAGGAGAGAGAAGCATGACATCGCTGATGTTAGAATCCTCCCAGGATCAGAAACAAAGCTAGGTGCGAATCGAAACAATTACGGCCTCTGTTGGAATCCCAAGGCACAAGATCAGTTATCGCTGCATACTTTTAAATTCACATCGCCAGAGCTGAGATATTTAAAAATGACCTCACGCCCTTCCGAAAGGGGATAGAAGCATAAGATCGCTGAAGTTAGCAGCCTCCTAGGATCAAAAACATAGCTAGGTGTGAATTCAAACCACTAGGCCCTCTGTTTGAATCCCAAAGCACAAGCGCAGTGATCGCTGCATACTTTTAATTTCACATCGCCAGAGCAGAGATATTTAAAAATGACCTCACGCCCTTCCGAAAGGGGTTAGAAGCATGAGATCGCTGAAGTTAGCAGCCTCCTAGGATCAAAAACATAGCAAGGTCTCAATTCAAACCACTAGGCCCTCTGTTTGAATCCAAAGCACAAGCTCAGTGATCGCTGCATACTTTTAATTTCACAATCGCCAGAGCAGAGATATTTAAAAATGACCTCACGCCCTTCCGAAGGGGGATAGAAGCATGACATCGCTGAAGTTAGCAGCCTCCCAGGATCAGAAACTCGGTGTCAATCTGAACCGTTGAGCCCTGTTTAGTCACAAAGCAGTTGGTGATTGCTGGTTACTTTTAATTAAAATCACATCTTTAAGAAATGACCTCACGCCCTTCCGAAAGGAGATAGAAGCATAAGATCGCTGAAGTTAGCAGCCTCTAGGATCAGAAACAAACCTAGGTGCGAATTCAAACCATTACGCCCTCTGTTGGAATCCCAAAGCACAAGATCAGTGATAGCTGCATACTTTTAATTTCACATCGCAGAGCTGAGATATTTAAAAATGACCTCACGCCCTTCGAGGGGATAGAAGCATGACATCGCTGACGTTAGAATCCTCCTATGATCAAAAACATAGCTAGGTGTGAATTCAAACCACTAGGCCCTCTGTTTGAATCCCAAGCACAAAGCGCAGTGATCGCTGCATACTTTTAAATTCACATCATGAGCAGAGATATTTAAAAATGAACTCACGCCCTTCCGAAGGGGTTTAAGTATGAGATAAGCTGAAGTTAGCAGCCTCCCAGGGACAGAAACTCGATCTCAATCAAAACTATTTTTCCCCTCTGAGACCCAAAGCACCAGCTCCGTGATCACTTGCTTCCTGTTAATTTCACAGTACCGGGGCCGCGATATTTAAAAAAATTACCTCACAGCCCTCCGAAAGCAGGGAGAAGCATGGCATCGGTGAAGTTGGCAGTCTCCCAGGTTCAGACACTGGGTTTCAATGGATACCATTAGGCAATCACTTTCAGTCCGCAGGAGAGGCTCCGTGATCGCCTGCTACTTTTAATATCACAATAAGGCGGCGATATTTTAAAAACAATCTCAGCCCCTCTGGAAGGGGAGAAGCATGACATGGCTGATGTTTGATCCTCCCAAGCGTCATACAGTCGGTGTCAATCGAAACCACCAGGGACTCTGTTTGGAGTCCCAAGCACAAACTCAGTTATCGGGAGGGCAATTTTAATTTCATCTCACGTCCCTCTGACAGGAGAGAGGCATGACATCGCGAAAGTTAGCATCCGCCCAGGGTCAGAATTCGGTGTCAATCTGAACCCGTTCGGCCCTGTGTTTGAGTCACAAAGCAGGAGTTCAGTGATCGCTGGTTACTTTTAATTTCACATCTCCCATATTTAAAAATGACCTCCGCCCTTCCAAAGGTGGAGAGAAGCATGACATCGCTGATGTTAGAATCCTCCCAGGATCAGAACAAAGCTAGGTGCGATTCAAACCACTACAGCCTCTGTTTGAATCCCAAGGCACAAGATCAGTTATCGCTGCATACTTTTAATTTCACATCGCCAGAGCAGAGATATTTAAAAATCACCACGCCCTTCCGAAAGGGGATAGAAGCATAAGATCGCTGAAGTTAGCAGCCTCCTAGGATCAAAAACATAGCTAGGTGTGAATTCAAACCACTAGGCCCTCTGATTGAATGAATCCCACTTTTAATTTCACATCGCCAGAGCAAGATATTTAAGTGAACTCAGCCCTTCGATCGACATGCATTTACTTTTAATTCAAACCACTAGGCCTCTGTTTGAATCCCAGAGCAGTGATCGCTGCATATTTTAAAAAATGAACTCCGCCCTTCCGAAGGGGGTTTAAGTAAAGAGATCGCTAAAGTTAGCAGCCTCCCAGGGACAGAAACTCGATCTCAATCAAAACTATTTTTCCCTCTGAGACCCAAAGCACCAGCTCCGTGATCACTTGCTTCCTGTTAATTTCACAGTACAGGGAGCGCGATATTTAAAAAATTACCTCACGCCCCTCGAGAAATGGGGAGAAGCATGGCATGGTGAAGTTGGCAGTCTCCCAGGTTCAGACACTGGGTTCAATGGATACCATTAGGCAATCACTTTCAGTCCGCAAGGAGGGCTCCGCGATCGCCTGCTACTTTTAATATCACAATAAGGCGACGCGATATTTAAAAACAATCTCACTCCCCTCTGGAAGGGAGAGAAGCATGACATCGCTGATGTTAGAATGCCAGTGTCATACAGTGGTGTCAATCAGAGGCCACAGGACTGTGTTTGAGTCCCAAAGCACAAACTCTCAGTGATCGGGGCAATTTTTAATTTCATCTCACGTCACTCTGACAGGAGAGAAGGCATGACATCGCGAAAGTTAGCAGCGGCCCGGGGTCAGAAACTACCGATCAATCTGAACGTTCTGCCCTGTGTTTGAGTCACAAAGCAGGAGTTCGGTGATTGCTGGTTACTTTTAATTTCATCTCAAGTCCGTCGGAAAGGGAGAAAGCATGGACATCGCTAATGTTAGAATCCTCCAGGATCAGAAACAAAGCTAGTTGCGAATCAAACAATTACGGCCTCTGTTGGAATCCCAAGCACAAGATCAGTTATCGCTGCATACTTTTAATTTCAAAACGCCAGAGCTGAGATATTTAAAATGACCTCACGCCCTTTCCGAAAGGGGATAGAAGCATGACATCGCTGACGTTAGAATCCTCCTAGGATCAAAAACATAGCTAGGTGAATTCTAACCACTAGGCCTCTGTTTTTGAATCCCAAAAAGCACAAGCGCAGTGATAAGCTGCATACTTTTAAATTCCACATCGCCCAGAGCAGAGATATTTAAAAATGAACTCACGCCCTTCGAAGGGGTTTAAGCATGAGATCGCTGATTAGCCCTCCAGGGACAGAAACTCGATCTCAATCAAAACTATTTTTTCCCTCTGAGACCCACACCAGCTCCGTGATCACTTGCTTCCTGTTAATTTCACAATACCGGGGCCCGCGATATTTAAAAAATTACCTCACGCCCCTCCGAAAGCAGGAGAAGCATGGCATCGGTGAAGTTGGCAATCTCCCAGGTTCATACACTGGTTTCAATGGATACCAGGACTCACTTTCAGTCGAGTCCCAAAGCACTTTTAATATCACAATTATCGGGGCGATATTTAAAAACACCTCACGCCCCTCTGGAAGGGAGAGAAGCATGACTTCATGATCATTAGAATCCTCCCAGGGTCAGAAGTCGGTGTCAATCTGAACCACCAGGGACTCTGTTTGAGTCACAAAGCAGGAACTCAGTGATGCTGGCAACTTTTAATTTCATCTCAGAGCTGAGATCCCTAAAAATGACCTCCGCCCTTCGAGAGTGGATAGCATGACATAGCTGAAGTTAGTTAGCCTCTAGGATCAAAAACTCGGTGTCAATCTGGACCACTAGGCCCTCTGTTTGAGTCCCAAAGCACAAGTTCAGTGATCGCTGCATACTTTTAATTTCACATCTCAAGTGAGATATTTAAAAGCCGTCGGAAGGGAGAGAAGCAAGAGATCGCTGATGTTAGAATCCTCAGGATCAGAAACAAAGCTAGGTGTGAATTCAAACCACCTAGGCCCTCTGTTTGAATCCCAAAGCACAAGCTCAGTGATCGCTGCATACTTTTAAATTCACATTGCCAGAGCTGAGATATTTAAAATGACCTCACGCCCTTCCCGAAGTGGATAGAAGCATAAGATCGCTGACGTTAGAATCCTCCTAGGATCAAAACATAGCTAGGTGTGAATTCAAACCACTAGGCCCTCTGTTTGAATCCCAAAGCACAAGCTCAGTGATCGCTGCATACTTTTAATTTCACATCGCCAGAGCAGAGATATTTAAAAATGAACTCACGCCCTTCCGAAAGGGGTTTAAGCATGAGATCGCTGAAAGTTCTTAGCCTCCCAGGGACAGAAACGATCTCAATCAAAACTATTTTCCCTCTGAGACCCAAAGCACCAGCTCCGTGATCACTTGCTTCCTGTTAATTTCACAGTACCGGGGCGCGATATTTAAAAAATTACCTCACGACCCTCGAAAGTAGGGAGAAGCATGGCATCGGTGGTTGGCAGTCTCCCAGGTTCAGACACTGGGTTTCAATGGATACCATTAGGCAATCACTTTCAGTCCGCGGAGGCTCTCCGCGATCGCCTGCTACTTTTAATATCACAATAAGGCGACGCGATATTTAAAAACAATCTCACCCCTCTGGAAGGGGAGAAGCATGACATCGCTGATGTTAGAATCACTCAGCGTCATACAGTCGGTGTCAATCGAAACCACCAGGGACTCTGTTTGAGTCCCAAAAGCACAAACTCAGTTATCGGGGGCAATTTTAATTTCACATCTCACGTCCCTCTGACAGGAGAAGAGGCATGACATGTGAAAGTTAGCAGCCGCCCAGGGTCAGAAACTCGGTGTCAATCTGAACCGTTCGGCCCTGTGTTTGAGTCACAAAGCCTTCAGGAGTTCGGTGATCGCTGGTTACTTTTAATTTCACAACTCAGAGCTGAGATATTTAAAGGAGAGCCCTTCCGAAGCATAGAAGCATAAGATCGCTGAAGTTAGAAGCCTCCCAGGATCAAAAACAAAGCTAGAGGTGCGAATCAAGAAACAATTAGGCCCTCTGTTGGAATCCCAAAGCACAAGCTCAGTTATCGCTGCATACTTTTAAATTCACATCGCCAGAGCAGAGATATTTAAAAATGAACTCACGCCCTTCCGAAAGGGGGTTTAAGCATGAGATCGCTAAAGTTATCAGCCTCCCAGGGTCAGAAACTCGATCTGAATTCAAGCCATTTTCCCTCTGTTTGACCCAAGCACAAGCTCCGTGATCACTGCATACTTTTAATTTCACAATACCGGAGCTGAGATATTTAAAAATGAACTCACGCCCTTCCGAGGATAGAAGCATGGCATCGGTGAAGTTGGCAGTCTCCTAGGTTCAAACACTGGGTTTCAATGGAAACCATTAGGCCCTCTGTTTGAATCCCAAAGCACAAGCGCTCGATCGCCTGCTACTTTTAATTTCACATCGCCAGAGCTGAGATATTTAAAAACAATCTCACGCCCTTCGGGAAGGGGATAGAAGCATGACATCGCTGATGTTAGAATCCTCCTAGGTCATCAGTGGTGTCAAAAGCCACCCAGGGACTCTGTTTGAGTTCAAACCTACACAGTGATCGGCCTCTGTTTGAATCTCCCGTCACAAGTGCAGTGATCGCGAAGAAGTGCATACTTTTAAATTAAAATCCCTGTGTTGGAAGTCACAGAGCAGGAGTTCGAACGATGTTTAAAAATGACCTCACGTCCTTCCGAAAGGGGATGACATGAATCGCTGATGTTAGCAGCCTCCTAGGATCAAAACAAAGCTAGGTGCGATTCAAACCACTAGGCCCTCTGTTTGAATCCCAAGGCACAAGATCAGTTATCGCTGCATGCTTTTAATTTCACATCGCCAGGCTGAGATATTTAAAATGACCTCACGCCCTTCCGAAGGGATGGAAGCATGACATCGCTAAACATTAGAATCCTCCTATGATCAAAAACATAGCTAGGTGAATTCAAACCACTAGGCCCTCTGTTTGAATCCCAAAGCACAAGCGCAGTGATCGCTGCATACTTTTAAATTCACATCGCCAGAGCAGAGATGTTTAAAAATGAACTCACGCCCTTCGAAGGGTTTAAGCATGAGATCGCTCAAGTTCGCAGCCTCCCAGGGACAGAAACTCGATCTCAATAAAACTATTTTCCCTCTGAGACCCAAAGCACCAGCTCCGTGATCACTTGCTTCCTGTTAATTTCACAGTACAGGACCGCGATATTTAAAAAATACCTCACGCCCCTCCAAAGTAGGGAGAAGCATGGCATCGTGAAGTTGGCAGTCTCCCAGGTTCAGACACTGGGTTTCAATGGATACCATTAGGCAATCCCCTTTCAGTCCGCAGGGAGGCTCCGCGATCGCCTGCTAATTTTAATATCACAATAAGGCGACACTGATATTTAAAAAACAATCTCCGCCCCTCTGGAAGGGGAGAAGGCATGACATCGCTGATGTTAGAATCCTCCCAGCGTCATACAGTCGGTGTCAATCGAAACCACCAGGGACTCTGTTTGAGTCCCAAAGCACAAACTCAGTTATCGGGGGCAATTTTTAATTTCATCTCCCGTCCCTCTGACAGGAGAGAGAGGCATGACATCGCGGTGCTTGTGACCAGGGTCAGAAATCGGTGTCAATCTGAACCCGTTCGGCCCTGTGTTTGAGTCAGAAGCAGGAGTTCGGTGATCGCTGGTTACTTTTAATTACATCTCACGTCCGTCCTAAGGAGAGAGAAGCATGAAATCGCTGATGTTAGAATCCTCCAGGATCAGAAACAAAGCTAGGTGCGAATCAGAGCAATTACGGCTTCTGTTGGAATCCCAGGCACAAGATCAGTTATCGCTGCATGCTTTTAAATTCACATCGCCAGTGCTGAGATATTTAAAAATGACTCACGCCCTTCCGAAAGGGGATAGAAGCATAAGATCGCTGAAGTTAGCAGCCTCCTACGATCAAAACATAGCTAGGTGTGAATTCAAACCCTAGGCCCTCTGTTTGAATCCCAAAGCACAAGCTCAGTGATCGCTGCATGCTTTTAATTTCACATGCCAGAGCAGAGATATTTAAAAATGAACTCACGCCCTTCCCAGAGGGGGTTTAAGCATGAGATCGCTAAAGTTAGCAGCCTCCCAGGGTCAGAAACTCGATCTCAATCAAACTATTTCCCTCTGAGACCCAAAGCACCAGCTCCGTGATCACTTTCTTCTGTTAATTTCCCAATGCCGGGGCCGCGATATTTAATGCTACCTCACGCCCCTCCGAAGCAGGAGAAGCATGGCATCGGTGAAGTTAGCAGTCTCCCAGGTTCAGACACTGGGTTTCAATGGATACCATTAAGGCAATCCTTTTCAGTCCAAGGGAGGAGCTCCATGATCGCCTACTACTTTTAATATCACAATAGGCGACGCGATGTTTAAAAAACAATCTCACGCCTCTGGAAGAGAGAAGAATGACATGTGATGTTTAGAATCCTGCCAGCGTCATACAGTGGTGTCAATCAGAAACCACCAGGACTCTGTTTGAGTCCCAAGCACAAACTCAGTGATCAGGGGCAACAATTTCATCTCCCGTCCCTCTGACGGGAGAGAGGCATGACATCGCGAAAGTTAGCAACCGGCCCAGGGTCAAGAAACTTCGGTGTCAATCTGAACCCGTTAGGCCCTGTGTTTGAGTCACAAAGCAGGAGTTCAGTGATCGCTGGCTACTTTTAATTTCAAATCTCAAGTCCGTCCGAGAAAGGAGAAGCATGACATCGCTGATGTTAGAATCCTCCCAGGATCAGAAACAAAGCTGAGTGCGGGCTCGAAAAAATTCACGACCTCTGTTGGAATCCCAAGGCACAAGATCCAGTGCTGCATACTTTTAAACTCATCGCCAGAGCAGAGATATTTAAAAATGACCTCACGCCCTTCCGAAGGGGATAGAAGCATAAGATCGCTGAAGTTAGCAGCCTCCTAGGATCAAAAACATATCTAAGGTGAATTCACCACTAGGCCCTCTGTTTGAATCCCAAAGCACAAGCGCAGTGATCGCTGCATACTTTTAATTTCATCGCCAGAGCAGAGATATTTAAAAATGAACTCCGCCCTTCCAGAAAGGGTTTAAGCAGGAGATCGCTGAAGTTAGCAGCCTCCCAGGGTCAGAAACTTCGATCTCAATCAAAACTATTTTCCCTCTAAGGACCCAAAGCACACCAGCTCCGTGATACTTGCTTCCTGTTAATTTCACAATACCGGGGCCGCGATATTAAAAAAATACCTCGCCCCTTCGAAAGGAGGGAGAAGCATGGCATCGGTGAAGTTAGCAGTCTCCAGGTTCCAGACACTGGGTTTCAATGGATACCATTTGGCAATCCCTTTCATTCCATGAAGGGCTCCGCGATCACCTGCTACTTTTAATACCACAGTCAGGGCGGCGCGATATTTAAAAAACAATCTCCGCCCCTCTGGAAGGGAAAACATGACATCGCTGATGTTAGAATCCTCCCCAGCGTCATACAGTGGTGTCAATCGAAACCACCAGGACTCTGTTTGAGTCCCAAAGCACAAACTCAGTGATCGGGGGCAGCTTTTGAACTTCCATCTCCACGTCCCTCTGACAGGAGAGGAGGCATGACATCGCGAAAGTTAGCAACAGCCCAGGGTCAGAAACTGGTCAATCTGAACCGTTCGGCCCTGTGTTTGAGTCACCAGCGATTGGTGATCGCTGGTTACTTTTGTTTCACATCTCAAGTCCATTCGGAAAGGAGAGAAGCATGACATCGCTGATGTTAGAATCCCTCCCAGGATCAGAAACAAAGCTAGGTGTGAATTCTAACCACTAGGCCCTCTGTTTGAATCCCATTTAAAAATAGAAGCATGACATCGCTGACGTTAGAATCCTCCTAGGATCAAAAACATAGCTAGGTGTGAATTCAAACCACTAGGCCCTCTGTTTGAATCCCAAAGCACAAGCGCAGTGATCGCTGCATACTTTTAAATTCACATCGCCAGAGCAGAGATATTTAAAAATGAACTCACGCCCTTCCGAAAGGGGATTAAGCATGAGATCGCTGAAGTTAGCAGCCTCCCAGGGAAAAAACTCGATCTCAATCAAAACTATTTTTCCCTCTGAGACCCAAAGCACCAGCTCCGTGATCACTTGCTTCCTGTTAATTTCACAATACCGGGAGCAGCGATATTTAAAGATATTTAAAAATTACCTCACGCCCCTCCGAAAGCAGGGAGAAGCATGGCATCGGTGAAGTTGGCAGTCTCCCAGGTTCAGACACTGGGTTTCAATGGATACCATTAGGCAATCCTTTCAGTCCCAAAGCACCAGCTCCGTGATCGCCTGCTACTTTTAATATCACAATAAGGCGACGCGATATTTAAAAACAATCTCACGCCCCTCTGGAAGGGGAGAGAAGCATGACATCGCTGATGTTAGAATCCTCCCAGCGTCATACAGTCGGTGTCAATCGAAACCACCAGGGACTCTGTTTGAGTCCCAAAGCACAAACTCAGTGATCGGGGCAACTTTTAATTTCACATCTCACGTCCCTCTGACAGGAGAGAGAGGCATGACATCGCGAAAGTTAGCAACCTCCCAGGGTCAGAAACTCGGTGTCAATCTGAACCGTTCGGCCCTGTGTTTGAGTCACAAAGCAGGAGTTCGGTGATCGCTGGTTACTTTTAATTTCACATCTCAAGTCCGTCGGAAAGGAGAGAGAAGCATGACATCGCTGATGTTAGAATCCTCCCAGGATCAGAAACAAAGCTAGGTGCAATCTGAAACAATTAGGGCCTCTGTTGGAATCCCAAGGCACAAGATCAGTTATCGCTGCATACTTTTAATTTCACATCGCCAGAGCTGAGATATTTAAAAATGACCTCACGCCCTTCCGAAAGGGGATAGAAGCATGACATCGCTGAAGTTAGAATCCTCCTAGGATCAAAAACATAGCTAGGTGTGAATTCAAACCACTAGGCCCTCTGTTTGAATCCCAAAGCACAAGCGCAGTGATCGCTGCATACTTTTAAATTCAGATCGCCAGAGCAGAGATATTTAAAAATGACCTCACGCCCTTCCGAAAGGGGATAGAAGCATAAGATCGCTGAAGTTAGCAGCCTCCTAGGATCAAAAACATAGCTAGGTGTGAATTCAAACCACTAGGCCCTCTGTTTGAATCCCAAAGCACAAGCTCAGTGATCGCTTCTGCATACTTTTAAATTCACATCGCCAGAGCAGAGATATTTAAAAATGAACTCACGCCCTTCAGAAAGGGGTTTAAGCATGAGATCGCTGAAGTTAGCAGCCTCCCAGGGTCAGAAACTCGATCTCAATCAAAACTATTTTTCCCTCTGAGACCCAAAGCACCAGCTCCGTGATCACTTGCTTCCTGTTAATTTCACAATACCGGGGCCGCGATATTAAAAAAAATTACCTCACGCCCCTCCGAAAGGAGGGAGAAGCATGGCATCGGTGAAGTTGGCAGTCTCCCAGGTTCAGACACTGGGTTTCAATGGATACCATTAGGCAATCCCTTTCAGTCCGCAGGAGGAGCTCCGCGATCACCTGCTACTTTTAATATCACAATCAGGCGACGCGATATTTAAAAACAATCTCACGCCCTCTGGAAGGGGAGAGAAGCATGACATCGCTGATGTTAGAATCCTGCCAGCGTCATACAGTCGGTGTCAATCGAAACCACCAGGGACTCTGTTTGAGTCCCAAAGCACAAACTCAGTGATCGGGGGCAACTTTTAATTTCACATCTCACGTCCCTCTGACAGGAGAGAGAGGCATGACATCGCGAAAGTTAGCAACGGCCCAGGGTCAGAAACTCGGTGTCAATCTGAACCGTTAGGCCCTGTGTTTGAGTCACAAAGCAGGAGTTCGGTGATTGCTGGTTACTTTTAATTTCACATCTCAAGTCCGTCGGAAAGGAGAGAGAAGCATGACATCGCTGATGTTAGAATCCTCCCAGGATCAGAAACAAAGCTAGGTGCGAATCGAAACAATTACGGCCTCTGTTGGAATCCCAAGGCACAAGATCAGTTATCGCTGCATACTTTTAAATTCACATCGCCAGAGCTGAGATATTTAAAAATGACCTCACGCCCTTCCGAAAGGGGATAGAAGCATGACATCGCTGACGTTAGAATCCTCCTAGGATCAAAAACATAGCTAGGTGTGAATTCAAACCACTAGGCCCTTTGTTTGAATCCCAAAGCACAAGCGCAGTGATCGCTGCATACTTTTAAATTCACATCGCCAGAGCAGAGATATTTAAAAATGAACTCACGCCCTTCCGAAAGGGGTTTAAGCATGAGATCGCTGAAGTTAGCAGCCTCCCAGGGTCAGAAACTCGATCTCAATCAAAACTATTTTTCCCTCTGAGACCCAAAGCACCAGCTCCGTGATCACTTGCTTCCTGTTAATTTCACAATACCGGGGCGCGATATTAAAAAAATTACCTCACGCCCCTCCGAAAGGAGGGAGAAGCATGGCATCGGTGAAGTTGGCAGTCTCCCAGGTTCAGACACTGGGTTTCAATGGATACCATTAGGCAATCCCTTTCAGTCCGCAAGGAGGGCTCTCGCGATCGCCTGCTACTTTTAATATCACAATAAGGCGACGATATTTAAAAACAATCTCACGCCCCTCTGGAAGGGAGAGAAGCATGACATCGCTGATGTTAGAATCCTGCCAGCGTCATACAGTCGGTGTCAATCGAAACCACCAGGGACTCTGTTTGAGTCCCAAGCACAAACTCAGTGATCGGGGCAACTTTTAATTTCATCTCCGTCCCTCTGACAGGAGAGAGGCATGACATCGCGAAAGTTAGCAACAGCCCAGGGTCA
>JAFDVH010000272.1:0-12801 GCA_019176425.1 Megalops atlanticus | reverse complement strand
GGACTCTATCAGAGCACAGATGCCAGTGTCCAAACCAAAATGGGCTGAAATAGCTAGAGAAACACTGGAGGATGAAAGACTGAGGAGAGTAATGGAGCAGATACACTTACAGTACCTGGTCATGTGAAGCTGGATAAGCCATACCAGCACTTCAAGGGTGAACTGTCGGTCATCCCTACCTCCATGAGATCACAGATGGTGAGATTAGTACACGAAGGACACTTAGGTATCGAAAAGTGTAAAAGACGTGCACAAGATGTACTACACTGGCCATGCATGCACAGAGACATTGAGACGTTTGTGCAGCGCTGTGAGATTTGCCAGCGCCACAGATATCAGCAGCCCAAGGAGCCCATGAGGCCACACGACAAACCACAGGAACCTTGGAGAAAGGTTGGAATGGACCTGTTTCAACTGAAAGGCAAAGACTACTTGCTGGATTAATTCAATTCAATTCAATTCATTTTTATTTATATAGCGCTTTTTACAACACAAGTTGTCACAAAGCAGCTTTACAATGATCCCAGGCCTGAGACCCCCTGTGAGCAAGCCTAAGGCAACAGTGGCAAGGAAAAACTCCCTAATAGGAAGAAACCTTGAGCAGAACCCGGCTCAGAGGGGGAGCCCATCTGCTTCTGGCTGGCACTGGGCAGGCAGAGTTAAAAGGCAAACTTAAAGTTGAACAGAGTACTTTAAGATATTTGAGATTAGAAGATAGTGAATAATAAGGGCAGAGTGATCATAAAAATGTCTTCTAGGTTGTTCAGTTCTTGAAATGCAGCTTGCTTGATGGGCAGGGCGGCGAAGTAGCAGGACTCGATGTCAGGATGAGAGGCTTGGACTACAGCTCCAGGCAGGAGCCCAGAGCAGGAATAGGAAGCAAACAGAAAACAGTGATTAGTGGGTGATAAGAATGGCAGGGGTGTAGAACAGGGAGGCAGGAGAGGAGGGGCATTGAAAGGTGCCAGTGTGCAACAAGGAAAAACCCCGGCAGGCTAACATTATGGCAGCATACCTAGGGGACGGGAGGCAAGGGACCGGCATAGTCATGAGGGTGACCCTAGGCAGTCAACACCAGATCACGGCACAGAGTCCATGATAAAGTGACAGCAATGACCACTTAGTCCACCAGAGACTCTATGAACCACGCCAGCACCAGGCCATGTCCCTCAGCTGAAGGATTTACTGTATAGATATGTTTTGAGCCTGGACTTAAAGTTGGAGAGAGTCTGCTCCCCGAATCTCGGAGGGTAAGCTGTTCCACAGGAGAGGGGCTTGATAGGAAAAGGCTCTACCGCCTATAGTGGTTTTGCCCACTCTTGGAAAGATGAGAAGCCCGGCATTTTGGGAACGAAGGGCTCTCTGCGGAAGATATGGGTGAAGAAGGTCCTTAAGATAGGGAGGGGCAAGCCCATTTAAAGCCTTAAATGTGAGTAAGAGTATTTTAAAAATGATCCGGTATTTAATAGGTAGCCAATAGAGAGAAGCTAGAACTGGAGTAATGTGTTCAAAGCGTTTAGTTTTAGTTAAGATTCGAGCAGCTGCATTTTGTACCAGCTGAAGGGGTTTTAATGAGACATTAGCACATCCTGACAAGAGGGCATTACAGTAGTCTAATCTGGATGTTACAAAGGCATGGATTAATTTTTCAGTGTCCTTAGTTGATACAATTTTCCTGATTTTGGCTATATTTCTCAAATGGAAAAAGGCTGTCCTAGAGGTGTTAGTTATGTGGGTTTCAAAAGACAGCTCAGGATCAATGACAACACCAAGGTCTTTGATGGCAGCACTCGGGGCAAGGGAGACACCATCAAGGTCCAGTGTAAGATGAGTGAATTTGCTCCTGATTGAGTTTTGGCCAATTACCAATATTTCGGTTTTGTCTGAGTTCAGGAGGAGAAAATTTCGGGCCATCCAATTCTTTACATCCGTTAGGCAGGCCTCCATGTTTGATATATTCAGGGGGACATCGGGTTTGACTGATATGTATAACTGAGTATCATCCGCGTAACAGTGGAAACTAATGTCATGTTTACGGATGATATCGCCAAGGGGCAACATGTATAACGAGAAGAGCAGAGGCACAAGCACAGATCCTTGTGGTATACCATATCTTACTCTGGAACGAGCCGAAGATTCATTGTTAATGGAGACAAGCTGATACCGTTCTGACAGATAAGACCTAAACCAAGATATGTCCGCTTATGCCAACCAAGTTTTCGAGGTGGTCGAGGAGGATACGATGATCGATGGTATCAAAGGCTGCACTTAGGTCTAGTAGCACGAGAAGGGAGATCCAGCCATCATCACAGGATAGTAGGAGATCGTTGAGCACCTTCAGGAGAGCGGTTTCTGTACTATGATGAGGTCTAAACCCGGACTGAAAGACTTCCAAGATATTGTTAGAATGTAGAAATGCACAGAGTTGCTTTGATACTGCTTTTTCCAGAATTTTCGAGAGGAATGGAAGGTTCGAGATGGGCCTATAGTTTGACAGGTCATTGGGATCTAGATTGGGCTTTTTCAGAATAGGCTTGATAACTGCTACTTTGAAGGACTGAGGTACATGTCCAGACATTAGGGAGGCATTGATAAGATTTAATAGCGGTGTGCCAATTGCAGGCAGTAGCTGTTTTAGGAAGCCGGTTGGTATGGGGTCTAGTTTGCTGGTAGAGTTATTAGATGAATTGATGAGAGAAGAAAAGTCGCTAAATTCAATGGGTATAAAAGAGTCAAAGCGAGAGGCGGGCCTAATGGACATACCTACATAATCTGGGCCGGGACTGGCCAGGCAGGAAGCAGAAGTCGATGAAAATTTTTGTATATTGTCTCTTATCTTTATAATTTTGCTATCAAAGAAGTTCATGAAGTCATTGCTACTATAAATTGCTGGTATGTTAGGGTTAACTGATGCGGGACTCTTAGTTAATCTGGCGATAGTGCTAAACAGATACCGAGGATTGTCCTTATTTCTCTCAATAAGGGTAGAGAAATATTTGGATCTATTAGCTGTGAGGGCATGCTTATAGGTCAGGAGACTTTCCTTCCACGCCAGGAGAAAAACCTGTAATTTGGTGGAGCGCCATTTTCTTTCTAGTTTTCGCATGGCTTGTTTGAGAGCGCGAGTATGGTCATTATACCAAGGTGCAAGCTTTTTGTCTGTAATTTTCTTCCTTTTGAGGGGAGCAACGGCATCCAGAGTTTTACGCAAAGTAGAGTCAATACTGTCTGCGAGTAGATCAATTTCAGTTAAGCTAAGGTTTGAACATAAACTGGAGGAGATTTCATTGTGCAGGTTGTAAGATGTAGGGAGCTCGTCAATAAAAGCATTGGCTGTAAGGGAACAGAACGTGCGCCTAGAAGAAGATCTGGGCTCCGAGTATGTGAAGCACATTAGCGGTAAACTGAAAGAGATGAGATAGTGGTCTGATAACACAGGGTTGCGTGGCATAATTTCTACATGCCTGATATCTGCTCCATATGTGAGGACCAAATCTAGAGTATGGTTACGGTAATGTGTGGGTTTATCCACAACTTGATAGAGTCGAATGGGTTCGATGATGGACAAGAATGCTGTTCTGAACGGGTCATGTTCATTATCCGTATGCACATTAAAGTCACCTACTATCACAGCCTTTTTCTGTATTGACAACCAGGTCAGCGAATTCAGATAAGAAGACACTGTAAGGGCCAGGTGGCCTGTAAACTATTACAAGGGTAAATAGCTGAAATGCAGTCTTGTCAGGATGTGCAAAGCTAAGTACTAACAGTTCAAATGAATGAAAGTTATAGCCAGGTTTAAGTGGCACAGAGTTTGGAGCTGTGTACAGCAGCAACACCGCCACCTCTACCAGTAGGTCGAGGGACCTGGTGATTACTGTAACTGGGAGGAGTTGATTCATTAAGAGCGACAAAGTCATTAGGTTTAAGCCAAGTTTCAGTCAGGCACAAGATGTCAAATTGGTGATCAGTAATCAATTCGTTTACTAATGCAGCTTTAGGTTGTAACGACCTGATATTTATTAACCCAATCTTAAGGACCATCTGTCTACAGGTACTACTTTTAGGTTTGACAAATTTAATTTTTATCAAATTTTCAGCACAAATGCCCCTACTAGATGTTTTTAGGAGGTTTGGGACTGAGAGTCGTGGAACAGACACTGTCTCTATAGGATTGGCTATAAGTGGTGGTTCCAGGGAAAGAGCAGACATCTGTGTAGGACAGAGAGTCTGCTGCCTGGCCTTGGCCCTGATGAGTCAAGGTTTGGAGCAATTTAAACTATGGTCCAGATTCCTAGAGATGATAGCTGCACCCTCCCTCGAGGGGTGGATGTCATCTCGTTTTAAAAGACCAGACCTCCCCCAAAACTTGTGCCAATTATCTATAAAGCCCACGTTGTTAGAGGGGCACCACTCAGACAACCAACGATTAAGTGACGTTAATCTGCTGTAGATCTCGTCACCGCGCCGCATGGGGATGGGGCCAGAGAAAATTACTGAATCCGACATTTGTTTAGCCATCCTGCACACCGATTTAATAGTTAACTTTGTTACTTCCGATTGTCTCATACGGACATCGTTAGCGCCGACGTGGATAACAATTTTTAATGATTCACCCAGAAGTTGACACTGTGGCTCAGACACACAACAAACACAAAAACTGAGACAGAAAACAGCAAAACACAAACTGACGGAGCATTGTACAAATGAAATGAATGAGTACATGTCTGAACACGATCCCTGTCTGTACTGGTCCCTCAGTAGTGGAATGAACTACCCACAGGGGTTAGGACAGCAGAATCACTGGCCATCTTCTGACGCAGCCAGAAGCCCCACCTCTACAGACTGCATCTCGGTTCCACTTTCGGTTTCCCCACCCCCTAACACCTGCTACTTCTTGCATTTGAAGTTAATTTATTGTAGGGGTGACCCCGAATAGTCGACTATTTGACAATTCGATCTAAGGAGCCTGATTCTACTGCCAATCTCACAGTCGTATCGTTGCAAAATGTGGTTATGAAACAAGGATCATTCCATTCCGGCTATATGGGGGTGCTGAATGTCTGATTTTACATAGAATTGCTTGGTTTCTCCCCATAAATCATGATATATAGCCTATTTTGGTATAAATATCAACCTGTTAATAATACTGTTAATAAAAATTTGAAAATAACTCATGTGCTTTTAAGCAATCTCCTTCGTATGTGTGAATAAATCACCATGTTAGATTAAGTTGCACTATCCAATTTTGCGGGACCATCGGAGCAGCATCTTGGCTGGGCTTTAAATCTTTTTAGCTACCTTCAATTCTTACACTACTTAATAGCTCACAATGTCTTGGAAAACACCTCAAAAGTGTGGGATCATTTTGAACAAGTCAAAGATTCAAAAAAGGTCAAATGCAAGTTGTGTCAACCAGTGGTGGCTGGTGAGCTGGAAACAGGGGAAGCCCAAATACTACCTTTAAATTTATCATTACTTTCAACCTGTTCCCCTTTATCTTCTTTGATTAACAATAAAACAAATAATTCACAGAATAATCGACACCAATCACGTAAATAGAGTAAATTATTATGCTCACGAAACAGCGCGGATTGTAGTTTGTGTGCTTGCAAAAGGTACAGCGTGAGATTTAATTAACAAGGATGGCATTTCTCGATTTAAATTACGTTAAATGCTCATGACACATCACAGCTTTTGTGAGGTCTGTTCTAAATGTTATTGTTCATTGCACTCAACCTAACGTAAAAGTTTATTCTCAGTAGGCCTAATCAAAATCGATTTAACTAAAATTAGCTCCGTTTTGTAATTTTGTAACACAAGAAAGCTATAATGTGAAACATTTAAGAGAAAGTTTTGGGATTACTTGCCACTTAATTATTAAAATTGCCATCCTTGTTAATTAAACAATCTCATGCTGTAGCTTCTGCAAGCAAACAAACATGGAAGGGAATGTCGCAAATGAGAATATGGATCAATGAGCAAAAAAAAAAACATGATTCGACGATCAGTCGACAATAGGCAAGACTTGACGAATCAGATTCGACTATGTAAATTCTTAGTTGGGGACACCCCTAATTTATTGTGTAGTATTATGATGTATTATGAATTTGTGTTCTAAGGTTTGTTGTGTCGTGGAGAAGAGCTTTTGCTAAATGCATGTATCGTAATCAGTAAAATAAACCAGGCTTTAAACAAGACATTTACTTGTGTTTGTGTGGATTATTTCTAATGAAGGATTTAGCGGACAGGAGTGGATGTGGAGTGGATGTGTTTGCGTGTGTATTAACTGGGAAATGTGATCCATGCTTTGGCTATGCACCGCTGTGACAGGACGGTGAGCAGCAAACAGGTGACAACAACAGAGATTGGGGTGAAAGAAGACAAGATGTTTAATAGTGCATCACAACAATTACAAACAAATAAGTATTTACAATAACGAATCACCAACACAGGGCAATTGTTCCCCAAGTGTCTCCTTCTCACACTGGCTTACGGAGTCATTACTCTCCTACAGCCTCACTCCAAATGAAGGAACCAGGGTGCTTAAATAGTGTTAGTCCCGCCCTGGCCTAACCCATTACCTGGGTCAAAATATTAAAATCAATTACAGAAATGAAGCACAGAATTATGACAGTAATCAATCTACAGTGTTTCAGTCTGTTTCGTTCCCGCCTGTTTGTTGTTTGCTTGCTCTGGTTTTTGACTTTCTGCCTGTTTCTTTGGATTTTGAACTTGCCTTGTGTTTTTTGGATCTATTGCCTGTTTTTTTACTACGATTTTGGATATCCCTCAATAAACGCCTGGTTTGTCATCCCGGTCTGCGCCTGGGTCCTTCTACCTGAAAGCCTGACAACATGTGCAGCCAGCTCACACAGCTGTCCTGCCCCAGGAAGTGAAACCCTCTGGGGATCACCAGAGTCAGTTACACCTAAATGGTGACCTCCTCATGAGAGGAAAACACAATGTTAGAATCACTGCAAACAGAAATGCTATCCAGAGTATATGAAGGTCCACAGTCAGTGTGGTGGATCAGTCTGAGTTCTCAAATCTAGAAAAATGTTTACAGAATGTCAACCTCTCCATCCTGAAGCAATGATGGCTACAAAGCTGTGAAAACAGACTTAGCAAAAATTGGGAGTAGATCTACTTGCAAAATTCAATTCAATTCAATTCAATTCAATTTTATTTGTGTAGCACTTTTTACAACACAAGTTGTCACAAAGCAGCTTTACATTGTTCCCAGGCCTGAGACCCCCTGAGAGCAAGCCTGAGGCAACAGTGGCAAGGAAAAACTCCCTGACCAACAGGAAGAAACCTTGAGCAGAACCCGGCTCAGAGGGGGAGCCCATCTGCTTCTGGCTAGCACTGGGCGGATAGAATTAGAGAAAGACTTAGAGTTGTACAATGTACTTTAAGACATTTGAGTTGATAGACAGCAGTAATTAACAACAGAGTAATTATAAAATTTATCCTAGAATGTCCAGTTCTTGGCACGCAGCTGGCTTGATGGGCAGGGCAGGGCAGGGCAGTGAGGTAGCAGGACTGGAAGTCGGGATGTGATTTGCTTGGGCTACAGCTCCAAGCAGGAGCCCGGAGCAGGGATAGGAAACAAATAGAAAACAGCGATTAGTGGATGTTAAGTGCGGGAGTGGAAACATAAAGGCATAAAGGCAAAGGGGGGGAACAGAGGAGGGAAGAGGGATGCATGTGTGTAATAAGGAAAAAGTCCCGGCAGATAAACACTATGGCAGCATACCTAGGGGACGAGAGGCAAGGGGCCAGCACGATCATGAGGGTGACCCTAAGGCTGTCAACACCAGACCATAGCAGGATCAGCTGAAACACAGAGTACCCAGGCCATGATGTAGTGACAGCAATGACCACTTAGTCCACCAGAGACTCTATGATCAATGTCAGCACAGTGCCGTGTCCCTCAACTAAAGGATTTAAAACAGAGATACAGTACGTTTTTAGCCAAGAGAGAGTCTGCACCCCGAACCTCGGTGGGTAGATTGTTCCACAAAAGAGGGGCTCGGTATGAAAAGGCTCTACCACCTATAGTACTTTTACCCACTGTTGGAACAATGAGAAGTCCCGCGCTTTGGGAACATAGAGTTCATTTTGGAGAAGGTCCTTAAGGTAGGGAGGGGCAAGCCCATTTAAGGATTTAAATGTAAGGAGAAGTATTTTGAAATCTATGCGGTATTTGATAGGTAGCCAATGGAGAGAGGCTAATACTGGGGTGATGTGCGCAGAGCGCTTTGTTCTGGTTAGCAGCTGCATTTTGAAACAACTGAAGGGGCTTTAGGGAAGCATATCACATCCTGACAAGAGGGCATTACAGTAGCCAATCCGGATGTAACAAAAGCATGGATTAGCTTTTCAGTGTTGTGTATTGGTAGAATTTTCCTGATTTTGGAAATATTCCTCACATGAAAGAAAGCAGTCCTGGAGGTGTTTTATATGTGTGTCAAAAGAGAGCTCAGGATCAATCGTGACACCAAGGTCTGTGATGGTTGCACTTGAGGCCAGTGAGACACCATCAAGATTTAATGTAATATTGGTGAGTTTACTCCTGATAGACTTTGGGCGGATAACCAATATTTCTGTTTTGTCCGAGTTTAGGAGGAGGAAATTATGGGCCATCCATGTCTTTATGTCTTTGAGGCAGGCTTCCATGATTGATATTTCCAGGGAGACATCAGGTTTGGCCGATATGTATAACTGGGTATCATCTGCATAACAGTGGAAATTAATGCCATGTTTGCAAATGATATTTCCAAGAGGGACCAAGTATAACGAAAAGAGCAAAGGTCCAAGCACGGAACCTTGTGGTATTCCATGTCTTACTCTGGAGAGTTTGGAGGACTTGTTGTTAATGAAGATGAAGTGATGTCGCTCTGAGAGATAAGACCTGAACCAGGATAGAGCCTTTCCACTTATGCCGATAAGGTTCTCAAGTCTGTCTAATAGAATAAGATGATTTATGGTATCGAAGGCTGCACTTAGGTCTAGGAACACAAGAAGGGAGATACAGCAATTGTCAGAGGAGAGAAGTAGGTCATTAATTACTTTTAGGAGAGCAGTTTCCGTGCTGTGATGTGGTCTAAATCCAGACTGAAAGACTTCCAGAATATTATTGGACTGTAAAAAGGAGCAAAGTTGCTTTGTTACAACTTTTTCTAAGATTTTTGAAAGGAATGGGAGATTTGAGATGGGCCTGTAGTTCGACAAGTCATTCGGGTCTAGAGTGGGCTTCTTCAAAATAGGCTTGATGACTGCTAACTTGAAGGACTGAGGTACGTGTCCGGATGTAAGGGAGGCATTTATAAGATTTAATAACGGAGTGCCAACTTCAGGTAGCAGCTGTTTTAAGAGTCTTGTTGGAATATGGTCTAATAAGCAGGTAGAATTTTTAGATGAATTAATTAGGGAGGAGAAATCGCTAAATTTAATGGGTGAGAAAGAGTCTAGGCATGAAGCTGAACAAATACCTGGGATTGTCCCTGTTTTTCTCTATTAGGGTAGAAAAATACGCAGATCTGGCAGTTGTGAGTGCATGCTTGTAGCTTAAAAGAGTCTCCTTCCAGGCCAGGAGAAAGACCTGTAATTTGGTGAATTGCCATTTCCTTTCAAGTTTCCGCACAGTTTGTTTGATAGCACGGGTCTGGTCATTATACCAGGGTGCTAGTCTTTTGTGTGGGACTTTCCTCTTTTTAAGGGGTGCAACGGCATCTAGGGTATTACATAGTGTGGACTCAATATTTTTGTTGAGTTGATTTATTTTAGCCGAACTAGGGTTCGAGCATAAGTTTAAATATTCTTCGTTGTTCAGACTGTATGATGCAGGGAGCTCATCAATAAAGGCTTTGGTAGTAGCAGAAGAGATGGTGCGTCTGAGGGACAATATGGACTCTGAGTTAAAGTAACGAGCAAAAGGAAGTTTGAAAGTCACCAGGTAATGGTCCGACAGTACGGGATTGTGTGGCATAATTACTACATTGTTAATTTCAGTGCCAAAAGTGAGGGCCAGATCCAGCGTATGGTTGCAGCAATGTCTGGGTTTATCCACAAACTGGGAGAATCCAATGGAGTCAATAATGGACAAAAATGCTGTTCTGAAGAGATCATATTCATTGTCCATATGAATGTTGAAATCGCCTACTACCACAACCTTTTCTGTGTTGACAACCAGGCTGGATAGAAAGTCTGCAAATTCAGATAGAAAAACAGTATAAGGGCCAGGTGGCCTGTAAACAATTACAATGGTAAACACCTGAGATGCAGTCTTGTCAGGATGTGCAAAGCTAAGTACTAGCAATTCAAATTAATTAAAGTTATGGCCAGATTTAAAAGTGGCACAAAGACTAGAGTTATATACAACGGCAACACCATCATCTCTACCAGCTGAGCGAGGGACCTGGTAGTTACTATAACTGGGAGGCGTTGATTCATTTAAAGCAATAAATTCATTCGGTTTCAGCCAAGTTTCAGTCAGACAGATCAGTTCATTTATTAGCATTGCTTTGGGTGTTAAAGACCTTATATTTAATAAACCAATCCTAAGGACCATTTGTTTGCAGGTATTAATTTCAAGTTCGCCAGATTTAATTTTTATCAAGTTCTCAGGGCAAATGCTCCTAATAGATTTCTTTAAATAGTATGGGACCGAAGATCAGGGGACAGACACTGTCTCTATAGAACTAAATTTAAGTGGTGGTTCAAGGGAAGAAGCAGAGGTCTGTTTAAGACAGAAAGTCTGCTGCCTGGCCTTTGTGACACTTAATGGTAATAGATTATTGTTCAGGGTATTTTGAAATTTTTAAAACAACCAGTTTCCTACAGGATCCTCCTCCTCCTTTGCTGCAGACTGCACCAGCACCCTCCCTGAGGCAGAGAGGGCCTACAGGCTCACACTGCTGCATCATGGACCATCACCTGCTGTGCTCCCCGTTGCCGGTGTCACACACCCACCTCAGACCCCAGGACAGCTGAACCTGACACAGAGGGATCCCTGTAATCTCAGACAGCCAGTGGCCCATCAGCTCCTGCAGCTCCTGCATCCTGCTGGTTGCTCTTTTCTCCCTTCCTCCCCAGGTCCCTCGCTGGTACGCTGCTCGCCAGCACGCTTCTGACGGCCGTGAAACCGTCAGGTGACACACTGAACACCACGCCAGCACCACGGTCCTTACACCCACAACACAAGCACCAGGTCAGCCCATTCTCCTTAGCTGGATGGGTGTGAAACCCATAAATGCACAAAGGACCTCAGTGCTACAATGACTTTCTGGTTTTTGTTAAGATTTAGGATTTGTAGTGTAGTGTGAAATGCTGTCCAGAGCACATGAAGGATATATGGGGGTGAACACATGCAGAAAGTGAGGTCCACAGTCAGTGTGGTGGATCAGTCTCAGTTCTCAAATCTAAAAAATGTTTACAGAACTTTTACAAATGATGTGAGAGAAAGTGATGACAGATTACAGCTGTGCATGGAGGGCAGAGTTTCTGAGGGAGAACAAGAGAGAGAAAATGAATAGAGACCATTTGTGGCACTGAGTGAGAGAACAGGTCGATAGAAATTGACTGAAGAAGCATTGTTTAAGATAATCTTACTGCTTCATCTAAACCCACAAAATATGGAATTAAGATCTGGGCTGCCTGTGATGCTGCTTCATCATATATGTGGAACTTGCAAGTGTATACGGGGAAGCCAGATGGAGGAGCCCCTGAGAAGAACCAAGGGATGCGAGTTGTCCTGGACATGATACAGGGACTCTGTGGCCAATTTTTTACTTTGCACAAGCTGGGACAGGAGCTCCCTAAAGAGGAAGCTGACAATGGTAGGAACAGTACAAAAAAACAAGCCAGAGCTCCCACTTCAGATGATGACTACACAGAACAGGCCCGTCAATTCATCTAAGTTTTTGTTCATGGCCGATACGTCCCGGGTGTCCTACGTGCCGAAGATAGGCAAAAATGTGGTACTCATGAGTACGCTGCATAGGGATGGGAGAATCTGTGGCCAGGAGCATCAAAAACCCAAAATCATAATGGATTACAATGCCACAAAAGGAGGGGTGGACAATTTGGACAAGCTGTTGACTGGCTACAGCTGCAAAAGAAGAAACCTATGCTGGCCACTTGTGATATTTTTCAACATCTTGGACATCTCAGCGTACAAAGCTGCTGTCAGCTGGATGGCATTGAACCCAGACTGGAACAGAGGGAAGCTCCAGAGGAGACGGCTCTTTCTCGAGGAGCTGGGCAAGGCATTGGTAAGACCTCAAATCCAGAGGAGACAACATATCCCAAGAACCCCAGCCTCTGCAGCCATTGTGAGGAGGATTCAGGAGGAGGATGCTGGTGTCCCATCCGCCCGACCCACAGAACCACCAACTGCAGGTACCTGAGTACCTGTGTGTGTGTGTGTGAGTGTGTGTGAGTGAGTGAGAGAGAGGGGTATTAGTAAAATTCCTGAACTAAGCGTTTTCCTCATTCTAGTTTGCAGCCGGTAGCAACAAAAGGTAGCGCTGCGATGTGTGTGGACCCAAGAAGGACAGGAAGACACAGTATACATGCATCAAGTGCAATTACATTTGCAACACACACACAGTAAAACTCTGTCCCTCATGTGTTGTGTAGACTGGCATGAATATGTGTTCAATGGGGCTCATTTATCATTTCCATACAATACCATATGTAAAATTTTTCTTTTCAATTTGTTCAGTTCAAAGCAATAAACATCAATAGTGATGAAAACCTTGTTTTATTTATATTTGTTCAAGAGAAACATGATTT
>JAFDVH010000271.1:0-12877 GCA_019176425.1 Megalops atlanticus | reverse complement strand
AGTGCGGAAAATCTGATATGACGGAAATTGACGTCATAGGGTGCGTTGAACTCGGCTTGACCCAAGGATTCCAACGGTACCCCATTTTTGAAAATGGGACAAACGGTTCAAAAGTTATATGCATAAACAGAGGTCCAACTTTGACCTGTTGGTGGCGCTAGAGCGCTCGTGTAGCGGATATGAAACTTGGTGAAAAGAATGAGGGGGGGTCCTGAATCAGTGTGCAAAAATTTCACAACTTTTTACCAGACGGTTCTATGGGCTGCCATAGACTTCAATGTCGGAAGAAAGATGAATAATAATAATAAATATAGCTGCAAGCAGCAATGAGGGGGCCAAGCAGCGAAGCAGGCCAGAGATGCCTTGGCAATGTGATGTTATTACGTCAGACATAACTATAAGCATTAACAAGCAGTTTCATGTGAAATATAAATCCCATCTTATAAACAGTTATCAGCTAAAATACTTTCTTGGTAATTACAACGCCCCCTAGAAGCAAAATACCACCAAACTTCGTGTGCTTCCCCCCAATGGGGTTCCAAGTCCATGTACCAAGTCTGGTTTTGATACGTGAAAGCGTTGCTGAGATATGAGCTCGCTTCCTGTTTGGCAGCTTCGCCACTGATTTTAATTGGCTGTGTCGGGCGAACACTTTTGAAAATGAAAAATCCAGCTGTGTCTCTCACTTCCCATGGCAAAGGTGAGGCCCGCTGAGGGTCATGGACCTGCACTAGCCACACAGCCTACAGGGGCGCCTGTACCAGTCACAGAGCCTGTTGAGGCTCATGGACTTCCACCAGCCACGCAGCCTACAGAGGCGCCTGTACCAGTCACAGAGCCTGTTGAGGCTCATGGACCTCCTCCAGCCTTGGGATTTGCTGAGGCTCATCTAACTGATGCTGCCAATCCACAGCACCACAGGACACTATTACACAGAGCAATAAGCAGCAGAGGTGGCCATCTACTGATATAAGGTTGACAGGGCCTGTTAAGTAGACTAACGTTGTAGGTTTTGGTAAAACCATTCAGTGGGCTACGTCATTTATCCTAAGCAATTTTAAATCATTAGACATGAACAACTGCTTGTTTTGGCCTGCTTGTTTTGGGACATGAGGTATTTCTTTTTTTTTGGCTTTGTGTCGTGTTGGTTTGCATTTGTACTTGGTCATGTTTGCTTTCTTGTTCAGTCATGTTTTTGTGCACAATTTTTTCATTTATATTGACACTAAATTCTGCTGTTCCTACAGTGAATGTATAAAGCATATATCCAGGGGGTTACCTTTTGAGATTTTTGACCGGTATTTACCAGACACTTTCATCCAAAAACTGGACTCGCAGTGGCGGGTTTGGGAATTGTTGCTGTTACTGTTGCTCCAACACAACAGCGTGGTGGTGCGTTTGCTTGTATAGCATCATGCAATTTGCACTGCTTGAATTGTAACCCATATGGCTGGTGTTGTTGTGATAATAAACCAGTAAAAATCTGATAACCCCTTGTTTCAATCATGCAAAGGTTAATATGGCTTGTGTTTTTTTTCTTGGTATTTTCTTGTAAACAGATTGGTATGAATGTCATGATGCCATGAGAAGTTTAAAGATGTTTGGTTTACCATTGAGTTGTAGCTGATGTGTAACAGTAGTACTCACTACATAACCTGAAGGGTGCCAGAGTAACACCTAACCCACATGTCAAAGTTTCATTAAATTTGCACAAATAATAAAGTCCAAATGCTTTTTTTTCTTTTTTTTGCCAATAAAGACTTTAAATGGTCACTCTTCATTAAAACAAATCCCTTTTGTTTAGACAATATGAATAGTAACATCAGCAGAAACCACTGAAGAAAATTCTGATATGTTAATCTACCAAGTTCTCATATCTATCCAAGAGCTCATACAGATATGCTGTCGAGTTACAAAATGATTCAAAAACATTGCTTATGGATCAGATCAACATGCTCTGAAAACACTTAACTAAATGGCAGACTTTGCAGAGATAAATTTAAACACACTAGTAGAGTAAAACCATGAATGACATAAAATACATTCATGGATGTGAAAGCATTCAGCATAGATTAGAAGATCTTAAAACATTACAACCAACCAGGACAGGAACATAGATCAAGGCTCAAATCTTTAAATGACAAGTTTGAAGCAGAAAAGACAATGTGTCTCTCACAGACAGACATATAGACAACGTATATCAATACCACTGACTATTATCACACATCTGCCAAGAAGTCAGATGGTCAATAAGGCTGACATCAGAACTTGGCATGTGTCAGCCTTGGAACCTCCCACAGTATTACCAAACACAGCTAGTATATTTTAATACTGCTCAGTAATACAACAGTCATCAGGCAAAATGCATATTTGCTGATTACAACACCCCCTAGAGGCCAAATACCACCAAATTTGGTGTGCGTCCCCCCAATGGGGTCCCAAGTCCATGCACCAAGTTTGGTTTTGATACGTGAAAGCGTTGCAGAGATATGAGCTCACTTCCTGTTTGGCGGCTTCGCCACTGATTTTAATTGGCTGTGTCGGGCGAACGCTTTCGAAAATGAAAAATCCATTCGATGACTTTCGTGAGGGTTGGTGTCAAGATCATTTGTGCCAAATTTGGTGAGGATTGGAGAAAATTTGTGACCCGTGAAACTTTTTTCGTGTTTTTGATGAAATCCAATATGGCGGCCGGATCGAGTAGGATGTCGTAAGAAATTCACATGTGTCTGCTGCGGAACCTCCCACAGTAATATGCACACAACTGATATGTTCCAAATCCCAAAAATTCAACAGTTATCAGCCATATTTTGATAAAATCCAATATGGCGGAAAATCTGATATGACGGAAATTGACGTCATAGGGTGCGTTGAACTCGGCTTGACCCAAGGATTCCAACGGTACCTCATTTTTGAAAATGGGACAAACGGTTCAAAAGTTATATGCATAAACAGAGGTCCAACTTTGACCTGTTGGTGGCGCTAGAGCGCTCGTGGCGCGGATATGAAACTTGGTGAAAAGAATGAGGGGGGGGTCCTGAATCAGTGTGCAAAATTTCACAACTTTTTACCAGACGGTTCTATGGGCTGCCATAGACTTCAATGACGGAAGAAAGATGAATAATAATAATAAGAAAAGCTACAAACACACTAGGTGCCTTGCAGCTTCGCTGCCTGGCCCCTAATAAATATAGCTGCAAGCAGCAATGAGGGGGCCAAGCAGCGAAGGAGGCCAGATTTGCCATGGAAACTTTACAGCAAGGTTGGAAGTGAGGAGAGTAAATGTAATATCAATTTAAAGTTTGGTAAAGATGTATGTACATATGTATGTATGTATGTATGTATGTATGTAGGCATATGTATGTATGCATATATGTATTTGTGTTCAGTATTGCTTTTATGTTATATGTATCTTATCTATTGTTAAGCTTTAAGTAGAATATTTTTTAATGGAAAATGGGTATTTTGGGCAAGTCATTGATGTTATTGATTGGCTGGAGTTGTAACTACAGGTATTCTATTAATTTACGTGGGCAGTTTAATGTCAGTAGGCCTAAATGATAGGGGAACACTTAGGTTGTTTGATAATGTTTGTGTTGTAGAGGATATGTCACCTGTATTGTGTTTGACTTGAGGGGCATTGGCGCCAGTATAATCTGCATTGTGGTGGCCTGTACTGGATTGACTATACATGGATTCAGTAATGTACAAAAGAAAGAGTATTTAATTTTAGTGTGGAAGCACAAAGAGTCAGTATACAAACATTGTGTGAAAGGTATGGAAAACCAAATTTCAAACAAGTTTTGCAGTAAAAAAAAAAAAAGCATGTGAATGTGTCTGCGTTTATGTTCATGAGTCATACATTATCATATGAAACAGTACGCCATAAGATACTTATATATAGAATACATCCATAAAATGTTTCTAATTCATATAAAGTAAGACATGTTGTTATTGTGTGATCGTATAGTGAGGTACATGTCACATTTAAGGAAGCCGAGCATTAGTAAATCCCAAGGAAAAACATAGTATAGCCTAGAAATAACACTTCTACTCTGTCTATTTTGCATTATTCACGCATAAAAGAAATGGCCATAAAAGAAATTGTGTCTGTAATAATGGCGTTATTGTTACAGTAGTCATGCAGATGGCGGAGACAGAACTCAAGGGAAAAATAGGCTACTATTGGTTACCTGCATTAAGGGTCAGCATACAGACATTAGTAAATGTCAGTAAGAGAGTGAGCAATAGCAGATTTTGCCTATGCAAAAGCAATTCAGATCATTGTTTATTACATTTCTGTATAAAATCAAGTAAAACTTAGAGGTTAAAAGAGTATGCCAGAAAGATTGCGAAACCGTGGTTTATACTGTTTATGCGTCATGTTTGTATGGAGTGATGCAGGACTTGAAAAAAAAGCTAATATAACTTTTAATATTATTAATGCTTCAGTGAAAGTATCGGGCAGAATGTGCGCAGCTTTAGTTTTAACAATAGATCATGGATTAAAAATTAGGGTATCCTTATTTGCAAAGAAGTCATTGTACTATTCAATTAAGCAAAGGATTTGAGAAGTATCGGAAATGACATGTAGATCTCCAAAATGTGATAACCTGCCAAGTGGTGTACAATGTCATCAGAAGCGGAGACACTGCAGGATGGACTGAATGTTAGTTTACGTTATTGCGTTATAGATAGATAGATAGATAGATAGATAGATAGATAGCCTTGTCCATGGTTCTGGAATAGCGTAACATCATTGTTCTCAGCGCTTGGGTGTCTTGTTTGTAGGCATTACAGGAGATTTAAAAATAGACGGCAGAATGTACGGGGCTTTGGTGCTAAGGAGTGACCATGGGTTAAATTCTGTAGGCTATTGTAGTATTTACAGATGAAAAGCATCTGTATGTACTACTTTACGTTACTGCATCCCAGGTAAAGTTGATGTAAGGCTGGAGCAGGTGCAACCAATCCAGGCTGATTGCTTCTCTGGGCCATAGAGTTATCATTGTATTTGTCACGGTCTAACACCGCGACGAGAGACATACACTGCTACAGACGCGCAAAACACGAACATCGCAACACAACACTTTTCACATATTGCCGGCAAACTCAACATCAGTTGTGTTAAGTGTGTGTTTGTATTGCGTGTAATTTCTGTATAGTGTGTTAACTAGCTGTGTTTTGTTGCTGATGTAGCCACTTAAAGAGCCTGCTACCCTGTTCTGAATAAGGCCTGTTAGGACAGCGGTGTTAGCGGTGTTAAATAATGATACGCTTATATTCTAACAACAGCAGCTGACGGTTATAAAAGACAACAGAGCAAACACGGTGTTTTTAGGAATATTGGAAGATTTATTATTTAGAATTTTGCAAAGCAAATAGAAACATGTTTACCTGGTGTTTGTTTCATCCACTGCCAAACAGGAAGTGGGGGGAACCAGGTATTATTTCTGCAGGGGGAGTAGTGGGTACTACCACCTGTTTGTTTGTTTCAAGGGGGGAAAATATAAAGATACTTAAATGTAGTTATTATTTGTATTTAGTACCTCCTTTGTTATTCTTTTGTTCTGGATTGTTTGTTATTCGATACATGGCCATGTTTGTTAAGTATTGTTTTATTATTTTCTGTTTTGTTGTGTTAATTGATTTTGAGGAGATTGAAGGTGCCTAGTGGGAGGAGCTATGCCCATATAGCCAGAGGGGTTTAGAGCTCTGGGTTGTGTTGTTGAGGAAGGCAGATGCTAGACTTGGGTCTGATTCTCAGACATAGCCAAGTAAGCTTAGTTTTTTTTTGTCTGTTTATTTTTGTACAGTTTTTGTTTTGTAAATAATTTAACACTGTATATTCCTGCACTGCCACCGTTCTCCACCTTTCGCCACCTGTAAATAAAGTCCACCATCAGCACCTCATCGCTGTTTCAACGTCTTCTGTGTCCTCCACCCTTGGCACACCCTAACATTTGGTGTCAGAAGTGGGATCGTGCCTACCAGAGGACAGAGACTCAGCTGCCATGCCTACCACGAGGAAGGGGCAGCACGAGCTCACAGAGGAGCCAGATGACGGCGTGGGTGCAACAGCAGGTGAACCAGAGTCTGCCCAACCTGTAACTGTTTCTGGCGCTGGAGGAGATGCTGCTCTGAACACCTTAGCAAAGATGTTCGAGAGCTTCATGATGTACCAGAGAGAGCGTGATGAACGGCAGGAGAAAGAGGCAGCACGGCAGGAGCAGAATTATAGAGTCCTGAGCCACCAAGTCACCCAGTTGCAGCTGGACATGGAGCACACACGCCAAGCTGCTCCGCGAAGACCAGCCACAGGGGTGTTAGACTGGGAGCCCCGGCTAACCAAGCTGGAAGAACAGGACGACATAGAACACTTCCTGACGACCTTTGAAAGACTGGCGGTGGCGTACAAATGGCCAAAAGAGGACTGGGCTATCCGTCTTGTTCCTCTCCTGACGGGCAGAGCCAGGAGTGCTTTCATCGCCATGAGTCCCGCCCATACCAAAGATTATGACCTTGTGAAAGAGGCTGTGTTGAAGAAATATGAGATCAGCACAGAGACCTATCGCCAACGTTTCCGCGCGAGAGAGACACCAGCAGATGAGTCCCCGCAAGAGCTGTACACCCGCCTGAAAGACTTGTTCTGTAAGTGGGTGCGGTACGACAGCAGCGGAAAAGAGGCCCTGATGGAGACTGTGGTCCTTGAGCAGTACCTGCGCGTCCTGTGTCCGGAAGTGAGGACCTGGGTGAAGGAGCGCGAGCCTGCCACTGCTGCTGAAGCTGCCAAACTGGTGGAGACCTACATCGCCGCTCACAGGAGACCAGGGGCCTACCGCTACGCCGGCGTGCTGCAGCCTGCCAGGGGTAAGTCTGATGGGTCTGGGAAAGGTGGTGGTTCTTCAGTGCAGACACATAGCCACGCTAGAGTTTTTAAGCCACAGACATTTAGACCTCCCCCATTCAAACCCCATCAGCAAGAGAAGGTAGATATTGTGTGTTTTAACTGTGGAGAGGCTGGACACACCAGCCCACTTTGTCCAATAAGGAAGCCAAAATCTACTAGTCTTTGCTATGTGCCAAGGCCCCCTAGGACATTCCCTCTGCCACAGGATATAGAACCTGTAGTTACTGTCCTATTAAATGGCAAACCACTGTCAGCACTGGTAGATACAGGGTGTTCACGGACTCTAGTGCAGGCACGGTTTGTCCCAAGAGACACTTGGAGCGAGGAAGATCCCCTCACAGTCTTTTGTGTGCATGGGGATAAAACTGAGCTCCCCACAGCTGAAGTGTATATTGAGGTTAATAAACAGGTCTACCTCATGAAAGTAGGTGTAGCAAAAGAACTGCCATATCCCATCCTGCTTGGTACGGACATGCCCATTCTACCTGACTTAGTGCAACAGACTGCTTGGTGTGGGGTTGTTACTAGAGCTCAGGCACGACGGAGCAGTCAGGCTATGGGAACACCAGATGCGGTGCAGGACACGCTACAGATTATGCCTTTTAATGGGGAGGAGATTGTTGGGGAGGCTAGGCCAACATGGGAAGAGAGGTATGAGAGGCGCAGACAGCAGGTAGGGGAGGCGATGTTGCAAGCAGCTGAGGAGACTGAGCTAGAGGTGGAACCAGACCTGACGGATGCTGACATTACCATCCCCACTGACCTTGCCACTCTACAGAAGAATGACCCGACCTTAGCTAACTGTTACAAGCATGCTGGGGAGAGCTGCAGTAAATTCCTAGGGAAGGAACGTTTTATTCTTGAGAAGGGTTTACTCTATAGAGAGAGTGAGGATGGGAAACAGTTAGTCCTGCCGGAGTCCTGTAGGAGGGAGGTACTAGAGCTAGGGCACTCCATTCCCTGGTCAGGACACTTGGCGTACATGAAAACACTCCTGCGTATTGCAAAACGTTTTTACTGGCCCAGAATGTACAATGAGGTTAAGGAGTACTGTAAAACCTGCCCAGAATGCCAACTGACAGCAGGAAAGCCTACAGCCTATGCCCCGCTCATGCCACTTCCAGTAATAGATATACCATTTGAGCGCATAGGAGTGGATGTTGTAGGCCCAGTGGAGCGGAGTCAGGCGGGGAACAGATTCATTTTAGTTATCTGTGACTATGCAACTAGATACCCAGAGGCCTACCCACTGAGAGAGGTTACAGCTAAACAAGTAGCTAGCGCACTACTGCGCTTATTCTCACATGTAGGCATCCCCAAAGAAGTACTCACAGACCAGGGCCCAAATTTCATGAGTCGCACGCTGAAACATGTCTATCAGCTCTTAGGGATCAAGCGCATTCGAACCACCCCTTACCACCCTCAGACTGATGGCTTGGTTGAGCGATTCAATCACACCCTCATCAGCATGCTGCGCAAGTTTGTCTCTGACACAGGCAAGGACTGGGACAAGTGGCTGCCCTTCCTCCTCTTTGCATACCGGGAGGTGCCCCAGGCGGCAACAGGATTTTCACCCTTCGAGCTCCTCTATGGCCATACAGTCCGGGGACCCCTGGATGTACTGCGGGAGAGCTGGGAGGAAGAAGACAGGCCACAGAAGACAAACGTTGTGTCTTACGTGCTCAAGATGAGGGAGCAGCTGGAGAAGGCGACAGCTCTCGCAAGAGAGAACCTACTGCGGGCGCAGGCCAGACAGAAGGTCTGGTACGACAGGGCGGCCCGGTCGCGGAGCTTTGAGCCTGGTGAGGAAGTACTGTTGCTTTTGCCAACATCAGAAAACAAATTGTTGGCTAAGTGGCAGGGTCCTTACCAGGTCAAGCGGAAGATGGGACCAGTGACATACGAGGTCTGCATTCCAACCCGCAAAGAGCCACTGCAGACCTTCCACATCAACATGCTGAAGAAATGGCATGACCGGCCTCCACCATCTGCGTCAGCAACACCGACACCACCACTACAGTCCCTGTACGTCCGCACAGTGGAGGAAGAGGAGGAGGTCAATGAGCAGTATTTCCCCAGTGCCCGGCAGGGGAGTGAGCTGGACTTGCAGCACCTGTCAGAGGAGCAAAGGCAACAACTCCTGAGGTGCATACCAGAACAGCTTTTTTTGACACAACCAGGGAGGACAAACCTGGTCATGCATCATATCACCCTGAAAGACTCTAAGCCCATTCGCCAGCCTGTGTACAGAGTTCCTGAGCGGCTTCTTCCAGTTTTGAGGGAGGAGCTGAACGCCATGCAGGACTTGGGTGTGATTGAGCCTTCAATGAGCGAGTGGAGCAGCCCAGTCATCCTAGTTCCCAAGAAGGACGGAAGCTTGAGGTTCTGTCTGGACTTCAGGAGGCTGAATAGCGTGAGCAAGTTTGACCCCTATCCAATGCCCCGGGTGGACGACTTGGTAGAGCGACTGGGAAAGGCGAGATACCTCAGTACCCTCGACCTCTGCAAGGGATATTGGCAGGTCCCGCTGACCAAGGACAGCAGGGAGCTGACGGCCTTCAAAACACCTTTTGGTCACTTCCAGTTCTCTGTCTTGCCCTTTGGCCTGCATGGGGCGCCAGCAACATTCCAAAGGTTGATGGACCATATCCTGAGGGGGACTGAGGGTTTTGCCGCCGCATACCTTGATGACATTATTGTCTACAGCCACACCTGGGAGGAACACCTTGTCCAGCTGCAAGAGGTGTTGTCGAGGATCAAGGGGGCAGGGCTCACCATCCGTCCGGACAAGTGCACCCTGGCTAAGGGTGAGACGCAGTACCTTGGGTTTGTGCTGGGACATGGGGTGATCCGACCACAGGTTGGGAAAGTCGAGGCTATTAAGGCTGCTGAGCGGCCGAAGACCAAGAAGGAGGTGCGGTCATTCTTGGGGCTGGTGGGGTGGTACAGGCGTTTCATCCCCAATTTTTCGGCGAGAGCAGCTACCCTCACTTCCCTTACAAAAAAGGACAAGCCCAATAAGGTGATATGGACTTCTGAATGCGAGTTGGCTTTCCAGGACCTGAAGGGCTCTCTTTGTCAGGAGCCAATTCTGCAGAGTCCAGACTTTGAAAAGACTTTTACTGTGCAGACAGATGCATCGGAGCATGGTCTTGGGGCCGTGCTGTTGCAAGGGGAGCCGGAACAACTACGGCCCATTGCTTACATCAGCCGGAAGCTCCTTCCACGTGAGTCAAAGTATTCGACTGTGGAGAAGGAGTGCCTGGCTATTAAATGGGCGCTGGACTCCTTCCGTTACTACCTGCTAGGTAGGAAGTTCATTTTAGAGACTGACCACCGGGCATTGTCATGGCTGGGGCATATGAGGGACACCAATGCCAGGATAACCCGATGGTTCCTTGCCCTGCAACCCTTTGACTTTGAGGTCCTGTACAGAGCAGGGCCCCAGAACTGTACAGCGGACTTTCTCTCAAGGACGCCTCAAGTGGCGTCAGGAGAAGGAGGGGGAAATGTCACGGTCTAACACCGCGACGAGAGACATACACTGTTACAGACGCGCAAAACACGAACATCGCAACACAACACTTTTCACATATTGCCGGCAAACTCAACATCAGTTGTGTTAAGTGTGTGTTTGTATTATGTGTAATTTCTGTACAGTGTGTTAACTAGCTGTGTTTTGTTGCTGATGTAGCCACTTAAAGAGCCTGCTACCCTGTTCTGAATAAGGCCTGTTAGGACAGCGGTGTTAGCGGTGTTAAATAATGATACGCTTATATTCTAACAACAGCAGCTGACGGTTATAAAAGACAACAGAGCAAACACGGTGTTTTTAGGAATATTGGAAGATTTATTATTTAGAATTTTGCAAAGCAAATAGAAACATGTTTACCTGGTGTTTGTTTCATCCACTGCCAAACAGGAAGTGGGGGAACCAGGTATTATTTCTGCAGGGGAGTAGTGGGTACTACCACCTGTTTGTTTGTTTCAAGGGGGAAAATATAAAGATACTTAAATGTAGTTATTATTTGTATTTAGTACCTCCTTTGTTATTCTTTTGTTCTGGATTGTTTGTTATTCGATACATGGCCATGTTTGTTAAGTATTGTTTTATTATTTTCTGTTTTGTTGTGTTAATTGATTTTGAGGAGATTGAAGGTGCCTAGTGGGAGGAGCTGCCCCATATAGCCAGAGGGTTTAGAGCTCTGGGTTGTGTTGTTGAGGAAGGCAGATGCTAGACTTGGGTCTGATTCTCAGACATAGCCAAGTAAGCTTAGTTTTTTTTTGTCTGTTTATTTTTGTACAGTTTTTGTTTTGTAAATAATTTAACACTGTATATTCCTGCACTGCCACCGTTCTCCACCTTTCGCCACCTGTAAATAAAGTCCACCATCAGCACCTCATCGCTGTTTCAACGTCTTCTGTGTCCTCCACCCTTGGCACACCCTAACAGTATTATCTAAGGACCCTGACATATTGAGCTGGCACAGACGTTTGGTAACATGGCATTGGTGCTGCCGTCTGAGTGGTTTGTATCTTTTGATGCCACAGAGAGGTAAAATGCTTTAATCAGCACTGCCCTCGTCTTTGTTTGATTGTGGAGCTCAAGAATGATACTTTCGCAGGCGTGAGGTAGCCTAATTTCAAAGTCACTAGTCAGGAGATGTAGCAGTATGAGGTACTGGCGAGTCTGGGTCAAGGGGCCACGTTCGTCTGGTTTGAAAGTAACAATGTTACAAAGGCCAGTAGCCTAAGTCTGCTGTACATTTAATTTATGGCCTATTCTTAAGTTTTATGTAGAATTTTTTTTATGGAAAATGCCTTTTTTGGCAAATCATTGATGTTATTGATTTTTGATGTGTCTTTTCCTTCTTGCATAAATTAAAAATAATAATAAAATAAAACAAATAAATAAATAAAAGTATGTGTTGATGGCTTAAATTTCTATCAGGTTGTATTTGCATTGGCTGGAGTTGTAACTACAGTTATTCTATTAATTTACCTGGGCAGTTGACTAATGTCATTAGTAGGCCTAAATGATAGGAGAACACATAGGTTGTTTGATAATGTTTGTGTTGTAGAGGTTATGTCACCTGTATTGTGTTTGACTTGAGGGGCATTGGCGCCAGTATAATCTGCATTGTGGTGGCCTGTACTGGATTGACTATACATGGATTCAGTAATGTACAAAAGAAAGAGTATTTAATTTTAGTGTGCAAGCAAAAAGAGTCAGTATACAAACATTGTGTGAAAGGTATGGAAAACCAAATTTCAAACAAGTTTTGCAGTAAAAAAAAATAAATAAATGCATGTGAATGTGTCTGCGTTCATGTTTATGAGTCATACATTATCATATGAAACAGTACGCCACAAGATACTTATATATAGAATACATCCATAAAATGTTTCTTATTCATATAAAGTAAGACATGTTGTTATTGTATGATCGTATAGTGAGGTACATGTCACATTTAAGGAAGCCGAGCATTAGTGAATCCCAAGCGAAGGAAAGCATAGTATAGCCTAGAAATAACACTTCTACTCTGTCTATTTTGCATTATTCACGCATAAGTGCGTTCATTAAAAGGTAAATACTACACTCTTGTGGCCATAAATGAAATTCCGTCTCTAATAACGGCGTTAGTCATGCAGATCGCGGAGACAGAACTAAAGGGAAAAATAGGCTACTATTGGTTACCTGCATTAAGGGTCAGCATACAGACATGATGTAGGAGAGTGTGCAATAGCAGATTTGCCTATACAAAAGCAATTCAGATCATCGTTTATTACATTTCTGTATACAATCAAGTAAAACTTAGAGGTTAAAAGAGTATGCCACAAAGATTGCGAAACCGTGGTTTGTACTGTTTATGCGTCATGTTCATATGGAGTGATGTATGACTTGAAAAATGAAAGCTAATAACATAACTTTTAATATTATTAATGCTTCAGTGAAAATATCGGGCA
>JAFDVH010000270.1:0-12925 GCA_019176425.1 Megalops atlanticus | reverse complement strand
TACTTAGCGTTGCTTTACAGATGTCAATAACTCAAGAGGTGGAAAAGACAAATGTTGTTAAAACAAACGCAAGTGTATGACCCAACAGTGAACAGCTAGCTATCTTACCTAAAGGCTTGTGTCAACTAAAGTCATTTGTAAATGTCACTACTGCGATTTTCTAAGTTAAAGTAGCTGGGAAATGACAACAGCAACTGTCTATAACCGTGACATCTTAAGTATGCGCTGAGTGGTTACAGCTACTCCCAAAGTCTACTACCATGTGTCGCAGGTTCGTGATGTCATTTTTAGCATATCTAGCATATCTACATTGTGTTTTTAGATCCCCACTTGATCTAAAAACACAATGTATGTAATTCATGTGAATCAACACATGAAATCTAGTTTACACACACCATGGCTGAATTATATTGAAGCTGGTGATGGTCACATATAAACAAATAAAACCGGAAACAAATTTACCTCACATTTGAGACCATGTGCCTTGGCGTGCATTATGGACAGGAAGGGCTTCAGGTCCATGAGGTGTACATATTCTGGACATGCGGAGGTCACCTTATGCAAGTATGGCACAAACTTGCATGTGACATCCATGCAGAAAAAAGTGACCTGCTGCCTAGATGCTACCTCATCCATAAGTATTAACGGGTATGCATAAATTTCCCCTCGAAAATGATTGAGGGCCCTGTGGGAAGTAGAAAGATACTGATAGGTTATAAGTATATGCATTGCCATTTTAAAGAAGCATGTCATGTGCAAATAAAAGTCATTATGCACCTGAGGAGTATTTCATGCCGGCAAACAGCAACCTCAAGGCCTTCTTCATCAGGGCTGTTGCTGGTTTTCCTTGATGCCTCCTTTGCTGCCACCAGCTCAGCCTTACCGCAATGACCTTTGCCTGCCACCTGTACATGAATTGAGACTTAGAGTCACAGATGTTCTGCGGTACTCTCATGGGTAAAATACGAGCTATAGAGAGGTGAGACAAATGCATAAGTGAGTGATGACATTGCCACACATGAACAATATCTAAAAAAAAAAAATATATATATATATATATATACACACACACATATATATATATATATATATATATATATATATATATATATATATATATATATATATATATATATATATATATATATATGTATATAGTGTTTACCTTGAGAGTCATGGCAGTAATCTCCATCCTTTACCTGCACCACTACTGTAGGAGGTAAAGGTACACAGAAACCGGAGATCATCGACCTGCGGTTATGGAGGGCCATTAAACTGTGGACTCCACAGTCACAGTCCTCACAAAGAAATGATGAAGGCAAGCATTCCTTGCACTCCACCACTGCCTTTTTAACATGGCATCTGCCACAATACAGATTTTGGATGGCCTCTGATGCCAGAGCATTCAGGAGGAGCTGAGGTCTTGCCTCTTTCCACCTTTCTGCTGCCATTACACTTCTTGTGGCCCAGTCATTTGAAGCAGTCGGAGGCTCGGGGACCTGCACCTCAGCTGCTTGGAGTTCCTGAAACAGTGCATCTATTTAGGAAACAATTAAACTTCACTTACTGTGGTAACATAGATATTTTGTTCATCTCTGTGTCCCAAACCATATTTTGCGTTTCTATCACGCCATCACCAACAAACATCACTTCACCACTTGCATGTAGCATTCATTAATCGGACACTACCTAAAGGGACATGGATGTGCAAAGTTTTACAGACTCTTGTATTTTAAAATCTGCTTATTGTATAAGCAAATATACTCTGTTAAAATGACTAAAGTGTGTTAAATATAAGCACTGGTGGAACACTGGATGTTGTCAGACCTGCAGCTGAACTCCTTGTGTTGTCCCAGTGCTGGTGGAATTAATACTTCAGCTGCAACACATTAAAATGACAATCAAAACTTACATGATTACAAATATCACCTCATTGCTATTTATTTGTAAAAGATCAATTCACTGACAATTAGTATGAGGTAGCAGCAATCACTGGTAATACAACAAAACACTAACCACAAGATAATTAACTCTCCATCTCAAAATATTAGAACCAACCTTCTTGATGGCCGCTGGTTAGGGGTCTCCCCTCACTGTTTCTCTTGCGCTGACGCTGACGAGGCCGAGCAGCAGGAGCTGGAGTACATTCAATAAAGCTGTCTCCAAGTAGCAGTGCAGCTTCCAATATATTTTTATTGGTGTACCCTGCCATTGAAAACACACACACAGACACAAAGAGCGAGAGAGAGGGAGAGAGACGGGGAGAGAGAGAGATATGTAAATAGACAGGGATAAGTAGAATGACAAAGTTGGGAAAGGAATAGAATATAATGGAATAGAACAGAATAGAATATAACAGAACAGAACAGAGAAGGATGGCTCTTAAAAGAGCCTTTGGGTTTATTTTTAAAGAGGATCGAAAAATGTAGGTTTGATGAGGTGGTGAGGTGGCTGGGAGAAGATGCTGCAAAGTAAAGGAATTATATCAGTAAAGAAAATTTCATAACTAGGCTACATTCAAAATAAAAACTACAAAATGCATACAATAGGCCTGTGTGTGTAGGTGACATTTTTCATTGTTACATTTTCAATTTCCCTTTAGATTTAAGCATATTTGGCTTTATTCAATAAATAAAGTTGATATTGTCTCATTATACTTTAAGTCTGCAAATATCTCTTCAAACTGATTAGGGCGGCTATGGCATTACAGCATTATTGTTAGAATAATGAATGAAACTAGCCTACAAGGAGGAGCCGACTGTAAACTACAGCATTCAATAACACATCACATTTACAATGTAGGCGTACATTTATAACACTGTAGGTCTATCAGCTTGGCAGCTCCTTATATTTAGCATGCACAAAAATGGAAAAAGCGCAGACGCGACTTACCAGGATGGTGGGTAAAACGGAATGAAGATTGGCGCCAAGGCGGTGAGTGATGACGTTTTCCCGCCAGCGCGAATCGTAGGCCTATTCACTAGGCATTTACAATCGATCACATTATCATTACTGTGGCCATATAGATATATCCAGGCGACCGAGAGAACGACAACGCGCAGAGCACGGTCGGTGACGTCGGTGTCAAATGCGGAAATGCTAAGCTAGCCGGTATTAGTGATTTTCGTTATTTTTTGATTGCAGCTTCAAAAACAGTTCTATACTATACCAACAAACACAAAAATGCATACAAAATTAAAAAAGCAAAACACTAAGTATTGGCATCAGACGTACTACTCATTTTCCCATTACACTGGCAAGCCGATGAATCCGGAATCCCTTATTTGGGTATAAAAAACGTCACACTTCGGTGATCTCTACCACTTCTTATTTCTTCGCAATTTGTCGGAGAAAACCGAACACATGGATTTTTTTTCTCTGAGATTCGCGCGTAAAATGACACGCCATCTCTACACAATGTAAGTCAGGTGAGACTAAATGGCGTGAAATGACGCGCGAAAAGCAAAAAATGCATAGTGATAACCCGCAAAATTGGAATGTTATTCATACGCCTTTTGGTGATAACAGGCTGCCCTGGGAGGATTTCTTCAGCGATGTCATGCTTCTCTCTCCTTTCGGACGGACGTGAGATGTGAAAATAAAAGTAGCAGGCGATCGCGGAGCTCCTGCTTTGGGACTCCAACAGAGAGCCTAATGGTTAAGATTAACACCTACTGTCAGACCCTGGGAGGCTGCTAACTTCAGCAGTGTCATGCTTCTCTCTCCTCTCGGAGGGGCGTGAGGTCATTTTTAAATATCGCGGCTCCCGCATTGTGAAGTTAAAAGTAGCCGGCGATCGCGGAGCTGCTGCTTTGGGACTCAAACAGAGGGCCTAATGGTTTCATTTGACACCCAGTGTCTGACCCGCTGCTAACTTCAGCGATGTCATTCTTCTCTCTGCTGTCGGAGGGACGTGGTCATTTTTAAGTATCGCGGCTACCGCGATGTGTAATTAAACGTAGCCAGCGATCACCGAGCTTGTGCTTTGGGACTCAAACAGAGGCCTTAATGGTTTCGATTCACACCTAGCTATGTTTCTGATCCTGGGAGTATTCTAACATCAGCGTTGTCATACTTCTCTCTCCTTTCGGTGTGGCGCGAGGTCATTTTAAAATATCGCGGCTCCCCTGATTTGAACAAATAATTGGATGCTACGTTGTGCTACAATTTTACAACTAGTATAGCAGAAGATAGTAGATATTTCTCTGTACCAGAGATAAGCTAGCCAATCGGTTTTAGAAGCTGATGATAGCCCGTGCAAGTGGAATCTCTTTGTAGGCTTTGCTAAATGACGCCCGAATGAAACAACACAATAAATGATATACTTTTTAATCGTCTTACGTGCATTGGTTACAGTAAGGCACATTTTTGCTCATATTTTAGCCTAATATTAAGTTATTATTTCTCTATAAGAGAATGACAGAAGATGTGATGCATTGTGGGTAATGATTTTACATTATTGACATGATGGTTGCTAGGATAGGGGGACGCTGGGGAGTACGCCGCTCCGTCTAGCATACTGTTTTTAATTTTTTGTCCTTTTCGTAACTGAATGTAATGTCTTGTCCTTTCTTTATATGTACTATTTAAACTGAACATAGGCGCTTTCCATAGGCGTTAATTTCAGTCCTTTTGGCCGTCATTTAAATAACATAGCCTGTCATCAGCTGGCTGATGCTGTCAGCAGTGCTTTGCGTTAACGTTAATCGCTAAAGAGTCTTCGGTGAACTTCATCGCTGATGTTCCTGTAATTTGAAGACCTGATGGCTGCCTCTCCAGCATCTGGTCAGAGAGATCACTTGGGACTGCACTGACGTGGGTTTGAAAGACCTGTTGCTTGCTGTCATTTAGCCTAACACCATGCCGATGTTCAATGAGGAAGTCACCATGCCGATGTTCAATGAGGAAGTCACCATTGCCTAATTAAAGCCTAATTGACGTTGTCTTTGTCATTGTCTTTGTCTGAGTGAAGCGCTTTGAGTAGTCATTGTACTAGAAAATGCACTATATAAATGGAGGATATGAAACGATTCCAATTTCATATCATATTTATGTAACGAGCAAAATATTATCAATTTGTGGCTAGCGTTGGCCAGTCAACTACTACAACCAGACTACCATGGTCATCACGTGTATGCGACGATCCCAAGCACCATTGCGTTTCTGGACTCCACTAAGTAAGTACTGTTTGCAAACCAGAATTAGAAAATAAAGAGAATTTATTCGTCAGAATGATCATATTATGCCAAAAAGTAGTTGATTTGTTTGTTGGTGCCGTTTTAACGGCACTGTAGCAGTTTCATGTGATGTAGACTGACATAACTGGTTTTTGCATCAAGTGCTGCACTCTGTAGACTAGCTAACAGTTAGCCTAGCTGCTCAACCATTGTCCACATTGGATAGGAAGAAAGCTGAATTAGAATTTAGATGGCATTTAATAAAATAGTCAATCAGGCCAAGAGATTGTTTTGTTTGTTAGGATGATGTAGAGCGCAGCATGGCAATTTAACGGCATTGAAAAGCTATAGCTTGTTGAACCTAATGAAATGGGCTGTAAAGGTAGTTTAGCTAAAATTTACCTGCTGTTAGCTAATTAAGTTGAACTTAGTCATATAGGGTACTCATCATAGGTAATCATACATAGTGGGACAACAGAGAAGCTATTCACAAAAATAGGTATGAGAGGTCAGTCTATAAAAATTGAATTTCAGTCAATCCTGAATGTGTTTTTAGTCCCCCTATCATTTACCCTAAAAAAGCTCTCATCAGTTTTTCTCTCTCTCTCTCCCTCAAATATGCTGTCTCATCAATCTCATAGTCTTTTTCTGTATGTGTGTGTGTTGTGTATTGTATATTTCCTCATGACGAAACCGAAGATCCGTCCCTGTACATTTTGCCAGGCACCCAACCAGGCAACCTGCCGTGCATGCTTTGCCAGCCTCTCAACAAACACAAAAATTAAAAGAACTCAAGATTGTTTGGACAGTGAGTGGGGGCAAGGTGTCTTAAAAAATCGCAATGCAGCCAGAGTGGTAAACTCTGCCCATATTGCAGTAAGTAAAATGCTCATACTCCATAATTTAAGTGTTAATCAATGTGAATGTTAATGTGGAACTCAAAATACATAACATATTAACATTCATGCTCACGCACAGATTGTCAAACTATTGACAATATGATGGGATCCTCTATTGCCATCTGTCTGTCCTAAGATTATATTTACCATCAGCCCTGGTATTATGTCTCTCTCTCTGTAGAAAGTCCCCATACACCCCTCCAGCATGATTCTTTCACTTTTATTAATATTGTGTGATGGGGTAAGGACCTCATTTCTAACTGCATAGAACAGAAAAAAGTTGTTTAATTTGGTAAACAAAAATTAACTTGAGGTAAGCCAAAGATGCTTCTGCCATTGACTTAACATATATCTTTTTCATTTGGCTGACACACTAAGGCCTGGAATATGCTTGCTTTTTGACCAAGCCTTCACGTTCACAAGCCTGTACAGTCATGTGAAAAAGAGAGTACACCCCCTTTAAGTTACATGGTTTTACGCATCAAGACATAACAAAAAATCATCTGATCCATACCACGTCCTAAAATTATGTAAACCTAAGCTCAGGTGTAAAACAACACACAACAGATTCCAGCTTGTCATTATTTACTTGAGAAAAATTAAGCAAGAATGCAGAATCCATGCGTGAGGAATTTTGGCCCACTATTTTATACAATATTGCTTCAGTTCATTGAACTGAACCAACCGTCAAGCACGGTGGTGGAGGGGTGATGACTTTGGGCTTGTTTTGCAGCCACAGGGCCTGGGCACCTTGCAGTCATTGAGTTGACCATGAAATCCTCTGTATACCAAAGTATTCTGGAGTCAAATGTGAGGCCATCTGTCTGACAGCTAAAGCTTGGCTGCAACCGGGTCATGCAACAGGACAATGATCCCAAGCACACCAGCAAATCTACAATAGAATGTCTGGAAAAGACAAGAATCAATGTGTTGCAATGGCCAAGTCAATGTCCAGACCTCAACCCAGTTGAAATGCTGTGGCAAGACCTTAAGATATAAACATAAACATATGCATAAACAAATGCCCTCAAACATCAATGAATTGAAGCAATATAGTGAAAAACAGTGGGCCAGAATTCTTCCACAATGATGTGAGAGACTGATAAAATCATGCAGAAAACGTTTACTTCAAGTTATTGCTGCTAAAGGTGGTTCTACAAGCACATGGATTCTGCATTCTCGCTTAATTTTTCATAAGTAAATAATGACAAGGTGGAATCTGTTGTGTGTTTCTTTACACCTGAGGTTAGATTTACATAATTTTATGACCAGTTAAGGATCAAATGATTTTTTGTTATGTCTTTATATGCAAAACCATATAACTGAAATGGGGTTTACTTTCTTTTTCACATGACTGTATGTACATCGTGTTGTGATTGAAACTTTGATTCAGTACTACATGGGTAGTATGTGTCTTATTGAGGGTATGCATGCTTATCTACGTAGATAAAATTCATTTTCCCCTCCTGCATTACTGCCCCTGGCATTCATTTGAATATTACATCTCACTCTTGCATTGCCTAGCACTGTGTTGATGTTTGACAAAGTGCATGACCAACACACTGAAGAGACCCAGGACATCCATAGCAGCCATGCTGTGCTCCGTACCAGACATGTAGTCATGGATGAGCCTGGATGTGCCTGTGCCACCTAAATCTAAAGCTGGCACACGTAGTATAAACAGGACAGCAGTTGAATGGACGCAAATTGCGACCAAAATCACACCCATTCGTCTCTGTTAAATTGCTTGCACCACACATCACACAGATAACATATGCACATCATGTGAAAGTGGATGACTTTAGCCTCCCAACAGTGCTAACTAGTTGCTCTGATAAATGGTTTGCGAGAAACAGTGGGAAGAGGAGATACAGTGGGAATTGGCTAATTACATTTGTTTATTTCAGGTGCAGAAACTTGCCGCCTTGGGCTATGCACCTGTTTTATTTATGGGTAAGAAGCAAAAGGCCTCTGGAAAATGGGTGGCAGATATAGTTACTCGTCTACCACTATCAAATACAAATCAAGAATTGCTGACAACAATGAAAACTGCATACGAGTACATTTTGAAGAAGCAACAAGGTAAGATTAGTTTTATTCAGAAGTCATTACAGTTGTAAATGTATTATCTTTGATGGTGTGTACAGATTTAAATGTAACATTAACTTGTGATCTCCACAACAGAACAGCCTCAGCCCCAGGCTCAGCAGCCCCAGCTCCAACCCCAGGCCCAACAGCCCCAGCTCCAGCCTCAGCCCCAGCCTCAGCAGCCCCAGCTCCAGCCTCAGCCCCAGCCTCAGCAGCCCCAGCTCTAGCCTCAGCCCCATCTCCAGCCTCAGCAGCCGCATCTACAGCCTCAGCTCCAGCCTCAGCAGCCCCATCTCCAGCCTCAGCCCCAGCCTCAACAGCCCCATCTCCAGCCCCATCTCCAGCCCCAGCTCCAGCCTCAGCAGCCCCAGCTCCAGCCTCAGCCCCAGGCTCAGCAGCCGCATCTACAGCCTCAGCCCCAGCCTCAGCAGCCCCAGCTTCAGCCTCAGCTCCAGGATCAGCAGCTCCAGACTCAGGCCCAAGGAGCTGACCCAGACCAGTACTTTATTCTTGATCTTTTCCATGTGCACACAGAGCCACCTCAACAGTCTCCTCAGCTGGAAGAGGTTGGGGAAGTAGTACAGGAAAAGCCTCAGCCACCATCACTTGCCAAGAAAAGGGTAAGTGAAAATTCTTTGCACACCATACCACACCATATTCTTTGCACACCATATTCTTTGCACACCAATTTCTCATTCTTTTTGTAGTTATTATTTTACTCATCAAATACAGGTGTCCTCAGGTGAATTTGACCCCTTTCAATTAGTTAGTAAAGCATAATTTACAATTGCCAGTGTGATATACACAATTAGACTTCTGCTTTTCATGTACCTGTGAGTAGTCAACACACTCTAGTGGAGAGCAGAGAGCAAATGTTAGTAGAGAGTAGAGCGCAATGAGCAAAGTTGAACAGGGGTGCTTTGTGTTGTCTGTGTATGCACAGAAAGCAAGTTGTACGATGCATAACCTACAATTGCCCACAGTTGCTAGCATGATATGCAGACAGAAGGCTGCAGAGAAATAAAACGTATAACATAAAACAATGTTTGCTTACAGTTTAAGGTTCAGCTTGCTGTTTTAGCTTACCATTCAAACACTACCCACTAAAGACAATGTGCATATGTACTTTCTCTTTGAGAAGTGGGATCAGGAAATGACCGTGGATCGGACTCCCCGTGGGTCTGGGGGTTCCCCGTGGGTACTTAGCCCATTTGTGGTGGAAGCACTGTAACCTATTGCACCACAGCACAAGGGCCATGGCTAATGTTGGTCTTAGATTTTGTGAAACATACATACATACATACATACATACATACATACATACTATTTTGTGAAACTACGTTTTGATTGCCATTTGTTGTTCAACAAACTTTTTTTTGCCTTTGTCATTTAAGGTTGCCGAAAATGCAGCAGACAAAAAGTTTTCTTATATGACAGAATTACTGCAAGAAGGATGAACGGGGTAAGATGTAGAACCATATTTTTCATTAGGCTGTTTGATCATCTCCTCATTGTGACTGGCTCATCTGACATTTCACATATCACAAAACAATTACCATTTAAGCCAGTGGTTATCAAGGTTTTTTGAGTCTCAGGCCCCTAGAATAATCATGTTGGTGCTCTTGATTACCCACCTTAGGTTCTATCTGCATGCTCCCTGCATTTTTTCCCTGCCAATTGAATAATAAATTCAATCTTAGCTTAACTGCTGTGCTTGATTTAGTGTTTAGTGTTCCTGATTTAGAACTGTAATAACATTACTGTTTCTGAGAAGCCATTTAGTTAGGTGGTGTCACAGGTGTTACATATATGGAGGACAACATTATCATGTTCATAATGGCAATTCCTGGCCATGATCAACAATGCAAATGGAATAACACAGCCACAGCGGACTATATTATCATGACATGAAATTATTAGCATACAAAAAATGCGATATTACTATTGGCAATTTACTGGCACTTAGCTCAGTCCAGGCTGCCAATGTAGACTACCTTTTGTGAACAACATCACTGTTTGTATGGTTTTGTGACATGGTAATGTTAACTACACAAAACTTATGAAATGTGTGTGTGTGTGTGTGTGTTTCTGTAGGGGAAAGCAGAAGTTAAGGTGCACTGGTTGCCTTGCTCTCTGTGGTAAGTACTGGTTCAAATGGCCATTCATATATGACTATTCTGTTTTCACTTAGCCCTTTCACATGTGGTGGTTAAAGGTTGAGACCTATTGTAGCACACATTACTTTGAATTTATATCAAGTACTATATTGGTTTAGGATGATAATGGAATAATAACCACAATATTGCTTACCGTTCTGCTGACATGCCAACCACAGGAAATGCCAAGAAGCCACCACAAACACAATGCAATTTTTTTCATGGTGTGTCTATACCACATCTGTGTTTGATTAAGCATTCAGTCCCACAAGTAGTCATCACCATTTATACAATTATATTATTTCCAAATATTTTATTAACTCTTTAACCTCTATACGTTTATACTTGTTAGATTATTCCCTGGCTGCCAAAAGTCTTAGGTGAGGGAGTACCATCTTAAAGGCTGGGGCATTTCTGCATACCAGGCATTTCTGGTTTGTTACATGTGTCAGGAGACATGTTACGAGATAGGAAGTGTTGGGTCTTCAACTGCTTCTTTAAAATAGAGGGATAGCCCTGACCTTAGTGGTTGCGATCATCCTCTGGCCCTGCGTAACAGACAGTAAAAATTATTCTTAAGGTGTACTGTATAATTAAAATGCATTTAAAGAAATGATAATAGGAATGACCTATAAAAACAGAGTATTACAAGTCAATACCATACTTTTGGGAAGTTTACATGTTGTGAAAGTAGTAGGCATTGTGTACATGAAAATGACTCCTTCTCCAAGTTTCACTGTTCTAATGTGACTATTTACCTACAGTGGCAAAACCTGGGAGGAGACATGGGAGCCAGCCTGCCAGTTCCCTACTGAGCCCGATGGACTGAAACTGTTCCTTACCTGAGCCGGACAGATGTTCCCTTCCTGAGCCAGATGGGTCCGTACCTGAGCCGGACAGATGTTTCCCTCCTGAGCCAGACAGTTCTGTACCTGAGCCAGACAGACTGTTCCCTTCCTGAGCCACACAGTTCTGTACTTGAGCCAGACAGACTGTTCCCTTCCTGAGCCAGACAAACTGTTCCGTACCTGAGCCGCACAGACTATTCCCTTCCTGAGTGTCTGTCTGTCTGTCTATCGATCTGCTATTTCGATCTGCTATCGATCTGTACTGTACACCATACAGAAAAAGTGTATTTCTATCTGTATTTGTATCAGCTGTACCCTTTATTCACCACCATGTAACACAGGTTTGCCATATTGGTAGAGAGTTAGTTGAAAACGTCGGTCGAGTGGGGGTCGTTTATAGCTACATGGACCTGCGCATCACTGATAGAAACATGATATAAATGATATTTTTACTGCTGTAGCTGAGAAAATGGCATAATCATCCACAGAACATGATATCCCTTTAACCGCAAAATACACGCTTGATGGTGATGGCTATGTCCAAGCAGTAAACTATTTCAAATAACACCTTTTATAATGCATATTAATAACACTTATAGTACTAAAATATTACATTTGTATTGTCTGTTTGTCTGTCACAGCAGTTTGTCACGTGGATGTCTAACGGAAGCTCTTACAATCATAGAACATTTTAATTGTATACATACGAAGTGCACATGATAAGTTGGGATATTATGGAAATTTAACTTAAATTCGCTAAATTGCATAGGCTATTACTTGTTTTTAATGAAACAACTGCAGCAGTTAATTCAAGTCTGGGAATTGTTGTGACTTTTGTGGGTGATACGCGCGAGTTTCCAAAAGCACAGTGGATGTCTCCCTTTTCATTTTAAACTCTCAAGTATGAACACTGTCCATATCCTTTCATGCTTACATTTGAGAAGTGGTGCAGCTCGGTTTTAGTGATTTTTCCAAATCCAGATGGTATGTATGTGCTGGATATAGTGACATCGTTTAATAGACTTTGGTAATGTTTCCACTGTTCCCATTTTGACCGAAGTTCATCTGTGATGGGCTCATCACAACCTATTCCAATCATAGAATATTTTAATTATCATGCACAAGTGCACATGATAAGTTGGGATATTATGGAAATTTAACTTAAATTCGCTAAATTGCAACCAGGACATGAACTAAGCAAATAGACCAACATGGCGTAAATATGTAATTGGCGTGAACTGTCTAAACTGACAATTGTTAGCGCATTCATATTTTTTCTTTAGAAATCTTTTTATTGAACCGAAGTTGTATTGCTTGTGCAATTTCATACATTACATCACAGTCGGTTCAGAAAAATTCCTCAATAATGGCAGATCCGAATTCCTCCTTGAGCATATTATTTTTACTGAAACAACAGCAGCTGTTAATTCAAGTCTGGGAATTGTTGTGACTTTTGTGGGTGATACGCGTGAGTTTCCAATGACAAAAGCACAGTGGGAATTCACACTCACACATCTTGAAAGTTGAAAGTTAGTGAAAAAAGGGGGGAGGGGAGCTGCAGAAAAGGCGCCTTGTTGAGCCTGAACCTTAAAGTGCCCAAAATCCAACGTCCTCTATAACGTCCACTATCGTTACATGGGGGCGTTTTTAGATTGACTAATAAACCTAAGTTTAACCCAGACAGCTGTTTATAAAAACACAGAAGCTGCAATTTAGAGATCCTAGTAAACCTATATAGGTTAACTACCAGTGAGACA
>JAFDVH010000269.1:0-13022 GCA_019176425.1 Megalops atlanticus | reverse complement strand
CCATAGGCTATGGTCTACCGAAGCAATTACATTGGCATCATCCAATAGTCTGATAATACCCTTACAAAATAACTCAGCTACTGCAGTAGTGTAAACCTGCAGTTTTCTGAGTATTGACGTTACAGTTTTGGACGGATTATATGCAATTCATAGGAAATGCAATAATTTGGACACGCAAACATGCATTCCATTACATAGTCGCCTAGGCTAGCCTACTGCATTTACTGCGCTTTACTGCAGTAATGCAATATTTGGACACGAAAATATCATTGTACTGCATTCTACTGCAGTAGGCTATAGCTACTGTGTTTTGTCCCATAACTGCAGTTATTTTTGTCAGGATAGACCTACCTAAATTATAGGCTACAATAGCAAAGACAGTGTACATGCAGCCAGCCTTAGCCTTAACTAACACTCTTCTTTGCTCTATCACTTTTATTTAAATTTGATCATTCATCATTATCATTGTTACCTTTCACAAACAATATTGACACGTAAGACAAAATTCTGGCAAATCATGACAGCCTATAGGACACTCTGCAGCCTAGGGTTCAAACAAACATGCCAGTCGAACCACAACTCAAATCTGTATCGCCGCCTACTCGGCAATCTAAGTACTAATCTAAGTAGCCTACTGGGCATTTCATTTCTTCCTCCTTCAAAACTACATTAGGCTGGACATCAAGCCTATTAGCCTACATAAAACATAAAAGCATAAATAAAAGACAACACGATTTGTTTGGTCTTTTTTCTTCTATTTACCCTTTTAAAACCGCGCCCTCTAAAACTCCATGAATTTAAGCCCATTGTCAGGTTCACTGTTACCTTATGCAACTTGTAATGGAAACGGCAAGGGCGAGTTCATTAAATCTATGAGCCACACAGTGCCAGCCCAGGTCTACTTTAAAGACAACATACGAATGAACCTTCAATGAGAAGTGCAATCATACTAGTAAAGCCGTGGGAATCTGTGAAAAAGGTAAGGTAGAAATAAGGTCTCAATTCTTGTCCTCTTAGACCTAAGTGCAGCGTTTGATACGATTGATCACGATATCCTAATCAATCGTCTTGAAAAGTTGGTTGGTCTTTCTGACTGTGTGCTAAACTGGTTAAAAGCTTACATCAAAGGGAGAAAGTTTTACGTAAGTCTTGGAGATCATGTGTCTAAGGTACATGACATCTGTTTTGGGATTGCACAAGGGAGCTACCTTGGTCCATTATTATTCTCACTGTACATGCTGCCACTGGGTGACATCATTAGAGAGCACAATGTATGTTTCCATAGTTATGCGGATGACACGCAACTGTACATCTCTGCTGAACCAAATGATACTGCAGCTATAAACTCCATTACTACCTGTCTTTTGGCAATAAATAAATGGATGAGCAATAATTTCTTAAAGTTAAACGAGGACAAAACTGAAATCCTACTGGTCGGCCCTAAAACAAAAAGGGAAATTCTGCTTAATAATCTGGGGAAATTAACTCCCTGGATTAAATCCGAGGTTACAAGTCTTGGTGTTATCTTAGATTCTAATCTAAGCTTCAAGTCCCACATTAACAAGGTGACAAAAACATCATTTTTCCACCTTAGGAACATAGCTAAAGTATGACCATTTATAAATCAAAAAGATGCTGAAAAACTGATTCATGCTTTTATATCAAGCCGACTTGATTACTGCAATGCACTCTTTACTGGCCTCCCAAAAAAAAAACTACTGAGAGACTTCAGCTCATTCAAAACTCTGCAGCTCGGCTATTAACCAGAACCAAGAGGAGAGAGCACATCAGTCCAGTTTCAGCTGCTCTGCACTGGCTTCCTGTAACATTTAGGATTGATTTCAAGGTCCTCCTCCTATATACAAAGCCCTTAATGGGCTAGGACAATTCAAAGCTATGGAACACATTTCTATCATTTATTTTTATTTATTTTTTATTTTATTTTTTTATTTTTTTTTTTTTTTTTTACTTTTAAAATGCTGTATTTCAATTGACTTTCTGCACTCTGTGTATTCTATCTTTTAACTTTAATTTTATTTTATTATGCAACTATGTATTCTAATTTCACTTAATTATCTTTACTTATTTATTTATTCATTTATTTTTTCTATCTTACTTTAATTATGGCATTTATTCCTGGTTTTATGTTCATTCGACGTGAAGCACTCGGTGCATGTAACTTCCTTATTGTAAAGCACTTTGAGCTGCAATTCTTGTATGAAAGGTGCTATATAAATAAAGTTTATTATTATTATTATTAAAAAAAGGCCACTCAATTGCTCACCCAAAGTAATGACCGCTTAACAGCCCCCCTTTCTTAATACCAAGACAGAACGACACCAGGGATACAAGATTAACAAAAGCCTGGACTTTATTCGAGAATGCATGCACAGAAAAAGAACGTAAAAATGCAAACATACAAACACGCTGTAAATATGTACTCACTAACAGAAAGTGTGTCAGAACAAAATTACCGTGGCAATTTGCTAAAGGCAAACCCCTTACATCAAAACAATTTCAACAAAATACTGATCTTCACAGGCCAGGTGACAAACCTATGCAAAGACACAGCCTACCAATCGATCGCACCAAACTGAAACCCTGACCTTAACAAAGACGAAAATTCAAACACTGATGCCAGCTCACAATAGAAAAAAAAACACACACAATAACAGAAAGTCCACTTGCCATTTAGGCGTTCTCAGCGAACAAAAATTCCAGTCCCAGCTGATCGTCAGCTGATAGATTGTGCTCAGGAAGCCCCTGAGGATTCTCGGCCGCAGCAGTTTGTCCGGCAGGGCCCTGTGAAGCGTCAGTTGATGCATCCGAAAGCCCTGCTGGCGCTTCTGGCGCACCCTCTGCGTCCTCGCGTTTAACGCCCGACCGTCCGTCAAATGCACAACAGAGAGAATCAGTCCGCTGCCGTTAACTCGCACTTCAGTTTCCCGGCGCCGATGAGGTGTTCCTCGATGGCCTCCGCGTCACTGACGGGCCGCCCAGGTGCTCTGCCAGGTATGCGTAAAGGGAAGAGTTGGTGAAGCTCACAGAGTGCTCCTCTCCTTCGCTGCTCAGCAGCAGCGTGCCGCTGTAGGAGAGGATGAAGGAGGACGCCCTCTGCAGCATTTTGCAGCCCTCGCATCGGTGGGTCGGGAGCGCGAAAAGTTGTCCTGGTTCGCGTGACACCTCCGGCAACGCTGTTTCTGGCTGATCTGAACGCCGCTGACACATCCGCGGAGCGTGGTCGTCTCGCGGGAGTCGTCGTGGGGCTCCAAAGATTCGGGCTCGCCGACGTCTGCGATTTCGGTCACGGTGGTGGTCCAGTGCTTGTGAGGACTGTGCGATCCCCACTTTCCTCGTCACCAGGTTGCACAGCCGGTAAGACCTGGACGCCTCGACGGACAGGATCTGGCCCTCCCACAAGGTCAGCGTCGTCAGGCCGCTGCGATCGCAGATGCGGACTTCCTTCAGCTCCCGCGGCACCCGGCCACCGGCACCACTCTGCTCACGGCCCCATCTGGCAAAATCTTGGCGTGTACCACGCCCACCTGTAACAGAAACAAAAACATCTCCTGACTAGTGACTTTGAAATTAGGCTACCTCACGCTGGATCTCATGGAAAAGCATGGAACTATAGTACATACTGTGTGTACATTTTTCAAGTTAATTAAAACATGTATACATCTGCAGTTTCCAAAACTTAAAATGTCAACTGAATACTGCTGAAGTTTTCTTCACAAAGTTGGTTCTCATAATTCTCCCACCCGCTGGTGTTAGCTAGCTAGCGTCGCCGGCTGATACCTCACTAACCTAACTTACACTAACCTAAATTATCTAAGTCACCGCTACCTCAGCAATATGTCATCCACAAAACAGCTGGCTCAGCTAACGTTAGCTTTTTCATGAATGATCAGCAAAATAAGTAAAAAGCCTAACGTTATATATGAAAATTTATAACATACTCAAACAGAACACTGTTCAGTGGTAGGCTACTGAATTTTGATAATTTTGAGAATTTGATCAGGAAAATAGCGCTGTGCAGGTAGCACAGAATACTTCTCGCTTCCGTTCTAATTTTTTTGCCGGGCATGATCTATTGTTAAAACTAAAGCTGCGCACTTCTGCCTGATATTTTCACTAAAGCATTAATAATATTTAAAAGTTATGTTACCTAGGCTTTATTTTTTCATTGTCCTACATCAAACCAGATAAACCTGGCCCCTAAACAGTACAAACCACGGTTTTGCAATCTTTCTGACATACTTTTTTAACCTCTAAGTTTTACTTGATTGTAAACAGAAATGTAATAAATACTGATCTGAATTTTTTTTGTTATAGGCAAATCTGCTCTGCATTTCTAAAACTCTCCTAATCATCAACTGAATACTGACCCTGAAGTTTTCTTCACAAAGTTGGTGACATAATTCTCCCTTTAGTTTACTGTCTCATGATCTGCATGACTAGTCTAACCTAACACCGTGATTAGAGACGGAATTTCACTATATGACAAAAAGCTGTGTAGTATTTAGCTTTTCATGAATGATTATGCGTGAATAATGCAAAATAGACGTTATAGAAAATGTTATTTCTAGGCTAACAGAATACTGTTCAGTAGTAGGCTACTGAATTTTAATGCTTGAGCTTTTGAAATGTGACATGTACCTCACTATACGATCATACAATAACAACATGTCTTACTTTAATTTTTAAACATTTTATGGATGTATTCTATATATAAGTATCTTGTCGCATTCTTTCATATGATAATGTATGACTCATTAATAATATTAAAAGTTACATTCACATGCATTTATTTATTTTTTTTACTGCAAAACCTGTTTGAAATTTGGTTTTCCACACCTTTCACAAATGTTTGTATACTGACTCTTTGTGCTTCACACTTTTAACCTTAAATTTTACTTTCTTTTGTACATTTCTGAATCCATGTCTAGTCAATCCAGTACAGGCCAACACAATGCAGATTATACTGACATTTACAATGCCCTCAAGTCAAACACAATACAGGTGACATATCCTCTATTTTTCAAACATTATCAAACAACAAAGTGTTCTGCTATCATTTAGGCCTACTGACATTAGTCAACTGCCCACAAGAATTAATAGAATACCTTTTTACAACTCCAGCCAATCAATAACAAAATGACTTGCCCAAAATACCCATTTTCCATTAAAAATGTTTTCCTTAAAGGATTAACAATAGATAAGATACATTAAATAAAAGACATCTACCTCACAAATACATATATACATACATACATGTCCTACATTACATGAATACAAACATTTTATGTATGTACATAGATATCATATCTTTACCAAACTTTAAATTGATATTGTATTTACTCTCCTCACATAAACCTTGCTGTAAAGTTTCCATGCTTTTTCTTTCGCTGCAAAACTTGTTTGAAATTGCTGTTTTCCATACCTTTCACACAATGTTTGTATACCTAGTGTGTTTGTAGCTTTTCTTATTATTATTATCATTATTATTATTCATCTTTCTTCCACTGTGAAGTCAATGGTACAGCCCACCACTGTCTGGATTAAAAGTTGTGAAATTTTGCCCACTGATTCAAACCCCCTCATTCTTTTCACAACACAAACATTATCAAACAACCTAAGTGTTCCCTATCATTTAGGCCTAACAAGTCAAAGTTTAATAGGACCTCTGTTTACAACTCCAGCCAATATAACACTTGAACCGTTTGTCCCATTTTCAAAAATGAGGTACCGTTGGAATCATTGGGTCAAGCCGAGTTCAACGCACCCTATGACGTCAATTTCCGTCATATCAGATTTTCCGCCATATTGGATTTTATCGAAAACACGAAAAAGTTTCACGGGTCACAAATTTTCTCCAATCTTCACCAAATTTGGCACACGTGATCTTCAGACCAATGCTCACAAAAGTTATCGAGTGGATTTTCATTTTCGAAAGCGTTCGTCCGTAACAGCCGATCAAATTCAGCGCGGCCGGGGCAAACAGGAAGTGAGCTCATATCTCTGCAACGCTTTCACGTATCAAAACCAAAGTTGGTACATAGACTTGGGTCCCCATTAGGGGAAAGCACACCAAATTTGGCGGCATTTGGCCTCTAGGGGGCGCTGTAATAAGCAAAAATGTATTTTGGCTGATAACTGTTGAATTTTTGGGATTTGGAACATATCAGTTGTGTCTTTAGTACTGTGGGAGGTTCCACAGCAGACACATGTCAATTTCTTACGTCATCCTCCTCGATTGGGCCGCCATATTGGATTATATCAAAAACACGAAAAAAGTTTCACGGGTCACAAATTTTCTCTAATCATCACCAAATTTGGCACACATGATCTTCAGACCAACCCTCACGAAAGTTATCGAATGGATTTTCATTTTTTCGGCGTTCGCCCGACACAGCCAATTAAAATCAGTGGCGAAGCCTCCAAACAGGAAGTGAGCTCATATCTCTGCGGCGCTTTCACGTATCAAAACCAAACTTGGTACATGGACTTGGGACCCCATTGGGATGCACACCAAATTTGGTGGTATTTGACCTCTAGGGGGCGCTGTAATTACCAAAATGCATTTTAGCTGATAACTGTTATTCCACCAAATTTGGGGATGCTTCTCCTCCACAGTTTTGGGAGATATCCACCCCAAACCAACTGTAACCCGTCCGGTCTGACCATCTGGTTGCTGGTGTACAACTAATAATAGTCACCTGCACTCGTTCTCTGTTTTTATATGTCTGTTTCATCCCTTTTTTCTTTTAGACTCCCATTCATTTTCAAAATTGAGCCTTGACCCCCATTGTGGCCTTCCCACTTGCTCACTTGTAATGTTTTAGAGCCACCACACCTCACATGTTGCCCTCGGGGCCAATCACCCAACACTCATCCGATTCATGGTTTGACTCTACTAGTCTTTTTTGTCATTTTTTAATCAGTTTTTTTACTCATTTATTCATTCCTCTATCCTGCCATTGACTTCAATTCATTTTTCAATTCAATTTGTGACCTTTCGACCTCGGTCACAATACCACATGTGCTGCCTCAGGTCATGCCAATAAACTGTCAGGGCTGGGGCAAGGAGTCACTCACAGACCATAAAAATTGTCGTTTCCCTGATTTATTGAGTCCACAAGCAAGATCGTTATCGGGAAAACAGGCAGGGTAAAAAACCAGAGAAGCAGTCTTTAGGGGCAAATCCAAAAGCGGGTACACAAACAGGGGACTTCAAAATTTGGGCAGGCAGATAAACAGGCGATCAGAGCAGAGGGTTAGGCAAAGAACAGGTCAAGAAACAGGCAGGTCAAAAACGGAAAGAACAGCCAAGAAAAACAAGCAACAAACATCTTTAAACTTCTCATGGCATCAGACATTGTGACGTGAACTAGCAACAGGACAGGGAAACACAGGGAAGATATAGGGCAGGGCTGATAACGGAATGGGAAGCAGGTGCGCAGGCAGGCAGGTAAAGGTGATGATGCAATCAGGCGGGCGGAGACCAGGCGGGGGGGGCAATTCAGGGCTAGAACACAAAGAAAAAAAAGCACATGGACAGAAAAACACAAAACACCATGGCTAGGGGGCGGAAGCACTGACACAAACACTAATTGAAACACATACTGACCCGCACTCATCTTTCATTTATTTATTCATCCCTCCATCCTCCCATTGACTTCAAACTCTTACTGTCAACCTTTCTCAAAAGGTAGTCACAGGACCTCACATGCTGGCTCAGGTCATGCCACCCATCGCTCATTGAATCCCATAAATGCACTCCTCTTTTTGTCATTCATTCATCCCTCCATCCTGCCATTGACTTCAATTTATTTTTCAAAGTCTTGCCGCTCAATCACCTTTTGGCCTAAAAAGAAATACCTCATGTCCTAAAAACAAGTCGGTCATGCCACCCAACGCTCATTGAAAGCCATTCTGAACCGCACTTAGGTGTTTTTGTCGCTCACTCATCCCTCCATCCTCCCATTCACCTCAGTTCATTTTTATGATCTTACCCTCAGTCACCCTTGTCCCGAAAAGCCACCGTACCACATATGCTGCCTCTGGCCAAATCACCAACACTTGGTTGAAAGCCATACTAACCCTGCACTCATCTTTTACTCATTCATTCATCCCTCCATCCTCACATTGATGTCAATTTGTTTTTCAAAGTCTTACCACTCAATCAAATTTTGGCCTGCGGCCACAGTCCATGCTAACTCAGGTCATGCCACCCAACACTCATTAAAAACCATACCACCCGCCTCTCTTTTACTCATTTATTCATCCTTCCATCCTCCAATTGATTTCAATTTATTTTTCAAAGTCTTACCACTCTGTTTGACCAATGGCCACAGGACCTGAAATGCTGCTTTGGGTCATGTGGCAGGTCCACTCACCAAAGGTGGGTGTCCCTAGCAAACCATTTTGTTTACCCTAGCACCCTAGCAACCGCCTAGCAACCACTTAGTAACACCCTGCCAACCACCCAACAAAAACTAGCAACCAAATCATATACCTCAATTACCATCTAGCAACGCCCTAGTAACCCCCTAGCAACACCCTGCGAAACAGCTTATATACCTTTGCAACCACCTAGCAACAGCCTAGCAACCACCTAGCAACAGCCTGGTAACCACTTAGCCACATCCTAGCGATCGTCTCATATATGTTACCATGTTGTTGCTGCCGGATGCAAGCACTTCTCTGCATTTACTTCAGGAAATGTACTTTTCTAATAACATCATTTCACATGAAACTGCTTGTGAATGCTTATAGCTATGCCTGACGTAATAACATCACATTGCCATGGCAACTCTGGCCTGATTTTTTCGCTGCTTGGCCCCCTCATTGCTGCTTGCAGCTATATTTATTATTATTATTATTAAACATCTTTCTTCCGACATTGAAGTCTATGGCAGCCCATAGAACCGTCTGGTAAAAAGTTGTCAAATTTTGCACACTGATTCGGGACCCTCCCCTCATTCTTGTCACCAAGTTTCATATCCGCGCCACGAGCGCTCTAGCGCCACCAACAGGTCAAAGTTGGACCTCTGTTTATGCATATAACTTTTGAACCGTTTGTCCAATTTTCAAAAATGGAGTACCGTTGGAATCCTTGGGTCAAGCCGAGTTCAACGCACCCTATGACGTCAATTTCCGTCATATGAGATTTTCCGCCATATTGGATTTTATCAAAAACACGAAAAAAAGTTTCACGGGTCACAAATTTTGTCAATCTTCACCAAATTTGGCACACGTGATCTTCAGACCAATGCTCACAAAAGTTATCGAGTGGATTTTTCATTTTCGAAAGCGTTCGTCCGTAACAGCCAATCAAATTCAGCGCGAAGCCTGAAACAAGTGAGCTCATATCTCTGCAACGCTTTCACGTATCAAAACCAAACTCGGTACATAGACTTGGGGACCCCATTGCGGGAGGTACACCAGAATTTGGCGGCATTTGGCCTCTAGGGGGCGCTGTAATAAGCAAAAATGTATTTTGGCTGATAACTGTTGAATTTTTGGGATTTGGAACATATCAGTTGTCTGTGTAGTACTGTGGGAGGTTCCACAGCAGACACATGTGAATTTCTTGCACCATCCTACTCGATTGGGCCGCCATATTGGATTATATCGAAAACACGAAAAAAGTTTCACGGGTCACAAATTTTGTCCAATCTTCACCAAATTTGCCACACGTGATCTTCAGACCAACCCTCACGAAAGTTATCAAATGGATTTTTCATTTTCGAAAGCGTTCGCCCAACACAGCCAATTAAAATCAGTGGCGAATCCGCCAAACAGGAAGTGAGCTCATATCTCTGCGACGCTTTCACGTATCAAAACCAAACTTGGTACATGGACTTGGGACCCCATTGGGGGGATGCACACCAAATTTGGTGGTATTTGACCTCTAGGGGCGCTGTAATTACAAAAAAAGCATTTTAGCTGATAACTGTTATTCCACCAAATTTGGGGCGCTTCTCCTCCCACAGTTTTGAGATATCCACCCCAAACCAACTGTAACCCGTCCGGTCTGACCCGATCGGGTTGCTCGTGTACAGCTAAGCCGTGCCTGCACTCGTTCTCTGGTTTTTGTCGTTTTTTCATCCCTTTTTTCCCATAGACTCCCATTCATTTTCAAAATCACCCCTCTCACCCTTCATGTCCTTCCCACTTGCTCACTTGTAACCCCAGAGCCACCACACCTCACATGTTGCCTCGGGACAAATCGCCCGACACTCATCCGAGACCGTTTTGACCCGCACACGTTTTTTTGTCATTTTTTAAACAGTTTTTTTACTCATTTATTCATTCCTCTATCCTGCCATTGACTTCAATTCATTTTTCAAAGTCTTGCCGCTCGGTCACCTTTCGGCCTACGGTCACAATACCACATGTGCTGCCTCAGGTCATGCCAATAAACTGTCAGGGCTGGGGCAAGGACTCACTCACAGACCATAAAAAATTGTCGTAACCCGCAGATTTATTGAGTCCACAAGCAAGATCGTTATCGGGAAAACAGGCAGGGTCAAAAACCAGAGAAGCAGTCCGAGGGCAAATCCAAAAGCGGGTACACGAACAGGCAGGGTCAAAACACCGGGCAGGCAGATAAACAGGCGATCAGAGCAGAGGGGCAGGCAAAGAACAGGTCGGCAACGGGCAGGTCAAAAACGGAAAGAACAGCCAAGAAAAACAAGCAACAAACCGAGGGGACAAAACAGGCGATAGCAACTGTGACGAACTAGCAACAGGACAGGGAAACACAGGAAGATATAGGGCAGGGCTGATAACGGAATGGGAAGCAGGTGCGCAGGCAGGCAGGTAAAGGTGATGATGCAATCAGGCGGGTGGAGACCGGGCGGGAGCGGGGCAGGGCTAGAACACAAAGAAAACAAAAGCACATGGACAGAAAAACACAAAACACCATGGCTAGGGGGCGGAAGCACTGACACAAACACTCAGTGAAACACATACTGACCACGCACTCATCTTTCATTTATTTATTAATTCCTCCATCCTCCCATTGACTTCAAACTCTTTTTTTTCACCTTTCATTCATCACAGTACCTCACGTGCCATCCTGCCACCCATGATGTCACCCATTTGTTTTCGTCTTTTGTCGTTCATTCATCCCTCCATCCTCCCATTGATGTCAATTTGTTTTTCAAAGTCTTACCACTCAATCACCTTTGGCCTCCCACAGTACCTCACATGCTAACTCAGGTCATGCCACCCAACGCTCATTGAAAGCCATACTGAACCGCACTGTGTTTTTGTCGCTCACTCATCCCTCCATCCTCCCATTCACCTCAGCTCATTTTTATGATCTTACAGTCGCACCTTTGGCCCGAAAGCCACCGTACCACATATGCTGCCTCCAAATCACTCCTGCACTTTGCTCATTCATTCATCCCTCCATCCTCCATTTGATGTCAATTTGATTTTCAAAGTCTTACCACCCATCACCTTTTGGCCTCTGCCCACAGTACCTCACATGCTAACTCAGGTCCATGCCACCAAACGCTCATTGAAAACCATACTGACCCACACTGCTCTTTTTGTTGTTCATTCATCCCTCCATCCTCCATTGATGTCATTTTGTTTTCAAACTCTTATAACGCGGTCACCTTTGGCCTATGGTCACAGTACCTCACATACTAACTCAGGTCTGTGACGCAACACTCATTGAAAGCCATACTGACCCACTTTTCATCTTTTGTCATTCACTCATCCCTCCATCTTCCCATTCACTCACTTTCGTTTTTTGATCTTACCGTTCGGTCACCTTTGGCCCCAGCCACCGTACACATATGCCTCGGGCCAAATCACCAGCACTCATTGAAAGCCATACTGACCCCCGCACTCATCTTTCACTCATTTATTCATCCTTCCATCCTCCAATTGATTTCAATTCATTTTTCAAAGTCTTACCACTTGGTCACCATTTGACCTATAGCCATGGGACCTGAAATGCTGCTTTGGGTCATGTGACGCATGTGTCCCTAGCAACCATATTGTTGCCCTAGCAACCGACTAGCAACCACTTAGTAACACCCTAGCAACCGCTTAGCAACACCCCAGCAGCCAACAAGCAACCACTTAGCAACACTTTGGCAACCACCCAGCAACACCCTAACAATGCCCAGAGACCATATTGTTTACCCTAGCAACCACTTAGCAACACCCTGGCAACCAAGTAGCAACCACTTAGCAACACCCTGGCAACCACCCAGCAGCACCCTAGCAACCAATTAGCAACCAACTAGCAACACTTTGGCAACCACCCAGGATCGCCCTAGCAACGCCCAGCGACCATAGTGTTTGCCCTAGCAACCACTTAGCAACACTTTGGCAACCACCCAGCATCGCCCTAGCCGCACCCAGCGACTATGTTGTTTACCCTAGCAACCACTTATCAACACAGTGGCAACTGCCCAGCAACGCCCTAGCACTGGCCCAGCGACCATATTGTTTACCCTGGCAAACAGCTAGTAACCACTTAGCAACACCCTAGCAACCACCCAACAAACGCACTAGCAACCAATTCATATAACTTAGTAACCATTTAGCAACGCCCTAGTAACCACCTAGCAAACAGCCCTAGCAACCCACCTGCGTGATGCCCTGGCAACCACCTAGGAACAGCCTGGTAACCACTTAGCCACATCCTGGCGATCTTCTCATGCACGTTACCATGTTTTTGCTGCGGTTTGCAACACACTCTGCATCTACTTCAGGAAATGCACTTTTCTGGTATTTCATGAAACTGCTTGTTAATGCTATATTTCTGCCGAACGCAACATCACATTGCCACGGCACCTCTGGCCTGATTCGCTGCTTGGCCCCCTCATTGCTGCTTGCAGCTATATTTAGAAGCCAGGCAGGAAAGCTTCTGGAGCACCTAGTGTGTTTGTAGCTTTTTCTTATGTGTGTGTGTGTTATTATTATTATTATTAAAACATCTTTCTTCCGACTGTGGAAGTCTATGGCAGCCCATAGAACCGTCTGGTAAAAAG
>JAFDVH010000268.1:0-13055 GCA_019176425.1 Megalops atlanticus | reverse complement strand
ACATTACTCTTACATTTGTTTGTTGATGGCTTGCGCCGCATTCGAAATCGCTTCAGCTTCGGCATCTAATAAAAACATAACAAAAAATATTTCCATCATTATGTATCAAACAAACATATATTCATATATTCATATATATGCATATTTATATTTATATAGAAGTGAAGTCAAGCATTGATCTTAGTAAATCTTAGTAAAAATCACATGTAATCACATCTAACGACAAAAATAACATTTTGTTGCACACAACAAATCCAAAATCATATTCATGCAATAAAAACCCAAACTCATTACAAATGTCATCACGAATTACATATTCTCACGTCTACGCAAATCTCTATAAGAACACACTTCTATACTTCTACGTCTATTCTACAATAAATCAACAAATACAATCTGCTTTTAGGTCAATACTACATTACAATAAACTCTTTCAACTTCAGCGCATAACCTTACTCACCTTACCGTCACAGTAATAACTTACTCAACAACAACGACATTACACTTTTTTACTTATTGAACTACTTACTTAAATGTGTTCGATCTGTTAATCAATGTATTTTTACCTACAATTATAATCAACTCTTTGACATAAACTTTTACATTAACAATACATTAACAAATTAAAGACTAACAGAGTACATTCCATTCATAAACACCTTCAACACAGCCAAAACACTACATAAACAATGTTTGGTCTAACAGCTACTTCATCACGTCTGCATAACTTCTAGGTCTAACCACGTATGTTCCATCATTTCCAACAATACACCTATTGCATTCAAACCTCAATTCTTATTTCTTTAACCAACCATTGCAACCATCCACATCCAAAAATACAAGCTCCTGTCACTTACCTTTGCGTGGCTGATATTGTAAAATATCACAATGTTCGGTTACTTAAACTTGACGTGAGTAAGACTGTTAACCAATCATCTTGCAGTTCACAATAACCCACACCCTCCGCACACGCCCTCCACACACGCGCACAGAAGATACGGTCCTAATCATGCTGGTCTTTTCAAATAGGCCAAAGAAAAATATATGCCTACGTACGTGCAAATACATTTCAACAAATAAACAGCACGATACACAAAAATTTCCCAAACTATAGCTTAACAATTACACATAAAATGCGTTTGTACACATATATGTTCGACATTTTTTTGTCCTCTGTATCACAGTGCTTGACACTCTATTTCCACGCAACACGTCTGACGGTGCCTTTTTGGCCCACACAACCATGACAAATATACACCGGCATCTTCTCCGAATACACGCACACGCTTATAGCATTGTTGACAACATCAGTCATCATACTAATGATTAAAAACTGTCCATTCCTTTTACACGTAAACCACATGAAAACAGTCGACCACAACACGTTATATCCGTTACTCCGTTACTACTTGTGACTGTCTGTCACATTTACTCCACTACAACAACTACACGTCAAAACATCTCACGCACTGGAATGTCCCCACAAGATACAATTTGTCTTCTAATAAAACTTAACACATAAACTCAAACTTCTATAACCAAGTCAACAAGCACCAATCAAAAACAGACAACATTTTCACAACAACATTGAGCGCTCCTACGCAAACCATTCGTAGATGCTTTTGTCCTTAACAGCTACCCGTGTAAAACAATGCATACCCTCTTAAAACACGGCGACATGACCGTTTATTATTGCACGTATAGCAATATATAGAATAATAGCCCGTTCCATTCATTCTGTATTCTGGTGATCCTACTTTTTCGTGCATTCGTGTTGCATGATTATGTGCGCCACAAACAAAAGTGCGCATTGATAACAATGTGTTAACGCTGCTCCCTTAAAGCTACAATAGACAAATTGTTTGTATCGAAATGAAAAATAATATGACTTTGCATTCAATAACTTGCATCAAAACATTATGTCAATGGTCGCTATGCAATTGTTCCTATCTCCAGTACACCTGTAGACTCATGTAAAACTTTTGGTGGGCGACCCGCCCATTCCGCGATATTTCAACACCAACAGCCCGACGCTTGAGTTGCTTCCGTATGTAATAGCCGTAGCAGTGCAGCTCGTGAGAGGGGATTGAACTACAAAAGAATGGCTAAAAAGCCACCAAACAACCTCTTCAATTTCCATATTTTTGTTCTTATTTCAGGACACGTGGCTTTTTGTCACGTGATGTACAATACGCGTACAGTTTAGCTAAGTCGCTTAAATACAGTCCATCCCCATGCTAACTCCCCACTATGAATCCTTTCAGTCACCCTTACACAAGGGGACACTCCTAAATCATTACCTAGCTCAACATGTACGCCACACAATTTCAAAAAACATCTTTATTACAAATGTTGACCATAACCAGAATGTTACAATAACAATTCAGTTCAAACCAACATACATTCATCGCAAAACTCATTTATTACGACAAAAATACCACAAAAACCGCTGAAAATAGGCAAATAGTCTCTGTTTCCCCTGTACATTCAAATGCAACCCATCCCTCCTGTACAGCTGAGTCAAGATCTCTCCCCTACAGAGAAATGCTTTTGCTGTGTTTAAAAACACAGCATTGCACTTTTCGGAACACCACCGCTGCAACAAATGATTACACTGCTTCACCACAGATTTCCTTTGTAGATCATCCACAACACGCGGCAGGATGGAAGAAATGGCAAAAAACACAGTCTGCGGGCACACAGAAGATATCCGCTCCACCAATGCTGCCATTCGCTGTACAACTGTACTTGCAGACGCTCCACTGGCCAAATCGTTCGTCCCAATGTGAATAACGACCAACACTTCATCGTCAACATGTTTAAAGTGATACATGTGCTGTTCTAACGATCTTTGCACCGTTGTTCCTGGATGTATCCAAGCATTCACGTTGGGAAATGTGTCACCAAGATTGCGGCACATGGAATCGGTCAGAAAACACACTTTCAATCCTGCGTATACAGAAAGAATTAATTGGCACTTGTTCCACACAACACAAAAAAACACGCCATAACATGCAATATAAAGTACACACTAACTTGCTTAAAACTTACCTTTGGACACAACAAATGATCTCTTACCAAATCGGGACACCGCTGTTCCCCTCTCAAAATCTTCACACAAGAAAAACAATTTGATTAAACAAATACATCCAAACTTGTATATAACACAACCGAAAACCACTGCCAGACCGACATCTTCATAACAACGAACAAAATATTTACCTTTCCCTGCCATTTTCACTAACCGGAAAAAAAACAACTACTCAATAACCACTAATCTTGTATTTGGGTCAGGACAAAACTCAATCCACACTCTTCCAAACCACAAACACAAATGCCATTACACACTACCTTCTTTGATTACCTACATTCCAATACTGCCACAAACCATCACACTACCAAAACACGCCCACAAAACACGCAAAACTCCTTCCAACACATCACATACAACTGCTGAATACACGACCAATACAACCTGAATACTTTTAATTGATGACCTATATAAACCAAACACATTAACTTCAAACACATACTATTTTGTGCAACACAAATTTTAATGAAATGGGTCTGCTTAATCATTCTCTGTAGTTCCACATTCACAAGCACACCACGACAATCTGGACAAAAATACAAACCTGCTAGCACTACACACAAATAATTGCTTCTAGAGTAGCCTTCTTTGACTTCACACAACATTTAACTCCCCCACAATTTGACTACACCATACGTATCCAACACTTTAAAACTATTACATTACCACGTTCTTTCATTTTCAAACATAACTTTGTCCCGCACAATATCTTCAGTATAATCAAGCATCCGCAAAATTCCAAACACCTACTGCCTTCACCTTCAACATAGCACTTGACGTTTACATACACACGCACACACACACACGACCACACCATACACACACGCAGGACCACACATCCTGACTTCTACACTGAGGGCATTGCCAAAAAGCACTCTTCGCAAAAAGCCTAACTACATCTCTTTACTCAAACCTCTAGAACATCACTTGAATTCCTTTCCACAACCAAGATAAATCTGGTTCAACAACATTACAAACGGATAGACTGAAACAAACAAACCCAAACACACACGTATGCCCCCCACATATATCATCTACTCTAACTAGCTGCACGCTACTAAGACAAAACGCAATCACTCCTAATGTGCCACATTTCACTTCATTACATAACAATACACGATAGACTCACAATCGTCACTCCAATCTAGACGTAACCCATTCGCTTCGCTACCAGCATGCACTACACTAATAAACCAATAATTTCAATCCAAACCATTCATCATCAATAACCAAAGACACAGCGATTAAACAATAACACCGCCAGACTACCATTCCATACGTTGCATAACAAAACCATTACGTACACACATACACTTCAACCCTATTGATTTTGCTTATGACTTCTCAAAGCATCACTGTCTGTTTTGAAACACTTACATAAGAATAACGTTCGGCGACATACACTTCACGTTGAAAAAACTTTTATTAACACATACACCAAAACACATACACATCATCAAAACCAAACCGCAATATAAAAATATTTTCACAGACACCTCGCTAAGCACAAACACACACAACAAACCAACTATTTACAAATTCCGTGCGAAACACAAATGCTCTTCACTCCTCCTGATCCTCTTCCTTCGGCTCCACCTCCTCTCCTTCTCCGCCTTCAACAAGCTGCGCCTCCTCATCACACACATCTGCTAAATAGATTCATCTCACCGTTACTCCTGCAGAACATAATTGGACTCAACACGGAACATGCACCATTTCCAAAGCCATATTCATTCAAGCACACCTACCTTCTTTTACTGAAAGCCAACGATGCCTTCAAAACTTCCACCTCTATTTCCTTCTCCTCAAAACTCTTTTCAACTCCTTCATCTTCTTTTCCAAACTGCACAGCTGACTCCATGAAAATCCTTCTCCTTTTCTACCCCGCACGAAGTCTCCGTAACGTCCGCGTTCCTAGCCCTACAACTTTATTACTCAGTTCCAGCCTGGTTACACTCTCATCCAAGCAGGAGTACTAAAAAACAAACCCACACCAGCATTTTTACTCTTTAAAAACCATGCTTACAAACATTTTTACTCACACACAACACTTTTATGTCAACCACAATATGAAACACGACCAACCTACAATTCTTATAAATACATCACTCCCCCTCTCCCAAACTCACTGAAACGAGCTGAAAAGAGTCCCGGAGCGCCTCGGACTCATGTTCCTCAACCCGAGGCATTTTGGAAGGTGACGTATATTGAGACATTTTACCTAAAAACACAACAAATTCTTCATTATACAACTTCTCCACACAATACACACAATGTGAACATACACTCACTGGCCACTTTATTAGGTACACCTTGCTAGTACCGGGTTGGACCCCCTTTTGCCTTCAGAACTGCCTTAATCCTTCGTGGCATAGATTCAACAAGGTACTGGAAACATTCCTCAGAGAGTTTGGTCCATATTGACATGATAGCATCACGCAGTTGCTGCAGATTTGTCGGCTGCACATCCATGATGCGAATCTCCCGTTCCACCACATCCCAAAGGTGCTCTATTGGATTGAGATCTGGTGACTGTGGAGGCCATTTGAGTACAGTGAACTCATTGTCATGTTCAAAAAACCAGTCTGAGATGATTCGAGCTTTATGACATGGCGCGTTATCCTGCTGGAAGTAGCCATCAGAAGATGGGTACACTGTGGTCATAAAGGGATGGACATGGTCAGCAACAATACTCAGGTAGGCTGTGGCGCGTGCAACGATGCTCAATTGGTACTAAGGGGCCCAAAGAGTGCCAAGAAAATATCCCCCACACCATTACACCACCACCACCAGCCTGAACCGTTGATACAAGGCAGGATGGATCCATGCTTTCATGTTGTTGGCGCTTAAATTCTGACCCTACCATCCGAATGTCGCAGCAGAAATCGAGACTCATCAGACCAGACCAACGTTTTCCAATCTTCTATTGTCCAATTTCGGTGAGCCTGTGCGAATTGTAGCCTCAGTTTCCTGTTCTTAGCTGACAGGAGTGGCACCCGTGTGGTCTTCTGCTGCTGTAGGCCATCTGCCTCAGGTTCGACGTGTTGTGCGTTCAGAGATGCTCTTCTGCATACCTTGGTTGTAACAAGTGGTTATTTGAGTTACTGTTGCCTTTCTATCAGCTCCAACCAGTCTGGCCATTCTCCTCTGACCTCTGGCATCAACAAGGCATTTTAGCCCACAGAACTGCCGCTCACTGGATATTTTCTCTTTTTTTTAGGACCATTCTCTGTAAACCCTAGAGATGGTTGTGCGTGAAAATCCCAGTAGATCAGCAGTTTCTGAAATACTCAGACCAGCCCGTCTGGCACCAACAACCATGCCACGTTCAAAGTCACTTAAATCACCTTCCTTCCCCATTCTGATGCTCGGTTTGAACTGCAGCAGATCGTCTTGACCATGTCTACATGCCTAAATGCATTGAGTTGCTGCCATGTGATTGGCTGATTAGGAATTTGCGTTAACGAGCAGTTGGACAGGTGTGCCTAATAAAGTGGCCGGTGAGTGTATATCACACAACATCAGCTACACCACACTAAAACCTACATTTTATCCACAACATCAAATACATAACGTTTGACTAACAAAACACAACCGTAACAACTTTTACCAACACACCATCCACATCATCCACACACCCACAACGCTAAATGTAACAGGGTTGAAATATTTTATTTTGTTTATTTCATGTTTTGTTTATTTTAAAACAATGTATGTGAAGGTTTAGTATGGTTTCATTGATTTTCATGTAAATTGAGCTGTGATAATGTGGTGTTATGTATTTTACCTAGTAACAGCTGGGTAAGTGAGCCTAGATTGGACAGGAAAAATCTGTTTGAATTTGATTGGATGGGGAGTTACGCGTGAAAATGGGAGAGAAGGATGGATCACGTTTTATGGACTCTCCGAACGAGTGATTTTGTAAAAAAAGTTGTTAATTCATCCTCAGCCGATTGGAGTGAGTTTAAGTTGTTTGAAGTGTGATTAGAAAGTCTCATATTCATTACGCCAATGTGAAATCACAGTATAAGTAAGTTAGTAAGCTTTGCTAAAACAGCGGAGCCGTGCAGCTAATTGAAAGTACTGGGCCCAGTTCGATGCTACTGCGTGAGCCACCGGATTACTGTGGAGGACTTTGCTGCCCTGTCGGTCGACACTGGAGACTTTTCGTTCACCTGACCAAGTGGGACACCGATGACTCTACCGACATCGACAGCGGCAGCGCCAGAGACTGAGTGAGGAATGAAGTTACACACCGGTTTAACGCTGGTATACGGAAACTGCATTCATTCAACCACTACGAGGTAAAGGCGCCTATATTTTTTTTTGCTCACGCGAGTGAAGCGGCCATTAAGTTTGCGGCCTCTCCGACCACAAGCAACAAACAGGCCTGCGACGTGGAACACTCATTTAAGTTGATACTGACTGAACTGTTGTTCGCTGAGTGGATGGTACCTTTTGATGTTAATTGAATTCACTATTGTGGTTAATGTGTTTAGCCTACTGCATGTGGGAAGTTATGTGAATTTACCCTTACTGGAATATTTTAAGTTGAATGTATGGTACGAGGTACTAAGTTTAAGTTCATTTCATGTCAGATAGCTCTGAAAACAAAAGAGAAGACAACTAAGATATAAACGAATTTTGGTTTAACCATTTTTTTTTATTTACATTTTATTTGATCTACAATCTCATTTAAATACATTTTCAGTAAAATACCATTTTGTTTAATATACTTAATGGTGAAAGAGTTGTTTATTCTGGTACATTCATTTTCCAACGGTATATAAAAGCCCAAAGACTAGAATAAGTTCTATAATAAATTCTTAATAATTAAGTAAGGACTCAGGATACCCCTTTTCTCAGGTTCTGGTTACCGTAACATACCATAGTAACTTAAAGGGGCTACATAAATGGAGGCACCGCTGGGATAGTCTTGGGTTAACAGTGAAACATGATTGGATCGTGTTCCCTCAGAGATTCCTGTTGCGGCTGGTGATGTTTGGTCCATTGTCTTAACAGATACTACTGATTCAAATGTTCCACCTCCTTTGTCTGACTTCAGTGCTAAATTGAAGAGGTGGGTTGCCCTTAGCTGTTGCTGATAAAGCACGGCTAGAACAGTTGTTAAGGGGGGCCGTTAACTCTGAGTTATTGCTAGTCAATCTCCGTTTGAGAGAAAGGAGAAGCAACCCGCCAACCTTTTTACAGCTCTTAAAGGAGATCCGTGTTGAAGAAGAGTATGAAGCTTCAAGAACTAAGATGGGGTCATCTGTTAGGTGTGTGAATGCTCAGGCAAGCAGTGAGTCGATGCCAGAGATTCAGAGTTTAAAGTTGGAGGTCAAAGAATTGAAAAGCTTAGTTGCTGCCACAGCAGTTACGACTATGCCACTGCCAGAGGGTATAGAAGTGGATGTGAAACCTACTGGAGCATTAGAGGCTCAGCAAGGGGCAGAAATAGCAGCTTTAAAGAAACAAGTTAAGCGACTCCAGCAAAAGTTGAATAGTAAAATGACAAGCCTGGGAGTTCCAGGAATGAGACAATTACAATAATTCATGGAGGGATAACAATAACCATAGAAACTTAGTTCATTTGCACTCTTAGTACTAGAGTGGTCTGATGAGGACACAGACACTTTAGGAGAGGGAGGGTGTAACAGGGTTGAAATATTTTATTTTGTTTATTTCATGTTTTGTTTATTTTAAAACAATGTATGTGAAGGTTTAGTATGGTTTCATTGATTTTCATGTAAATTGAGCTGTGATAATGTGGTGTTATGTATTTTACCTAGTAACAGCTGGGTAAGTGAGCCTAGATTGGACAGGAAAATCTGTTTGAATTTGATTGGATGGGGAGTTACGCGTGAAAATGGGAGAGAAGGATGGATCACGTTTTATGGACTCTCGAGCGAGTGATTTTGTAAAAAGTTGTTAATTCATCCTCAGCCGATTGGAGTGAGTTTAAGTTGTTTGAAGTGTGATTAGAAAGTCTCATATTCATTACGCCAATGTGAAATCACAGTATAAGTAAGTTAGTAAGCTTTGCTAAAACAGCGGAGCCGTGCAGCTAATTGAAAGTACTGGGCCCAGTTCGATGCTACTGCGTGAGCCACCGGATTACTGTGGAGGACTTTGCTGCCCTGTCGGTCGACACTGGAGACTTTTCGTTCACCTGACCAAGTGGGACACCCGATGACTCTACCGACATCGACAGCGGCAGCGCCAGAGACTGAGTGAGGAATGAAGTTACACACCGGTTTAACGCTGGTATCGGAAACTGCATTCATTCAACCACTACAGGGTAAAGGCGCCTATATTTTTTTGCTCACGCGAGTGAAAGGCCATTAAGTTTGCGGCCTCTCCGACCACAAGCAACAAACAGGCCTGCGGCGTGGAACACTCATTTAAGTTGATACTGACTGAACTGTTGTTCGCTGAGTGGATGGTACCTTTTGATGTTAATTGAATTCACTATTGTGGTTAATGTGTTTAGCCTACTGCATGTGGGAAGTTATGTGAATTTACCCTTACTGGAATATTTTAAGTTGAATGTATGGTACGAGGTACTAAGTTTAAGTTCATTTCATGTCAGATAGCTCTGAAAACAAAAGAGAAGACAACTAAGATATAAACAATTTTGGTTTAACCATTTTTTTATTTACATTTTATTTGATCTACAATCTCATTTAAATACATTTTCAGTAAAATACCATTTTGTTTAATATACTTAATGGTGAAAGAGTTGTTTATTCTGGTACATTCATTTTCCAACGGTATATAAAAGCCAAAGACTAGAATAAGTTCTATAATAAATTCTTAATAATTAAGTAAGGACTCAGGATACCCCTTTTCTCAGGTTCTGGTTACCGTAACATACCATAGTAACTTAAAGGGCCTACATAAATGGAGGCACCGCTGGGATAGTCTTGGGTTAACAGTGAAACATGATTGGATCGTGTTCCCTCAGAGATTCCTGTTGCGGCTGGTGATGTTTGGTCCATTGTCTTAACAGATACTACTGATTCAAATGTTCCACCTCCTTTGTCTGACTTCAGTGCTAAATTGAAGAGGTGGGTTGCCCTTAGCTGTTGCTGATAAAGCACGGCTAGAACAGTTGTTAAGGGGGGCCGTTAACTCTGAGTTATTGCTAGTCAATCTCCGTTTGAGAGAAAGGAGAAGCAACCCGCCAACCTTTTTACAGCTCTTAAAGGAGATCCGTGTTGAAGAAGAGTATGAAGCTTCAAGAACTAAGATGGGGTCATCTGTTAGGTGTGTGAATGCTCAGGCAAGCAGTGAGTCGATGCCGTCAGAGATTCAGAGTTTAAAGTTGGAGGTCAAAGAATTGAAAAGCTTAGTTGCTGCCACAGCAGTTACGACTATGCCACTGCCAGAGGGTATAGAAGTGGATGTGAAACCTACTGGAGCATTAGAGGCTCAGCAAGGGGCAGAAATAGCAGCTTTAAAGAAACAAGTTAAGCGACTCCAGCAAAAGTTGAATAGTAAAATGACAAGCCTGGGAGTTCCAGGAATGAGACAATTACAATAATTCATGGAGGGATAACAATAACCATAGAAACTTAGTTCATTTGCACTCTTAGTACTAGAGTGGTCTGATGAGGACACAGACACTTTAGGAGAGGGAGGGTGTAACAGGGTTGAAATATTTTATTTTGTTTATTTCATGTTTTGTTTATTTTAAAACAATGTATGTGAAGGTTTAGTATGGTTTCATTGATTTTCATGTAAATTGAGCTGTGATAATGTGGTGTTATGTATTTTACCTAGTAACAGCTGGGTAAGTGAGCCTAGATTGGACAGGAAAATCTGTTTGAATTTGATTGGATGGGGGAGTTACGCGTGAAAATGGGAGAGAAGGATGGATCACGTTTTATGGACTCTCCGAGCAGTGATTTTGTAAAAAAGTTGTTAATTCATCCTCAGCCGATTGGAGTGAGTTTAAGTTGTTTGAAGTGTGATTAGAAAGTCTCATATTCATTACGCCAATGTGAAATCACAGTATAAGTAAGTTAGTAGCTTTTGCTAAAACAGCGAGCCGGCAGCTAATTGAAAGTACTGGGCCCAGTTCGATGCTACTGCGTGAGCCACCGGATTACTGTGGAGGACTTTGCTGCCCTGTCGGTCGACACTGGAGACTTTTCGTTCACCTGACCAAGTGGGACACCGATGACTCTACCCGACATCAACAGCGGCAGCGCCAGAGACTGAGTGAGGAATGAAGTTACACACCGGTTTAACGCTGGTATACTGAAACTGCATTCATTCAACCACTGCGAGTAAAGGCGCCTATATTTTTTTGCTCACGCAAGTGGCGGCCATTAAGTTTGCGGCCTCTCCGACCACAAGCAACAAACAGGCCTGCGGCGTGGAACACTCATTTAAGTTGATACTGACTGAACTGTTGTTCGCTGAGTGGATGGTACCTTTTGATGTTAATTGAATTCACTATTGTGGTTAATGTGTTTAGCCTACTGCATGTGGGAAGTTATGTGAATTTACCCTTACTGGAATATTTTAAGTTGAATGTATGGTACGAGGTACTAAGTTTAAGTTCATTTCATGTCAGATAGCTCTGAAAACAAAAGAGAAGACAACTAAGATATAAAACGAATTTTGGTTTAACCATTTTTTTATTTACATTTTATTTGATCTACAATCTCATTTAAATACATTTTCAGTAAAATACCATTTTGTTTAATATACTTAATGGTGAAAGAGTTGTTTATTCTGGTACATTCATTTTCCAACGGTATATAAAAGCCCAAAGACTAGAATAAGTTCTATAATAAATTCTTAATAATTAAGTAAGGACTCAGGATACCCCTTTTCTCAGGTTCTGGTTACCGTAACATACCATAGTAACTTAAAGGGGCTACATAAACAATACCCAAATATCCTGCCTTTACTTTTCTTCACCAACAATATACGCAAAAACATTGCAAAACCTACACAACACACACTGAAACTATACACACCCGCTCTTACCAGTACAACAACTTCTTCTAAAAATCACCGTTAAGGCACTACAGATGACCTCCACTGACTGACATAGACACACAACCTATTAACATAAATACACTTACTCCAGATACACCCACACAGACAACCCCATTAGTGGTCACTCCTTCTCTTGCGTAACACATCAAATTGTTTCCCTCAACGACACAAATCACCACGCCGATTGCAAATACCAAACCGAAGACTTCTCACATAACGACACACACTTAATGACAACATACTGTCCTTACATTCTCATGTACCATATAATTATTATTGAGCCACTTTGCAAAACATCTAAATGACTTGCTGTCACAAACTGTAGTACACCACAATATATTTGTGTCTTGAATGTGCATCCTCTACAACGTGGTAAGGCGATCAATTAACATGTTACGCACTCAAACACTAAAAGTGGCATAACTCCGCCTGTGCATTCTTTGCTTTGGCACAAACTTCACATATATGTTCAATTATGGGGCGACAACTGATACACATGCAAATTGTGATTTATTGTCAGAGCGCCACTAACTAACAATCAAAAGTAAGGCTTATACACCCAATACTTTAGTATTCCTGTATTTGGCACAGACTTCACATGTATATTCAATTTTGGGGCAAAATCAGTACACATACCAATTGTGATTCTTTGTCATAACGACTACAACTGGCAATCAACAGTAAGGCTTATATATCATATATTTTAGTTTTCCTCTAAGAGATACGCGAATGACCATGATTTGTCCTCATTAGATTTACTTTAATATACTGAGGTCAAACTGTCTTTGTGTTGTTTTGTGCGCTGTACTGGTAAATTGATTCAATTTACACAACATGAATGAATTGCCTTCACTAAGTGAAAGTATAACATAAGAATATATTTGTGTCTTGAGTCTGTATCCTCTCCAGCAATTTACTAGTCACAAACAGTCATTAGGAACAATAACGA
>JAFDVH010000267.1:0-13122 GCA_019176425.1 Megalops atlanticus | reverse complement strand
AAAAGAAGACGGCGAGCCGGGCTCTTCAGGATTTCACAGCTGGTGCGGGACCCTGAAGTCAAAAGGACCATCTAAAGGTAAGACTATTTACATTTTATTTTATAATGTTTATCAGGCCTGGAAACCAGGGAATCATTGCCCTGGGAGAGGGAAACCAAACCTTGCATGGATCTCACTATCTGTTGTATTTTCATTCCACAGATCAAGGTGGCCTCCATATTCCGTCCCTTGTCCATGTTCTCCTGGCCTAAAGTGAGATCTATTAAAATTCATAAAATCCCTTGAAATAAAAATGCAACCTCTGCTTAAGTGCTATTAATTTACAGTGCTAAAAGTGAGACATGCAATATAAAGAAAAAAAACCATTAATAAATATAAACAAATATAAAAAAACTTTCACACATACCTCACACCATCAAATATAAGACACACTAGGATTTCATATGGTGTCATTTTTTATTAAAAATATAAGTGCTGTAAAATTAGAGGCTCCATTTTCCTTCCAAGATCAAATAAATATAGATATATTAAAAAAAAGGGAGTTTTCAGATTCATGTAACTATATTAAAAATAAACTAATAAATATCTGTAAAAATAAGTGCATAGGGTTAGGGTTAGGGTTAGGGTTAGGGTTAGGGTTAAGGGTTAGGGTTAGGGTTAGGGTTAGGGTTAGGGTTAGGGTTAAGGGTTAGGGTTAGGGTTAGGGTTAGGGTTAGGTTTTGTGGAAGTTTTCGATGATCCCCCACATTAGTCCTTTCAGACCATGTGGTTGAAATGGGGGCTCAAAGGCAGGGCACGGGCCGACGCATGTTAGGCTGTACACTTGTCCCAATGACCTTTCACTTTCTTATTTTCAGGTTCATTATTGCTCATGTAGGCCTCGTTACTCTTTCAGGTGTGTAATATTCACTGTATTTTTTAAACACAACATTAGCAGTGTATGTCAGGATCACAAGGTGTTTTGACCTTTCGACCCTAGGCCTCCACACCCCCGTCCCAGAGGCCTGCGAGATTTAGTTCTTTTTTTCTTTTTGTGGGTATCCAAAGCTTTCCTTTTCTTTTTGTATTTAGTAGGCCTTGTTTTCCCTTTTGATGTGCGATTTTCACATCATTGGTGGCGTATGTCAGGGTCAGAGGTGTTCTGGCCTTTCAGCACTAGGCCACCACATCCCGTCCTGTTTCACTGAGTTTTCTAACACTTCATTGGTGGCGTATGTCAGGGTCATAGGGTGTTCTGGCCTTTCAGCACTAGGCCACCACATCCCCGTCCTGTTTCACTGAGTTTTCTAACACTTCATTGGTGGCGTATGTCAGGGTCATAGGGTGTTCTGGCCTTTCAGCACTAGGCCACCACATCCCCGTCCTGCCAGATTTAGTTTTTATTTCTTTTAGGCCTCCACTGGCCTTCTCTTTCTATACTTTAGTTTTTGTTATAGTTCTCTTGCTTTAGGTTTTAGTAGGCCCTGTTACTCTTTTTGATGTGCAATTTTAACTGAATTTTAGGACACATCATCAGTAGTGTACCTCAGGATCATCGGGTGTTTTCGGCCTTTCAACACTATACACCCTCCTCTGAGGCGGCCAGCCAAGGGGGATCAGGCCTCGGCTTGTGTCCCATATCCAATTGATTTTCTTTTATTAATCTTTGTTTAGTTTTTGAGGGTTTAATCAACCTCAACTTACTTTGGTTATTTTCAGTTATCCTGCTCTTAGGTTTTTCTGCAAATTATTTTGGGTATTCTTTAGTTCTCTGCAAAACAGACTGTTTTTGGTGTTTTTAGTTGTTCCTTTTATTTTTAGGTTTTTAAGCTAAATGCTATTTTTCATATCCCTTCTCGAATCCCAGGAAAAGCGCTGGTGTAGTGCATCATGGACAGGTGCGTGAGTGGTGCTAGCCACCAGTAGAAGACTGGGCCACCATTTAAGGTCTGTAGGCCCCAGACCACCGTCCCTGCGTGCTGTCCAAGTGGACCCAGGGGCTGGATACTTACTTTGCTCTACCCAAGTAATCTTTGTTAACACCGCAAGGTTGCCCGATCACCTGAGTAGAGCCTGCGAGAGGGCCTCCCTTACGTGGGCTTGCTCTGGCGTTTCCCCAAGCAGACTGTTCGTTAACACCGCAAGGTTTCCCAGTCTGCTTGATCAGGGCCTCGGAAGGTAGGTACCGTGCATTACGTCACCTCCCAGACAGCCCTGGGTGCTGGTCCTTTTTCCCAGCGGATGGCTTCCCTACCTGTTCCAGCCGAGTATTCCCCAGACACTGGAACCCTTCGGGAAGCCATCAGGCTTCTACTGGGTCGGACCCACACAGCTCAATTGCCTCCTGCATCCTAAGGCCCTAATTTAGTCTGTTCTCTTCGGACACGGTTTAGTTTTTTCCGACCTCACAAACTATGTGGTCTTTAAGAGAAGCAGTTGTACTTTCAGGCATTGTGAAAAAACTATGTTTTATCTTTAATCCTTCCCGAGATATTCATCTCCAAAGTTCCAATATATGATTACCCAGAGGCCCCTATTCAAATTTCTGCTTCTTTCTTTAATGTTGGTATCTTAAAATACCTTTTTGTTTCTAATTTTAAATTTCCCCACTGCGGAGTGGTTTGTTATGGAGTATATTTAGATATTATATATTTTATACTTTAATTTGTATTTTTATTTATTCTTATTGTAATTTTCTTGTATTAATTTTATTAGATTATGTTTATTCTTTTTAAATATGTAATTTTTTAGTATCTCTTTAGGGTTGGGGTTAAGATTAGGGTTACGGATAGAGTTAGAGTTGACCCTTAGGGTTAGGGGGTCAGGGGTTACTGCTTTCGCTTAGGGTTGGAGAGCTTAGGATTAGGGTTTAGAGTTATAGTTAGGGTTACTGTTCCAGTTTTTAGGGTTGGGGACTTTTTCTTGTTAGGGTTGGGGTTAGGGTTACAGTTTAGGGTTGCAGAGTTAACTGATTAGGGTTACTGTTACCATTTTTATCGGGTGTTTGGTTAAGGTTAGGGTTGGGGTTAGGGGAGATCCCTTATAGTGTTAAGGTTTGGGATTTAGGGTTAGAGATAGGGTTAGGGTTACGGTTAGTGTTACCCTTACCGCTTAGGGTTAAGGTTTTAGGGTTAGGGTTGGGGGTTTACTTTGCGGTTAGGGTTACCCTAACAGTTTTTTGGTTTAGGGTTTTTAAGAATGATAAACTTATTATGTTTTATCCTGAGTCTCAGGTTCATTGTTGCTGATGTTTGGCCCTTAAATCAGTACCCAGTAGGAAATGCCGTATTGACTGCTAATTTTTAGTGGTCACCCTTATCATCCTTATACAGTGAAGTAAACTATACATGTGTGAGCAGATGAGCAGAGCCTGCGAACTGGCCTCCTTCGTGGGGCCAGCGAGGCGAACCAGACAGGCGAATGCAGGAGGGCCCCAAGGAGACCACCGCCGGAGGAGGTACCTGATCAGAATGAGCGACCGCCAGTTAAGGCCAGGGTGACAAGCCCTTTTCCCGCCGATGGCTCTCCCTGTCAGTCGGCCAAACAACCGCCTGAACCCTTCGGGAAGCCCCCAGGCGAACGCACAAACAGCTCAATTGCGGACTAGCCCTAATTGGCTGGCCTTAATGACACGGTTTAGTTTTTTCCGACCACCAATTAAGGTGGGCGAACAGGCAGTTGTACACCCCACCCAGGGCCCCCGGAGAGCAAGCGACCAGGCCGCCGGATGCGCAGGCGCCGCAGGCGAATGGACAGGCCGCTGGTGAATTTTAAATTCTAAGGGGTCAACCGTTACCCGAATGAATTATATATTTTTATACGCCCGCCCCGCCGTCCCCCAGAAACAACCGACCACCGATTAATTATGTTTATTCTTCTAGATATGTAATTTTTAGCTCCTTGTGTTGGCGGTTAAGACGGGTTACAACCTGGAAAGAGCAAAATTAGGGTTAGGGTTAGGGTTAGGGTTAGGGTTTGAGGGTTAGGGTTAGAGGGTTACTGGGGTTAGGGTTAGGGTTAGGGTTAGGGTTAGGTTAGGGTTGGGGTTTCTTTCCTAAGTTGTCCTCTGTGAGGGCCCTTTAGGAAAGAAAAGTTTGCTTTCTGTTCCACTTGGCCATTCAGTGTACTGGAGCCCTTGGGTTATTTGTGTTTGGGGTTGGGTTAGGGTTAGGGTTAGGGTTAGGGTTAGGGTTAGGGTTAGTTTAGGGTTAGGTTAGGAAAATCTTTCTTTCCTAAGTTGTCCTCTGTGAGGGCCCTTTAGGAAAGAAAAGTTTGCACTGGCCATTCAGTGTACTGGAGCCCTTGGGTAATCAGTTTTTGGTTTCCTTGGTTTGTGTTATTTGTGTTTAGGGTTGGGTTAGGGTTTAGGGTTAGGGTTAGGTTTAGGATTTAGGGTTAGGGTTAGGGATAGGTTTTAGGGTTAGGGTTAGGGTTAGGGTTAGGGTTTAGGGTTAGGCTTACAGTTAGGGGTTAAAGGTTAGGGTTAGTTTTGGGGTTAGGGTTCGGTAGAATGTTATGTGTGTTTGTTTAATCCTCCTGGAAAAGTTGTGTTGAGTTTCCTAATCCAGTGTTTTTCTGCCCTTCTTCTTTCTTCTTGTGTCAGTTAGTGTTTGTTTGTAGTCCCGATATTTCCAGTGACCCCAGCCCGTGGTGGAGAAAGTGGGCCACTAGGTGTGTGCTGGTGTCTCTGTGGTTTCGGATATTGTATAAGTGTTGGGCTAATCTAGTTCTAATTGTGTTGCCTGTCTCTCCTATGTATTGTATGTCACAGTGTTTGCACTGTATGACATAAATGCAATTGTTTGTGTCAATTGTTAATTTTTGTTTAATGAGGTATGTTGTGTTTGTTGTGTTGTTTTTGATTGTGGTTGTCTGTTTGTAGAATGCCGGGCCTTGTGTGTGTGGTCTGTTTACAGCTGGGAGTTTACTCCTTACCAGGTGGTCCTTTAGGTTTTTGTGTTTCTTGTAGGCTGAGATGATTCTGTAGTTCTGGAGTAGGTTGGCATTCCGTAAGGTTCCAGTTATGTTGCGTTTTATTGTTCCGTTGGCTGCCTGGCTAAAAGCCGAGTATGTGGTGATGAGTGGGATGATTTTCCTTGTGTCCTGTTGTTTTGTAGCCAAGAAGGTTTTCCGGACTCCTCTGAGGAAGGATCTAGAATATCCTCTTGGTTTCAATGCTGAAAAGAGGGTTTTGTGGCCTCTTCAAAATCTGTGGTTTGTGTGCAAATCCTGTGGAATCTCAGTAGTTGGGATTTGATTAATCCCTTGAAGGTGTGTTTTGGGTGGAGACTGTTCTTGTGTAAGAGTGTGTGTGTGTCTGTTTCTTTAAAAAAGACTTTTGTGTCCAAGATGTGTGTTCGGGGGAATGCGGGTCCCTTGTATGTGGTGGTGTCCAGGAAGTCTATGTGTTGAGTATGTGTGGTGTATTTAACGGTGATGGATTCATGGTGTGTGTTGAGGATTTGTACAAATTGTTTGAAGTCTTCTAAACTATGTGTCCATGTTCCCCATATATCATCTAAATATCTAAAATAATGTGCTGGTAGTTTGGGGCATTTCCTAAATACAGTCTCCTCCCAGTGTGCCATATAAATGTTGGCATAGGCCGGTGCAAATTTTTTGCCCATAGCCGTGCCGCTGATTTGTAGGAAGAATTCCTTGTTGAATTCAAAGTCATTCTTCGTCAGGCTGATTTCCAAGAGTTGTAGGAGAATTGTATCCGGGCGGCTGTTGTCCGGGTATTTCTCCATCCAGGTTTTCACTGCTGTTAGTCCTGCGGTTGTGTTTATGTTTGTATATAAGCTATCAATGTCGATGGTGAATAGGAGGGCTTCTTCCGCTACTGTGGTGTTTTTGATTTTGTTTACAAAATCATATGTGTCTTTAATGTAACTGTCATGTTTTGTGGAGAGTGGATTGAGAAAATGGTCTATGTATTCCGCGATCCTGTAGGATTCGCTGTTGCAGTCCGAGACAATGGGTCTCCCTGCTGGGACCTCATATGGTGCTGGCCAGGATGCTGGCGGTTTGTGTATTTTAGGGAGGAGGTAGAAAATCCTTGGTCTAGGATTCTCCCCCCTCAGATAGAAGCTTTGCTTTTTGTTTATGTGTTTTTTATCCAGTAGTGTCTGTATGATGCTATGTATTTCCTGTGCTGTGTCTGGGTATATAGGCCTGTCTAGTTTTGTGTAATGTGTTGTGTTGTTCAGCTGCCTGTATGCTTCTTGTATGTATTGTGTTCTGTCCATGATGACTATGGCACTTCCCTTGTCTGCCGGTTTAATGATGATTTGTTTGTTGTTCCTCAGTTCTTGCAGGGCTTGGTTTTCTTCTCTGCTGAGATTGTCCTTGTCCCTGTGTGTTCTGGGGTTTAATGTCCTGATCCAGGTTTGGTTCTCTGTTATACATTGTGTAATTTGTCTAGGAATTTGGTTCTTTGTGGGTTCCCAGCTGGACGTTGGTGAGAATGGTGTCCGTGCTGTGGTTTCTGTCCCCTCGAAGAAGGCTGCCAGTTTGAGTTTTCTGTGGAACTCCTGCATTTCTCCTTTGAGGTTTCCTTCTGTTTTCTGCGGATACCTACTGTAGGTATGAATGACAATCCTTTATCGAGTAGGTCCAGTTGTGCCTGTGTGGGTGTGAAGTTGTTTGCTAATAAAATGATGTTCTTATTCCCCTCCCTGTTTGTTCTTGGGCTTGTGGGGGTTCTCAGTTTAAATGCGTCAGCCAATGGTCCAACATCCTGGTTGCTGTATCCCCCGTCCAGTGGATGTCATCTCGTGTGGTGGTGAAGTCGTCCTCCGGGAGTTTGGGGATGTGTGGCATGTTCCTCCGGATGTGGTCATTGATTTCCTCTATGTTGGCTTTCTGGCGGAGTTCCAGGTTCCCGGAGTGGTTTATGAGTGGGATCCAGATTTCTGCTGCCGGGAAAGTGGTTTTGGCCATCCTCAGCATGGTCTGCAGCTGCTTGATAGCCGTCTTCCGTGGGTGTTGGTCCTTGTTGTTGATTCCGAAGGCCAGGATCACCTTCTGTACTTTGGGGTCCACCGCTGTCTTCTCCAGGAGCGCCGCGGCATGGTAGAAGGATGCTCCAGGGTAGCTGTCGATCTGGAGGTCTCCTCTGGTGTGTGCCTGGATCCTGGAGAGGTTGGAATCCCCCAAGATGACATTGGGCTTGCTGAGCCTGATCTCCCATTCCTGTGTCTTCCTGTTAGACCGGGGGTGTCTTGTAGGGTGGAAGATCCGCTCCTCCACTCCAGCCCCGGTTGTGGGGGTGGGAGTGGGAGTAGGGGTAGGGGTTAGGGTGGGGGTGGGAGTGGGGGTGGGGGGGGGTAGGGGTAGGGGTGGGGGAGGTTAGGGGTTAGGGGGTGGGAGTGGGGCTGGAATGGTCCCGGTCCGTCTTCGTGTCCTCTGAGGTCGCTGTGGGAGTGGTTCCAGTTCCCAGTCCTTCCTTTGGTTCCGGTTCCCCTTGCTTCTTCTGTCCCTTGGGAGGTGGTGTGGTAGTTGGGGTCCTTCCTGGCTCCGTGGTAGTGTAGAGCCTCTTGGGGAGTGTGTCCGCCTCAGGGTCGGCCATTCCCTCTCATACTGGTCGTGGTCCTGGGGTGCCTCCGGTGTGATCCGTGTCAGGGCTGTGAATTTGTTGGTTGTGGGAACTGGAGTCGCTGTTCTTCTTGGTCCCACGATGGGTGCGACCGTTTCCATGGCGATGTCAGGGTGGTTTGGTGGAGCCTTGACCAAACTTCTTTTGGCCCACCTGGCTGCCACTTGGAATGCCTCCATCCAGTTTGTTAAGTGGGTGTTTTCCAGCTTCCTTGTGAGGCCTTCCAGGATCTTGAGGTAGTGTTCCTCCAGGATCTGCATGCACGTATGCAGCCAGTTGAGGCATTCCCTGCCAGCTTCACCATGGTGTCATCCGTCGGGAGGCTGGTCTAACCAGGGTGGCCAGTTCCTGCATCTTCTTGTGTAGGCTGGCTGGTGGTTTCCTCCTGGGTCCTGACGCTGTGGTGTTCTGTAGGTGATGCGTTGCCTGGATGATCCTGAAGAGGGTCCTGGTGGTCTCCGTAAAGGTTGCCATCCTGCTGTGTGCGGGTGTGGTGTTGTGTTTGTGTGTGGTGGGTGTTAGGTGCGGGCGGCGGTGCGGGGTTCGACTGATTGATAGCGTGCTTTGTCAACCCAAGGTTGACGCTTATCAATACAGTCTATACTTACCAGGACTGGTACCCTGTGGCTTAGTTGGCACCGTTAGGTTTCCACCACAAGGTAGTGCAGTCCACGTGGCGTTATTCGTGGGACTTCCCTCGGTGTCCCTCCTGTGGCGTAATGGGAATTCTTGCTTTTTCGGAATCTGCAGCGGGAGAGTTCTTCCAGTTGATTGGAAAGGTATCCCTGTAATCCTCTGCTGTTTTCCAAAGCGTGTAGGTTCACACAACGTTTCGCCTTGTCTCAGGCTTCTTCAGGTGTGATTTAGTTTTTAGTTGCTCCTGGGTTTTTTAAGGTCCCAGAGAGGACCTGGTTGGGGCCTCTGGTAGGTGGAGCCTCCTTTGTTTCCTCCCTGCTTGATGGGTGGGTGGAGTCTTCTTTTGTTGCTCTTGATGGCCGTCGTTGATGGTCCTCCATTGTTATTCGAATCCCTTTGTTTTGTTTGATGTGTGGCTCCTTTGTGATGTATGGACACTTCTCTTTGGTTTGATTAGGACTGTTTAGAGTGTTGTAGACTAAATGGGTGTTGTTTTTGTGCCTTTGTGTGAAACTATCTCTGCTGCCAGTGGACACTGGGGCTCTGGCTAGTTAGGTTAGGGGCCCCATCCAGCATTGGGGTCTGGGGTTAGAGTTAAAGGGGCCCCATTCAGAGTTAAGGTTGGGGTTAGGGGTTTTGGTTAGGGTTAACCCCATTAGGGTTAGAAGAAATCTTTCTTTCCTAAGTTGTCCTCTGTGACAGTTCAGAGGAGGAGAAAAGGTTAGGGTTAGGGTTGGCTTTCAGGATTTAGGGTTAGGTTTTTAGGTACCCTTCAGTTAAAAGGACCATCTAAAGGTAAGACTATTTACATTTTATTTTATAATGTTTATCAGGGTCAGACCAGGGTTGGGGTTAGGGGTAGGGTAGAGGGCCCCATTCAGGGCTAGGGTTCTCACTAGGGTTGGGATTTTCATTTACAGTTCAGAGTTGGCCTTAGGGTTCGGGTTTGTCCCCATTCTCCTGGCCTAAAGTTGGATCTTTAAAATTGGGGGAATCCATTGAAATAAAAATGAACCTCTGGTTAGGATGCTATTAATTTGGGTGCTAAAAGTGAGACATGCAATATAAGAAAGAAAACCATTAATAAATATAAAGTTGGGATTAAAAAATGTGTTAAAATCAAATATAATGGGGGAGGGGTTTTCATATAGTGTTATTTTTATTAAAAATATAAGTGCTGTAATTTTAGAGCTCATTTTCCTTCCAAGATCAAATAAATATAGATGGGTAATCTGGGTTTTCAGATTCATGTAACTATATTAAAATAAATCTTTCTATTCCTTTAAAAATAAGTTTGTAGGGTTAGTTCCCTGGTTTTAATTTATATTTAGGAAAAGGGTTAACTCTTATATCCTATTTTTTAAGTTTTAGGGTTAGGGCATTAAACTGTGTACTTTGTGAAATAAGAGACCCCCCAGATGTCTTTTCAGACCATGATGGTCGTGGTCATTGGCAGGGTCTGGAACTGTTGGGGGCTGTGGAGGATCCCAATGCAGCTGGAATTAGGGTTATTTTTGGGACAAGAACAAGCTCATGTTAAGGTGAGGGTTAGGGTTTCAGGTGAGGTTATATTGGGACTGTATTTTTAAACACAACATTAGTAGTGGGGTTAGGATTAAGGTAAGGTTGGGGTGACCTTTGGGGTTAGGGTTAGGGTTAGGGTTAGAGGTTAGGGTTAGGGTTAGGGTTTTCTTTTAGGGTTAAAAGTTTCCTTTTCTTTTTGGGTTTAGTTTGTGGAAGTTTTCCCTTGATCCCCATCATTAGTGGCCTTATGTCAGGGTCATGTGGTTCTGAAATGGGGCTCTAAGGCAGGGCACATCCCGTCCTGCATGTTAGGCTTTATTTCTTGTCCCAATGACCTTTCACTTTCTATACTTTAGTTTTTATTGCTCATGTTTTCCTGCTTACTCTTTCAGGTGTGTAATATTCACTGTATTTTTAAACACAACATTAGTAGTGTATGTCAGGATCACGAGGTGTTTTGACCTTTCGACCCTAGGCCTCCACACCCCGTCCCAGAGGCCTGCGAGATTTAGTTCTTTTTTTTCTTTTTGTGGGTATCCAAAAGCTTTCCTTTTCTTTTTGTATTTAGTAGGCCTTGTTTTCCTTTTTGATGTGCGATTTTCACATCATTGGTGGCGTATGTCAGGGTCATAGGGTGTTCTGGCCTTTCAGCACTAGGCCACCACATCCCCGTCCTGTTTCACTGATTTTCTAACACTTTTGGTGGCGTATTTCTTGTTCTGGCCTTTCAGCACTGGCCACCACATCCCCGTCCTGCCAGCTTTTCTTTTTATTTCTTTTTAGGCCTCCACTGGCCTTCTCTTTCTATAGTTTAGTTTTTATGTTAGTTTTCTTGTTTAGGTTTTAGTAGGCCCTGTTACTCTTTTTGATGTGCAAATTTTATCTGAATTTTAGGACACATCATCAGTAGTGTACCTCAGGATCATCGGGTGTTTCGGCCTTTCAACACTATACACCCTCCTCTGAGGCGGCCAGCCAAGGGAGATCAGGCCTCGGCTTGTGTCCCATATCCAATTGATTTTCTTTTATTAATCTTTGTTTAGTTTTTGAGGTTTACTCAACCTCAACTTACTTTATTCTGCAGTTATCCTGCTCTTAGGTTTTTCTGCAAATTATTTTGGGTATTCTTTAGTTCTCCTGCAAAACAGACTGTTTTTGCTGTTTTTAGTTGTTCCTTTTTATTTTAGGTTTTAAGCTAAATGCTATTTTCATATCTCTTCTCCGGGTCCCAGGAAATGCGCTGGTGTAGTGCATCGTGGACAGGTGCGTGAGTGGTGCTAGCCACCGGTAGAAGACTGGGCCACCAATTAAGGTCTGTAGGCCCCAGACCACCGTCCCTGCGTGCTGTCCAAGTGGACCCAGGGGGCTGGATACTTACTTTTGCTCTACCCAAGTAATCTTTGTTAACACCGCAAAGGTTGCCCGATCACCTGAGTAGAGCCTGCGAGAGGCCTCCCTTCGTGGGGGCTTGCTCTGGCGTTTCCCCCAAGCAGACTGTTCGTTAACACCGCAAGGTTTCCCAGTCTGCCTGATCAGGGCCCGGAAGGTAGGTACCGTGCATTACGTCACCTCCCAGACAGCCCTGGGTGCTGGTCCTTTTCCCAGCGGATGGCTTCCCTACCTGTTCCAGCCGAGTATTCCCCAGACACTGGAACCCTTCGGGAAGCCATCAGGCTTCTACTGGGTCGGACCCACACAGCTCAATTGCCTCCTGCAGCCTAAGGCCCTAATTTAGTCTGTTCTCTTCGGACACGGTTTAGTTTTTTCGACGTCACAAACTATGTGGTCTTTAAGAGAAGCAGTTGTACTTTCAGGCAACGAAAAAACTATGTTTTTATCTTTAATCTGTCCCGAGATATTCATCTCCAAAGTTCTAATATATGATTACCCAGAGGCCCCTATTCAAATTTCTGCTTCTTTCTTTAATGTTGGTATCTTAAAATACCTTTTTGTTTCTTATTTTAAATTTCCCCACTGCGGAGTGGTTTGTTATGGAGTATATTTAGATATTAGGGTTAGGGTTAGGGTTAGGGTTAGGGTTAGGGTTAGGGTTCTGTCCAGCGACCCTTTTCGTAACATTTTGACTCAATTCTTATATATCTTTTCCATTAAAGCTAAAATTAGGGTTAGGGTTAGGGTTAGGGTTAGGGTTAGGGTTAGGTTTAGGTTTTGTGGAAGTTTTCGATGATCCCCCACATTAGTCCTTTCAGACCATGTGGTTGAAATGGGGGCTCAAAGGCAGGGCACGGCCGCGCGCATGTTAGGCTGTACACTTGTCCCAATGACCTTTCACTTTCTTATTTTCAGGTTCATTATTGCTCATAGGCTGTTTTTACCTTTCTTATTTTCACTGTCATTTTTACTCTTTCAAATATTCCCAGAGGTATGTCAGGATCACAAGGTTAGTTCTTTTTTTCTTTTTCTTTTTGTGGGTATCCAAAAGCTTTCCTTTTCTTTTTGTATTTAGTAGGCCTTGTTTTCCCTTTTGATGTGCGATTTTCACATCATTGGTGGCGTATGTCAGGGTCAGAGGGTGTTCTGGCCTTTCAGCACTAGGCCACCACATCCCCTCTGTTTCACTGAGTTTTCTAACACTTCATTGGTGGCGTATGTCAGGGTCATAGGGTGTTCTGGCCTTTCAGCACTGGCCACCACATCCCGTCCTGTTTCACTGAGTTTTCTAACACTTCATTGGTGGCGTATGTCAGGGTCATAGGGTGTTCTGGCCTTTCAGCACTGAGCCACCCACATCCCCGTCCTGCCAGATTTAGTTTTTATTTCTTTTAGGCCTCCACTGGCCTTCTCTTTCTATACTTTAGTTTTGTTATAGTTTTTCTTGCTTTAGGTTTTAGTAGGCCTGTTACTCTTTTTGATGTGCAATTTTAACTGAATTTTAGGACACATCATCAGTAGTGTACCTCAGGATCATGGTGTTTGACCTTTCAACACTATACACCCTCCTCTGGTGACCAGCCAAGGGGGATCAGGCCTCAGCTTGTGTCCCATATCCAATTAATTTTCTTTTAGTAATCTTTGTGTAGTTTTTGAGGGTTTAATCAACCTCAACTTACTTTGGTTATTTTTCAGTTATCCTGCTCTTAGGTTTTCTGCAAATTACTTTGGTTATTCTTTAGTTATCCTGCAAAAAGACTGTTTTTGCTGTTTTTAGTTGTTCCTTTTCATTTTTAGGTTTTAAGCTAAATGCTATTTTTCATATCCCTTCTCCGGGTCCCAGGAAACGCTGGTGCATGCATCGTGGACAGGTGCGTGAGTGGTGCTAGCCACCGGTAGAAGACTGGGCCAATTAAGGTCTGTAGGCCCCAGACCACCGTCCTGCGTGCTGTCCAAGTGGACCCAGGGGGCTGGATATTTCTTTCTCTCCCTAG
>JAFDVH010000266.1:0-13126 GCA_019176425.1 Megalops atlanticus | reverse complement strand
AATATCTCTGCTCTAGCGATGTGAAATTAAAAGTATGCAGCGATCACTGAGCTTGTGCTTTGGGATTCAAACAGAGGGCCTAGTGGTTTGAATTCACACCTAGCTATGTTTTTGATCCTAGGAGGCTGCTAACTTCAGCGATCTTATGCTTTTATCCCCTTTCGGAAGGGCGTGAGGTCATTTTTAAATATCTCAGCTCTGGCGATGTGAAATTAAAAGTATGCAGCGATAACTGATCTTGTGCCTTGGGATTCCAACAGAGGCCGTAATTGTTTCGATTCGCACCTAGCTTTGTTTCTGATCCTGGGCGGATTCTAACATCAGCGATGTCATGCTTCTCTCTCCTTTCCGACGGACTTGAGATGTGAAATTAAAAGTAGCCGGCGATGGCGGAGCTCCTTCTTTGGTACTCAAAGAGAGGCCCTAATGTTGTCGATTGACACCGAGTGTCTCAACCTGGGAGGGTGTTAACTTCACCGATGCCATGCTTGTACTTCCTTCCGAGGGGCGTGAGGCAATTTTTAAAAATCGCGGCCCCAGTATTGTGAAATTAAAAGTAAGCAAGTGATCGGGGAGCTGTTGCTTTGGGTCTTACAGGGAAAAATGGTTTTTATTGACACCGAGTTTTTGATAATGGGAGGATTCTAACATCAGCGATGTCATGCTTCTCTCTCCTTTTGGACGGACGTGAGATTTGTAATTAAAAGTAGCCAGCGATCACCGAACTCTTGCTTTGTGACTCAAACACAGGGCCGAACGGTTCAGATTGACACCGAGTTTCTGACACTGGGCGGCTGCTAACTTTCGCGATGTCATGCCTCTCTCTCCTGTCGGAGGGACGTGAGATGTGAAATTAAAAGTTGCCCCCGATCACTGAGTTTGTGCTTTGGGACTCAGAGTCCCTGGTGGTTTCGATTGACACCGACTGTATGACGCTGGCAGGATTCTAACATCAGCGATGTCATGCTTCTCTCCCCTTCCAGAGGGGCGTGAGATTGTTTTTAAATATCGCGTCGCCTTATTGTGATATTAACAGTAGTAGGCGATCGCGGAGCTCCTCCTTGGGGACTGAAAGGGATTGCCTAATGGTATCCATTGAAACCCACTGTCTGAACCTGGGAGACTGCTAACTTCACCGAAGCCATGCTTCTCCCTCCTTTCGGAGGGGCGTGAGGTAATTTTTTTCAATATCGCGGCCCCGGTATTGTGAAATTAACAGGAAGCAAGTGATCACGGAGCTGGTGCTTTGGGTCTCAGAGGGAAAAATAGTTTTGATTGAGATCGAGTTTCTGTCCCTGGGAGGCTGCTAACTTTAGCGATCTCATGCTTAAACCCCCTTTCGTAAGGGCGTGAGTTCATTTTTAAATATCTCTGCTCTAGCGATGTGAAATTAAAAGTATGCAGCGATCACTGAGCTTGTGCTTTGGGATTCAAACAGAGGGCCTAGTGGTTTGAATTCACACCTAGCTATGTTTTTGATCCTAGGAGGCTGCTAACTTCAGCGATCTTATGCTTTTATCCCCTTTCGGAAGGGCGTGAGGTCATTTTTAAATATCTCAGCTCTGGCGATGTGAAATTAAAAGTATGCAGCGATAACTGATCTTGTGCCTTGGGATTCCAACAGAGGCCGTAATTGTTTCGATTCGCACCTAGCTTTGTTTCTGATCCTGGGAGGATTCTAACATCAGCGATGTCATGCTTCTCTCCCTTCCGACGGACTTGAGATGTGAAATTAAAAGTAACCAGCGATCACCGAACTCCTGCTTTGTGACTCAAACACAGGGCCTAACGGTTCAGATTGACACCGAGTTTCTGACCCTGGGCTGTTGCTAACTTTCGCGATGTCATGCCTCTCTCTCCTGTCAGAGGGACGTGAGATGTGAAATTAAAAGTAGCCCCGATCACGGAGCTCCTTCTTTGGGACTCAAACAGAGTCCCTAATGGTGTCGATTGACACCGACTGTCTCAACCTGGGAGGGTTCTAACATCAGCGATGCCATGCTTGTACTTCCTTCCGAGGGGGCGTGAGATTGTTTTTAAAAATCGCGCCCCAGTATTGTGAAATTAAAAGTAAGAAAGTGATCGGGAGCTGTTGCTTTGGGTCTTACAGGGAAAAATGGTTTTTATTGACACCCAGTTTTGATAATGGGAGGATTCTAACATCAGCGATGTCATGCTTCTCTCTCCTTTTGGACGGACGTGAGATTTGTAATTAAAATTAACAGCCAGCGATCACCGAGCTCTTGCTTTGTGACTCAAACACAGGGCCGAATAGTTTTGATTGACACCGAGTTTCTGACCCTGGGAGGCTGCTAACTTCAGCGATGTCATGCCTCTCTCTCCTGTCAGAAATATCTCTGAGATGTGAAATTAAAAGTATGCCCCGATCACTGAGTTTGTGCTTTGGGACTCAAACAGAGTCCCTGGTGGTTTGAATTGACACCGACTGTTTTTGATCCTGGCAGGATTCTAACATCAGCGATGTCATGCTTCTCTCCCCTTCCAGAGGGCCTGAGATTGTTTTTAAATATCGCAGCGCTGGCGATGTGATATTAACAGTAGCAGGCGATCACTGAGCTCCTCCTTTGGGACTGAAAGGGATTGCCTAATGGTATCCATTGAAACCCAGTGTCTGAACCTGGGAGACTGCTAACTTCACCGATGCCATGCTTCTCCCTCCTTTCGGAGGGGCGTGAGGTAATATTTTTAATATCGCGGCCCCGATTGTGAAATTAACAGGAAGCAAGTGATCACGGAGCTGGTGCTTTGGGTCTCAGAGGGAAAATAGTTTTGATTGAGACCGAGTTTCTGACCCTGGGAGGCTGCTAACTTTCGCGATCTCATGCTTAAACCCCCCTTTCAGAAGGGCGTGAGGTCATTTTTAAATATCTCAGCTCTGGCGATGTGAAATTAAAAGTATGCAGCGATCACTGAGTTTGTGCCTTGGGATTCAAACAGAGGCCCTAGTGGTTTGAATTCACACCTAGCTTTGTTTCTGATCCTGGGAGGATTCTAACATCAGCGATGTCATGCTTCTCTCTCCTTTCGGAAGGGCGTGAGGTTGTTTTTAAATATCTCAGTAATTGTGAAATTAAAAGTAGCAGGCGATCACTGAAATCCTGCTTTGGGACTCAAACAGAGGGCCTAATGGTTCCATTGACACCTTTGTTTCTGAACCTGGGAGGCTGCTAACATCAGCGATGTCATGCTTCTCTCTCCTGTCAGAGGGACTTGAGATGTGAAATTAAAAGTTGCCAAGTGATCACTGAGCTGGTGCTTTGGGACTCAAACAGAGTCTCTGGTGCTTTTGATTGAGACCGAGTTTCTGACCCTGGGAGGCTGCTAACTTCAGCGATGTCATGCTTCTCTCCCCTTCCAGAGGGGCGTGAGGTCATTTTTAAATATCTCAGCTCTGGCGATGTGAAATTAAAAGTATGCAGCGATCACTGAGCTTGTGCTTTGGGATTCAAACAGAGGGCCTAGTGGTTTGAATTCACACCGAGCTATGTTTTGATCCTAGGAGGATTCTAACATCAGCGATGTCATGCTTCTATCCCCTTTCGGAAGGGCGTGAGGTCATTTTTAAATATCTCAGCTCTGGCGATGTGAAATTAAAAGTATGCAGCGATCACTGATCTTGTGCTTTGGGATTCCAACAGAGGCCGTAATTGTTTGATTCGCACCTAGCTTTGTTTCTGATCCTGGGAGGATTCTAACATCAGCGATGTCATGCTTCTCTCCCTTTCCGACGGACTTGAGATGTGAAATTAAAAGTAACCAGCGATCACCGAACTCCTGCTTTGTGACTCAAACACAGTGCCGGACGGTTCAGATTGACACCGAGTTTCTGACCCTGGGCGGTTGCTAACTTCGATTGACACCGACTGTATGACGCTGGGAGGATTCTTACATCAGCGATGTCATGCTTCTCTCCCCTTCCAGAGGGGCGTGAGATTGTTTTTAAATATCGCGTCGCCGTATTGTCATATTAAAAGTAGCAGGGATCGCGGAGCTCCTCCTTGCGGACTGAAAGGGATTGCCTAATGGTATCCATTGAAACCCAGTGTCTGAACCTGGGAGACTGCCAACTTCACCGATGCCATGCTTCTCCCTGCTTTCGGAGGGGCGTGAGGTAATTTTTAAATATCTTGAGATGAGAGACTTGAGACTTGAGATGTGAAATTAAAAGTAACCAGCGATCACCGAACTCCTGCTTTGTGACTCAAACACAGTGCCGAACGGTTCAGATTGACACCGAGTTTCTGACCCTGGGCGGTTGCTAACTTTCGCGATGACGCATGTCATCTCTCTCTCCTGTCAGAGGGACGTGAGATGAAATTAAAAGTTGCCCCGATCACTGAGTTTGTGCTTTGACGCTGTATGGAGGATTCTAACATCAGCGATGTCATGCTTCTCTCCCCTTCCAGAGGGGCGTGAGATTGTTTTTAAATATCGCGTCGCCGTATTGTGATATTAAAAGTAGCAGGCGATCACGGAGCTCCTCCTTGGGACTGAAAGGGATTGCCTAATGGTATCCATTGAAACCCAGTGTCTGAACCTGGGAGACTGCCAACTTCACCGATGCCATGCTTCTCCTGCTTTCGGAGGGGCGTGAGGTAATTTTTAAATATCGCGGCCCGGTATTGTGAAATTAACAGGAAGCAAGTGATCACGGAGCTGGTGCTTTGGGTCTCAGAAGGAAAAATAGTTTTGATTGAGACCGAGTTTCTGACCCTGGGAGGCTGCTAACTTCAGCGATCTCATGCTTAAACCCCCTTTTGGAAGGGCGTGAGTTCATTTTTAAATATCTCTGCTCTGGCGATGTGAAATTAAAAGTATGCAGCGATCACTGAGCTTGTGCTTTGGGATTCAAACAGAGGGCCTAGTGGTTTGAATTCACACCTAGCTATGTTTTTGATCCTAGGAGGCTGCTAACATCAACGATGTCATGCTTCTATCCCCTTCGGAAGGGCGTGAGGTCATTTTTAAATATCTCAGCTCTGGCGATGTGAAATTAAAAGTATGCAGCGATCACTGATCTTGTGCTTTGGGATTCCAACAGAGGCCGTAATTGTTTCATTCGCACCTAGCTTTGTTTCTGATCCTGGGAGGATTCTAACATCAGCCATGTCATGCTTCTCTCTCCTTTCCGACGGACTTGAGATGTGAAATTAAAAGTAACCAGCGATCACCGAACTCCTGCTTTGTGACTCAAACACAGTGCCGAACGGTTCAGATTGACACCGAGTTTCTGACCCTGGGCGGTTGCTAACTTTCGCGATGTCATGCCTCTCTCTCCTGTCAGAGGGACGTGAGATGTGAAATTAAAAGTTGCCCCGATCACTGAGTTTGTGCTTTGACACCGACTGTATGACGCTGGGAGGATTCTAACATCAGCGATGTCATGCTTCTCTCCCCTTCCAGAGGGGCGTGAGATTGTTTTTAAATGTCGCGTCGCCGTATTGTGATATTAAAAGTAGCAGGCGATCGCGGAGCTCCTCCTTGCGGACTGAAAGGGATTGCCTAATGGTATCCATTGAAACCCAGTGTCTGAACCTGGGAGACTGCCAACTTCACCGATGCCATGCTTCTCCCTGCTTTCGGAGGGGCGTGAGGTAATTTTTTTAAATATCTTGAGAGAGAGACTTGAGACTTGAGATGTGAAATTAAAAGTAACCAGCGATCACCGAACTCCTGCTTTGGGACTCAAACACAGTGCCGAAAAAGTTCAGATTGACACCGAGTTTCTGACCCTGGGCGGTTGCTAACTTCGATTGACACCGACTGTATGACGCTGGGAGGATTCTAACATCAGCGGTGTCATGCTTCTCTCCCCTTCCAGAGGGGCGTGAGATTGTTTTTAAATATCGCGAATTCCGTATTGTGATATTAAAAGTAGCAGGCGATCAGCGAGCTCCTCCTTCTATCCCTTGAAAGGGATTGCCTAATGGTATCCATTGAAACCCAGTGTCTGAACCTGGGAGACTGCCAACTTCACCGATGCCATGCTTCTCCCTGCTTTGGAGGGGCGTGAGGTAATTTTTAAATATCTTGAGATGAGAGACTTGAGACTTGAGATGTGAAATTAAAAGTAACCAGCGATCACCGAACTCCTGCTTTGTGACTCAAACACAGGGCCGAACGGTTCAGATTGACACCGAGTTTCTGACACTGGGCGGCTGCTAACTTTCGCGATGTCATGCCTCTCTCTCCTGTCAGAGGGACGTGAGATGTGAAATTAAAAGTTGCCCCCGATCACTGAGTTTGTGCTTTGGGACTCAAACAGAGTCCCTGGTGGTTTCGATTGACACCGACTGTATGACGCTGGGAGGATTCTAACATCAGCGATGTCATGCTTCTCTCCCCTTCCAGAGGGGCGTGAGATTGTTTTTAAATATCACGTCGCCTGATTGTGATATTAACAGTAGCAGGCGATCGCGGAGCTCCTCCTTGGGGACTGAAAGGGATTGCCTAATGGTATCCATTGAAACCCAGTGTCTGAACCTGGGAGACTGCTAACTTCACCGATGCCATGCTTCTCCCTTCTTTCGGAGGGGCGTGAGGTAATTTTTTTAATATCGCGGCCCCGGTATTGTGAAATTAACAGGAAGCAAGTGATCACGGAGCTGGTGCTTTGGGTCTCAGAGGGAAAAATAGTTTTGATTGAGATCGAGTTTCTGACCCTGGGAGGCTGCTAACTTTAGCGATCTCATGCTTAAACCCCCTTTCGGAAGGGCGTGAGTTCATTTTTAAATATCTCTGCTCTGGCGATGTGAAATTAAAAGTATGCAGCGATCACTGCGCTTGTGCTTTGGGATTCAAACAGAGGGCCTAGTGGTTTGAATTCACACCTAGCTATGTTTTTGATCCTAGGAGGATTCTAACGTCAGCGATGTCATGCTTCTATCCCCTTACGGAAGGGCGTGAGGTCATTTTTAAATATCTCAGCTCTGGCGATGTGAAATTAAAAGTATGCAGCGATCACTGATCTTGTGCTTTGGGATTCCAACAGAGGCCGTAATTGTTTCGATTCGCACCTAGCTTTGTTTCTGATCCTGGGAGGATTCTAACATCAGCGATGTCATGCTTCTCTCTCCTTTCCGACGGACTTGAGATGTGAAATTAAAAGTAACCAGCGATCACCGAACTCCTGCTTTGTGACTCAAACACAGGGCCTAACGGTTCAGATTGACACCGAGTGTCTGACCCTGGGCTGTTGCTAACTTTCGCGATGTCATGCCTCTCTCTCCTGTCAGAGGGACGTGAGATGTGAAATTAAAAGTTGCCCCCGAACACTGAGTTTGTGCTTTGGGACTCAAACAGAGTCCCTGGTGGTTTCGATTGACACCGACTGTATGACGCTGGGAGGATTCTAACATCAGCGATGTCATGCTTCTCTCCCCTTCCAGAGGGGCGTGAGATTGTTTTTAAATATCGCGTCGCCGTATTGTGATATTAAAAGTAGCAGGCGATCGCGGAGCTCCTCCTTGGGGACTGGAAGGGATTGCCTAATGGTATCCATTGAAACCCAGTGTCTGAACCTGGGAGACTGCTAACTTCACCGATGCCATGCTTCTCCTCCTTTCGGAGGGGCGTGAGGTAATATTTTTAAATATCGCGGCCCCGGTATTGTGAAATTAACAGGAAGCAAGTGATCACGGAGCTGGTGCTTTGGGTCTCAGAGGGAAAAATAGTTTTGATTGAGACCGAGTTTCTGACCCTGGGAGGCTGCTAACTTCAGCGATCTCATGCTTAAACCCCTTTTGGAAGGGCGTGAGCTCATTTTTAAATATCTCTGCTCTGGCGATGTGAAATTAAAAGTATGCAGCGATCACTGAGCTTGTGCTTTGGGATTCAAACAGAGGGCCTAGTGGTTTGAATTCACACCTAGCTATGTTTTTGATCCTAGGAGGCTGCTAACTTCAGCGATCTTATGCTTCTATCCCCTTTCGGAAGGGCGTGAGGTCATTTTTAAATATCTCAGCTCTGGCGATGTGAAATTAAAAGTATGCAGCGATCACTGAGCTTGTGTTTTGGGATTCAAACAGAGGGCCTAGTGGTTTGAATTCACACCTAGCTATGTTTTTGATCCTAGGAGGCTGCTAACATAAACAATGTCATGCTTCTATCCCCTTTCGGAAGGGCGTGAGGTCATTTTCAAATATCTCAGCTCTGGCGATGTGAAATTAAAAGTATGCAGCGATCACTGATCTTGTGCTTTGGGATTCCAACAGAGGCCGTAATTGTTCAGATTGTGATATTAGCACCTAGCTTTGTTTCTGATCCTGGGAGGATTCTAACATCAGCGATGTCATGCTTCTCTCTCCTTTCCGACGGACTTGAGATGTGAAATTAAAAGTAACCAGCGATCACCGAACTCCTGCTTTGTGACTCAAACACAGGGCCTAACGGTTCAGATTGACACCGAGTTTCTGACCCTGGGCTGTTGCTAACTTTCGCGATGTCATGCCTCTCTCTCCTGTCAGAGGGACGTGAGATGTGAAATTAAAAGTTGCCCCCGATCACTGAGTTTGTGCTTTGGGACTCAAACAGAGTCCCTGGTGGTTTCGATTGACACCGACTGTATGACGCTGGGAGGATTCTAACATCAGCGATGTCATGCTTCTCTCCCCTTCCAGAGAGGCGTGAGATTGTTTTTAAATATCGCGTCGCCTTATTGTGATATTAAAAGTAGCAGGCGATCACGGAGCTCCTTCTTGCGGACTTAAAGGGATTGCCTAATGGTATCCATTGAAACCCACTGTCTGATCCTGGGAGACTGCTAACTTCACCGATGCCATGCTTCTCCCTGCTTTCGGAGGGGCGTGAGGTAATTTTTTAAATATCTTGAGATGAGAGACTTGAGACTTGAGATGTGAAATTAAAAGTAACCAGCGATCACCGAACTCCTGCTTTGGACTCAAACACAGTGCCGAACGGTTCAGATTGACACCGAGTTTCTGACCCTGGGCGGTTGCTAGCTTCGATTGACACCGACTGTATGACGCTGGGAGGATTCTAACATCAGCGATGTCATGCTTCTTTCCCCTTCCAGAGGGCGTGAGATTGTTTTTAAATGTCGCTGCTCTGCCTTATTGTGATATTAAAAGTAACAGGCGATCACGGAGCTCCTCCTTTGGGACTGAAAGGGATTGCCTAATGGTATCCATTGAAACCCAGTGTCTGAACCTGGGAGACTGCCAACTTCACCGATGCCATGCTTCTCCCTGCTTTCGGAGGGGCGTGAGGTAATTTTTAAATATCTTGAGATGAGAGACTTGAGACTTGAGATGTGAAATTAAAAGTAACCAGCGATCACCGAACTCCTGCTTTGTGACTCAAACACAGTGCCGAACGGTTCAGATTGACACCGAGTTTCTGACCCTGGGCGGTTGCTAACTTCGATTGACACCGACTGTATGACGCTGGGAGGATTCTAACATCAGCGATGTCATGCTTCTCTCCCCTTCCAGAGGGGCGTGAGATTGTCTTTAAATATCGCGTCGCCTTATTGTGATATTAACAGTAGCAGGCGATCGCGGAGCTCCTCCTTGGGGACTGGAAGGGATTGCCTAATGGTATCCATTGAAACCCAGTGTCTGAACCTGGGAGACTGCTAACTTCACCGATGCCATGCTTCTCCCTCCTTTCGGAGGGGCGTGAGGTAATATTTTTAAAATCCCGGCCCCGGTATTGTGAAATTAACAGGAAGCAAGTGATCACGGAGCTGGTGCTTTGGGTCTCAGAGGGAAAAATAGTTTTGATTGAGACCGAGTTTCTGACCCTGGGAGGCTGCTAACTTCAGCGATCTCATGCTTAAACCCCCTTTTGGAAGGGCGTGAGCTCATTTTTAAATATCTCTGCTCTGGCGACGTGAAATTAAAAGTATGCAGCGATCACTGAGCTTGTGCTTTGGGATTCAAACAGAGGGCCTAGTGGTTTGAATTCACACCTAGCTATGTTTTTGATCCTAGGAGGCTGCTAACTTCAGCGATCTTATGCTTCTATCCCCTTTCGGAAGGGCGTGAAGTCATTTTTAAATATCTCAGCTCTGGCGATGTGAAATTAAAAGTATGCAGCGATCACTGATCTTGTGCTTTGGGATTCCAACAGAGGCCGTAATTGTTTCGATTCGCACCTAGCTTTGTTTCTGATCCTGGGAGGATTCTAACATCAGCGATGTCATGCTTCTCTCTCCTTTCCGACGGACTTGAGATGTGAAATTAAAAGTAACCAGCGATCACCGAACTCCTGCTTTGTGACTCAAACACAGGGCCTAACGGTTCAGATTGACACCGAGTTTCTGACCCTGGGCTGTTGCTAACTTTCGCGATGTCATGCCTCTCTCTCCTGTCAGAGGGACGTGAGATGTGAAATTAAAAGTTGCCCCCGATCACTGAGTTTGTGCTTTGGGACTCAAACAGAGTCCCTGGTGGTTTCGATTGACACCGACTGTATGACGCTGGCAGGATTCTAACATCAGCGATGTCATGCTTCTCTCCCCTTCCAGAGGGGCGTGAGATTGTTTTTAAATATCGCGTCTCCCTGATTGTGATATTAAAAGTAGCAGGCGATCGCGGAGCTCCTCCTTGCGGACTGAAAGGGATTGCCTAATGGTATCCATTGAAACCCAGTGTCTGACCCTGGGAGACTGCTAACTTCACCGATGCCATGCTTCTCCCTCCTTTCGGAGGGGCGTGAGGTAATATTTTTAAATATCGCGGCCCGGTATTGTGAAATTAACAGGAAGCAAGTGATCACGGAGCTGGTGCTTTGGGTCTCAGAGGGAAAAATAGTTTTGATTGAGACCGAGTTTCTGACCCTGGGAGGCTGCTAACTTCAGCGATCTCATGCTTAAACCCCCTTTTGGAAGGGCGTGAGCTCATTTTTAAATATCTCTGCTCTGGCGATGTGAAATTAAAAGTATGCAGCGATCACTGAGCTTGTGCTTTGGGATTCAAACAGAGGGCCTAGTGGTTTGAATTCACACCTAGCTATGTTTTTGATCCTAGGAGGCTGCTAACTTCCAGCGATCTTATGCTTCTATCCCTTTCGGAAGGGCGTGAGGTCATTTTTAAATATCTCAGCTCTGGCGATGTGAAATTAAAAGTATGCAGCGATCACTGATCTTGTGCTTTGGGATTCCAACAGAGGCCGTAATTGTTTCGATTCGCACCTAGCTTTGTTTCTGATCCTGGGAGGATTCTAACATCAGCGATGTCATGCTTCTCTCTCCTTTCCGACGGACTTGAGATGTGAAATTAAAAGTAACCAGCGATCACCGAACTCCTGCTTTGTGACTCAAACACAGGGCCTAACGGTTCAGATTGACACCGAGTTTCTGACCCTGGGCTGTTGCTAACTTTCGCGATGTCATGCCTCTCTCTCCTGTCAGAGGGACGTGAGATGTGAAATTAAAAGTTGCCCCGATCACTGAGTTTGTGCTTTGGGACTCAAACAGAGTCCCTGGTGGTTTCGATTGACACCGACTGTATGACGCTGGCAGGATTCTAACATCAGCGATGTCATGCTTCTCTCCCCTTCCAGAGGGGCGTGAGATTGTTTTTAAATATCGCGTCGCCTGATTGTGATATTAAAAGTAGCAGGCGATCGCGGAGCTCCTCCTTGGGGGCTGAAAGGGATTGCCTAATGGTATCCATTGAAACCCAGTGTCTGAACCTGGGAGACTGCCAACTTCACCTATGCCATGCTTCTCCCTCCTTTTGGAGGGGCGTGAGGTAATTTTTTTAATATCGCGGCCCCGGTATTGTGAAATTAACAGGAAGCAAGTGATCACGGAGCTGGTGCTTTGGGTCTCAGAGGGAAAAATAGTTTTGATTGAGATCGAGTTTCTGACCCTGGGAGGCTGCTAACTTCAGCGATCTCATGCTTAAACCCCCTTTCGGAAGGGCGTGAGTTCATTTTTAAATATCTCTGCTCTGGCGATGTGAAATTAAAAGTATGCAGGGATCACTGAGCTTGTGCTTTGGGATTCAAACAGAGGGCCTAGTGGTTTGAATTCACTCCGAGCTATGTTTTTGATCCCAGGAGGATTCTAACTTCAGCGATCTTATGCTTCTATCCCCTTTCGGAAGGGCGTGAGGTCATTTTTAAATATCTCAGCTCTGGCGATGTGAAATTAAAAGTATGCAGCGATCACTGATCTTGTGCTTTGGGATTCCAACAGAGGCCGTAATTGTTTCGATTCGCACCTAGCTTTGTTTCTGATCCTGGGAGGATTCTAACATCAGCGATGTCATGCTTCTCTCCCCTTCCAGAGGGGCGTGAGATTGTTTTTAAATATCGCGTCGCCCCTTTGTGATATTAAAAGTAGCAGGCGATCGCGGAGCTCTTCCTTGCGGACTGAAAGGGATTGCCTAATGGTATCCATTGAAACCCAGTGTCTGATCCTGGGAGACTGCCAACTTCACCGATGCCATGCTTCTCCCTGCTTTCGGAGGGGCGTGAGGTAATTTTTTAAATATCGCGGCCCCGGTATTGTGAAATCAACAGGAAGCAAGTGATCACGGAGCTGGTGCTTTGGGTCTCAGAAGGAAAAATAGTTTTTATTGAGATCGAGTTTCTGTCCCTGGGAGGCTGCTAACTTCAGCGATCTCATGCTTAAACCCCCTTTCGTAAGGGCGTGAGTTCATTTTTAAATATCTCTGCTCTAGCGATGTGAAATTAAAAGTATGCAGCGATCACTGCGCTTGTGATTTGGGATTCAAACAGAGGGCTTAGTGGTTTGAATTCACACCTAGCTATTTTTTTGATCCTAGGAGGATTCTAACTTCAGCGATCTTATGCTTCTATCCCCTTTCGGAAGGGCGTGAGGTCATTTTTTAAATATCTCAGCTCTGGCGATGTGAAATTAAAGAAACAACGAGCGATCACTGATCTTGTGCCTTGGGATTCCAACAGAGGCCGTAATTGTTTCGATCGCACCTAGCTTTGTTTCTGATCCTGGGCGGATTCTAACATCAGCGATGTCATGCTTCTCTCTCCTTTCCCGACGGACTTGAGATGTGAAATTAAAAGTAACCAGCGATCACCGAACTCCTGCTTTGTGACTCAAACACAGGGCCTAACGGTTCAGATTGACGCCGAGTTTCTGACCCTGGGCTGT
>JAFDVH010000265.1:0-13142 GCA_019176425.1 Megalops atlanticus | reverse complement strand
CATTTCTGGCCTTCAAATGCACACTCTGTGTGACTGAATATCTGCCCTGAGAATCACTTTTTTGGACCCTGAAAGTGCATTTGAGAGGATTTCTGGCCTTCTAGTGGAAACTCTGTGTTGAGTGAATATCTGCCCTGAGAATCACTGTTTTGGACTCTGAAAGTGCGTTTGAGAGCGTTTTTGGCCTTCAAATGGACACTCTGTGTGACTGAATATCTGCCCTGAGAATCACTGTTTTGGACTCTGAAAGTGCATTTGAGAGCGTTTCTGGCCTTGTAATGGAAACTCTGTGCTGAGTGAATATCTGCACTAAGAAACACTTTTTCGGACTCTGAAAGTGCATTTGAGAGCGTTTCTGGCCTTGTAATGGACACTCTGTGTTGAGTGAATATCTGCACTAAGAAACACTTTTTCGGACTCTGAAAGTGCATTTGAGAGCGTTTCTGGCCTTCCTTGTAAACTCTGTGTTGAGTGAATATCTGCACTAAGACTCACTTTTTTGGACTCTGAAAGTGCATTTGAGAGCATTTCTGGCCTTCAAATGGACACTCTGTGTGACTGAATATCTGACTAAGAATCACTTTTTTGGACTCTGAAGGTGCTTTTGAGAGCGTTTCTGGCCTTCCAGTGGAAACTCTGTGTTGAGTGAACAACAGCAGTAAGAATCAATTTTTTTGGACTCTGAAAGTGCATTTGAGAGCCTTTCTGGCCTTCCAGTGGAAACTCTGTGTTGTGTGATATCTGCACTAAGAATCACTTTTTTGGACTCTGAATGTGCATTTGAGAGCGTTTCTGGCCTTCTTATAAACTCTGTGTTGACTGAATATCTGGACTAAGAAGCACTTTTTTGAACTCTGAAAGTGCGTTTGAGAGCGTTTCTGGCCTTCTAGTGGAAACTCTGTGTTGAGTGAATATCTGCACTAAGAAACACTTTTTTGGACTCTGAAAGTACATTTGAGAGCGTTTCTGGCCTTCCAGTGGAAACTCTGTGTTGAGTGATATCTGCACTAAGAATCACTTTTTTGTTCTCTGAAAGTGCATTTGAGAGCAGTGCTGGCATTCCAGTGTAAACGTGGAAACTCTGTGGTAACTGAATATCTGCCCTGAGAATCACTTTTGGGGCTCTGGAATTGCATTTGAGAGCATTTCTGGTCTTCTAGTGGAAACTCTGTGTTGACTGAATATCTGCCCTGAGAATCACTGTTTTGGACTCTGAAAGTGCATTTGAGAGCGTTGCTGGCATTCCAGTAGAAACGTGGAAACTCTGTGGTGACTGAATATCTGCCCTGAGAATCACTGTTTTGCACTCTGAAAGTGCGTTTGAGAGCGTTTCTGGCCTTCTAGTGGAAACTCTGTGTTGAGTGAATACTTGCTCTGAGGATCACTTTTTTGGACTCTGAAAGTGTATTTGAGAGCGTTTCTACCTTCCAATAAAAACTCTGTGTTGACTGAATATCTGCCCTGAGAATCACTTTTTGGGACTCTGGAATTGCATTTGAGAGCATTTCTGGTCTTCCTTGTAGACTCTGTGTTGAGTGCATATCTGCACTAAGAATCACTTTTGTGGACTCTGAAAGTGCATTTGCGAGTATTTCTGGCCTTCAAATGGACACTTTGTGTCACTGAATATCTGCCCTGAGAATCACTTTTTTGGACTCTGAAAATGCATTTGAGAGCGTTACTGGCCTTCCAGTGGAAACTCTGTGTTGAGTGATATCTGCACTAAGAATCACTTTTTTGTTCTCTGAAAGTGCATTTGAGAGCATTTCTTGCATTCCAGTAGAAACGTGGAAACTCTGTGGTGACTGAATATCTGCCCTGAGAATCAGTGTTTTGCACTATGAAAGTGCGTTTGAGAGCGTTTCTGGCCTTCCTGTGGAAACTCTGTGTTGAGTGATATCTGCACTAAGCATCAATTTTTTGGACTCTGAAAGTGCATTTGAGAGCGTTACTGGCCATCTTATAGACTCTGTGTTGACTGAATATCTGGACTAAGAATTACTTTTTTGAACTCTGAAAGTGCGTTTGAGAGCGTTTCTGGCCTTCTAGTGGAAACTCTGTGTTGAGTGAATATCTGCACTAAGAATCACGAATTTGGACTTTGAAAATGTATTTGAGAGCGTTTCTGCCTTCCAATAGAAACTCTGTGTTGACTGAATATCTGCCCTGAGAATCACTTTTTGGGACTCTGGAATTGCATTTGAGAGCATTTCTGGTCTTCCTTGTACACTCTGTGTTGAGTGAATATCTGCACTAAGAATCACGATTTTGGACTTTGAAAGTGCATTTGAAAGTGTTTCTGCCCTTACAGTGGAAACTCTGAGTTGAGTGAATATCTGCCCTGAGAATCAATGTTTTGGAATCTGAAAGTGCATTTGAGAGCATTTCTGGCCTTCTAGTGGAAACTCTGTGGTGACTGAATATCTGCCCTGAGAATCACTTTTTTGGACTCTGAAAATGCATTTGAGAGCGTTTCTGGTCTTCTAGTGGAAACTCTGTGTTGAGTGAACAATTGCACAAAGAATCACTTTTTTGGACTCTGAAAGTACATTTGAGAGCGTTTCTGGTCTTCCAGTGGAAACTCTGTGTTGAGTGATATCTGCACTAAGCATCAATTTTTTGGACTCTGAAAGTGCATTTGAGAGCGTTACTGGCCATCTTATAAACTCTGTGTTGACTGAATATCTGGACTAAGAATTACTTTTTTGAACTCTGAAAGTGCGTTTGAGAGCGTTTCTGGTCTTCTAGTGGAAACTCTGTGTTGATTGAATATCTGCCCTGAGAATCACTTTTTTGGACTCTGAAAGTGCATTTGAGAGCATTTCTGACCTTTTAGCGGAAACTCTGAGTTCAGTGAATATCTGCACTAAGAAACACTTTTTTGGACTCTGAAAGTGCATTTGAGAGCGTTGCTGGCATTCCAGTAGAAACGTGGAAACTCTGTGGTGACTGAATATCTGCCCTGAGAATCAGTGTTTGCACTCTGAAAGTGCGTTTGAGAATATTTTCTGGCCTTCTAGTGGAAACTCTGTGTTGAGTGAATACTTGCTCTGAGGATCACTTTTTTGGACTCTGAAAGTGTATTTGAGAGCGTTTCTGCCTTCCAATAAAAACTCTGTGTTGACTGAATATCTGCCCTGAGAATCACTTTTTGGGACTCTGGAATTGCATTTGAGAGCATTTCTGGTCTTCCTTGTAGACTCTGTGTTGAGTGAATATCTGCACTAAGAATCACTTTTGTGGACTCTGAAAGTGCATTTGCGAGTATTTCTGGCCTTCAAATGGACACTTTGTGTCACTGAATATCTGCCCTGAGAATCACTTTTTTGGACTCTGAAAATGCATTTGAGAGTGTTTCTGGCCTTCCAGTGGAAACTCTGTGTTGAGTGAATATCTGCACTAAGAATCACTGTGTTGGACTCTGAAAGTGCATTTGAGAGCGTTTCTGGCCTTCTACTGGAAACTCTGTGTTGAGTGAACAACTGCACTAAGAATCACTTTTTTGGACTCTGAAAATGCATTTGAGAGCGTTTCTGGCCTTGCAGTGGAAACTCTGTGTTGAGTGATATCTGCAGTAAGAATCACTTTTTTGTTCTCTGAAAGTGCATTTGAGAGCGTTGCTGGCATTCCAGTAGAAACGTGGAAACTCTGTGGTGACTGAATATCTGCCCTGAGAATCAGTGTTTTGCACTCTGAAAGTGCGTTTGAGAGCGTTTCTGGCCTTCTAGTGGAAACTCTGTGTTGAATGAATACTTGCTCTGAGGATCACTTTTTTGGACTCTGAAAGTGTATTTGAGAGCGTTTCTGCCTTCAATAAAAACTCTGTGTTGACTGAATATCTGCCCTGAGAATCACTTTTTGGGACTCTGGAATTGCATTTGAGAGCATTTCTGGTCTTCCTTGTAGACTCTGTGTTGAGTGAACAACTGCACTAAGAATCACTTTTTTGGACTCTGAAAGTGCATTTGAGAGCGTTTCTGGCCTTCCAGTGGAAACTCTGTGTTGAGTGATATCTGCACTAAGAATCACTTTTTGTTCTCTGAAAGTGCAATTGAGAGCCTTTCTGGCATTCCAGTAGAAACGTGGAAACTCTGTGGTGACTGAATATCTGCCCTGAGAATCAGTGTTTTGCACTTTGTAAGTGCGTTTGAGAGCGTTTCTGGCCTTCTAGTGGAAACTCTGTGTTGAGTGAATACTTGCTCTGAGGATCACTTTTTTGGACTCTGAAAGTGTATTTGAGAGCGTTTCTGCCTTCCAATAAAAACTCTGTGTTGAGTGAATATCTGCCCTGAGAATCACTTTTGGGACTCTGGAATTGCATTTGAGAGCATTTCTGGTCTTCCTTGTAGACTCTGTGTTGAGTGAATATCTGCACTAAGAATCACTTTTGTGGACTCTGAAAGTGCATTTGAGAGTATTTCTGGCCTTCAAATGGACACTCTGTGTCACTGAATATCTGCCCTGAGAATCACTTTTTTGGACTCTGAAAATGCATTTGAGAGTGTTTCTGGCCTTCCAGTGAAACTCTGTGTTGAGTGATATCTGCACTAAGAATCACTGTGTTGGACTCTGAAAGTGCATTTGAGAGCGTTTCTGGCCTTCCAGTGAAAAGTCTGTGTTGAGTGAATATTTGCAGTAAGAATCAATTTTTTGGACTCTGAAAATGCATTTGAGAGCGATTCTGGCCCTTTACAGGAAACTCTGTGTTGAGTGAATATCTGCACTAAGAATCACTTTTTTGGACTCAGAAAGTGCTTCTGAGAGAGTTTCTGGCATTCTCCAGGAAACTCTGTGTTGAGTTAATATCTGCAGTAAGAATCAATTTTGGACTCTAAAAGTGCATTTGAGAGCATTTCTGGCGTTCCAGTGGAAACTCTGTGTTGAGTGAATATTTGCAGTAAGAATCAATTTTTTGGACCCTGAAAATGCATTTGACAGAGTTTCTTTCCTTTTACTGAAACTCTGTGTTGTGTGAATATCTGCACTAAGAATCACTTTTGGACTCTGAAAGTGCTTCTGAGAGCGTTTCTGTTCTTCCAGTGCAAAGTCTGTGTTGAGTGAATATTTGCAGTAAGAATCAAATTTTTGGACTCTGAAAATGCATTTGAGAGCGTTTCTGGCCTTTTACTGGAAACTCTGTGTTGAGTGATATCTGCACTAAGAATCACTGTGTTGGACTCTGAAAGTGCATTTGAGAGCGTTTCTGGCCTTCCAGTGAAAAGTCTGTGTTGAGTGAATATTTGCAGTAAGAATCAATTTTTTGGACTCTGAAAATGCATTTGAGAGCGATTCTGGCCCTTTACAGGAAACTCTGTGTTGAGTGAATATCTGCACTAAGAATCACTTTTTTGGACTCAGAAAGTGCTTCTGAGAGAGTTTCTGGCATTCTTCAGGAAACTCTGTGTTGAGTTAATATCTGCAGTAAGAATCAATTTTTTGGACTCTAAAAGTGCATTTGAGAGCATTTCTGGCTTTCCAGTGGAAACTCTCTGTTGAGTGAATATTTGCAGTAAGAATCAATTTTTTGGACCCTGAAAATGCATTTGAGAGAGTTTCTGGCCTTTTACTGGAAACTCTGTGTTGAGTGAATATCTGCACTAAGAATCACTTTTTTGTACTCAGAGAGTTCTTCTGAGAGCGTTTCTGGCCTTTTACTGGAAACTCTGTGTTGAGTGAATATCTGCACTAAGAATCACTTTTTTGGACTGTGAAAGTGCTTCTGAGAGCGTTTCTGGCCTTCCAGTGAAAAGTCTGTGTTGAGTGAATAATTGCAGTAAGAATCACTTTTTTGGACTCTAAAAGTGCCTTTGAGAGCATTTCTGGCCTTCCAGTGAAAAGTCTGTGTTCAGTGAATATCTGCACTAACAATCACTTTTTTGGATCTGAAAGTGCATTTGAGAGCATTTCTGGCCTTCCAGTGGAAACTCTGTGTTGAGTGAATATCTGCACTAAGAATCACTGTTTTGGACTTAGAAAGTGCTTCTGAGTGAGTTTCTGGCATTCTCCAGTAATCTCTGTGTTGAGTGAATATCTGCACTGAGAATCAATTTTTTGGACTCTGAAAGTGCTTCTGAGAGCATTTCTGGCCGTCCAGTGAAAAGTCTGTGTTGAGGGAATATTTGCAGTAAGAATCAATTTTTTGGACTCTGAAAGTGCATTTGAGAGCGATTCTGGCCCTTTACATGAAACTCTGTGTTGAGTGAATATCTGCACTAAGAATCACTTTTTTGGACTCTGAAAGTGCTTCTGAGAGCGTTTCTGTTCTTCCAGTGCAAAGTCTGTGTTGAGTGAATATTTGCAGTAAGAATGAATGTTTTGGAATCCGAAAATGCATTTGAGAGCGTTTCTGGCCTTCCAGTGTAAACTCTGTGTTGAGTGAATATCTGCACTAAGAATTACTTTTTTGGACTCTGAAAGTGCTTCTGAGAGCGTTTCTGGCCTTCCAGTGAAAATTCTGTGTTGAGTGAATATTTGCAGTAAGAATCACTTTTTTGGACTCTGAAAGTGCATTTGAGAGCATTTCTGGCCTTCCAGTGGAAACTCTGTGTTGAGTAAATATCTGCACTAAGAAACACTGTTTTGGACTTAGAAAGTGCTTCTGACAGAGTTTCTGGCATTCTCCAGGAATCTCTGTGTTGAGTTAATATCTGCAGTAGGAATCAATTTTTTGGACTCTAAAAGTGCATTTGAGAGCATTTCTGGCCTTCCAGTGGAAACTCTCTGTTGAGTGAATATTTGCAGTAAGAATCAATTTTTTGGACTCTGAAAATGCATTTGAGAGAGTTTCTGGCCTTTTACTGGAAACTCTGTGTTGAGTGAATATCTGCACTAAGAATCACTTTTTTGGACTCTGAAAGTGCATTTGAGAGCGTTTCTGGCCTTCCAGTGAAAAGTCTGTGTTGAGTGAAAATTTGCAGTAAGAATCAATTTTTTGGACTCTGAAAATGCATTTGAGAGCGTTTATGGCCCTTTACTGGAAACTCTGTGTTGAGTGAATATCTGCACTAAGAATCATTTTTTTGGACTCTGAAAGTGCTTCTGAGTGCGTTTCTGGCATTTCAGTGAAAAGTCTGTGTTGAGTGAATATTTGCAGTAAGAATGAATGTTTTGGACTCTGAAAATGCATTTGAGAGCGTTTCTGGCCTTTTACTGGAAACTCTCTGTTGAGTGAATATCTGCACTAAGAATCACTTTTTTGGACTCTGAAAGTGCTTCTGAGAGCGTTTCTGGCCTTTCAGTGAAAAGTCTGTGTTGAGTGAATATTTGCAGTAAGAATGAATGTTTTGGACTCTGAAAATGCCTTTGAGAGCGTTTCTGGCACTTTTCTTGAAACTCTGTGTTGAGTGAATATCTGTACTAAGAATCACTTTTTTGGACTCTGAAAGTGCGTCTGAGAGCGTTTCTGTTCTTCCAGTGCAAAGTCTGGGTTGAGTGAATATTTGCAGTAAGAATCAAATTTTTGGACTCTGAAAATGCATTTGAGAGTGTTTCTGGCCCTTTACTGGAAACTCTGTGTTGAGTGAATATTTGCAGTAAGAATCACTTTTTGGGACTCTGAAAATGTTTTTGAGAGCGTTTCTGTCCTTTTACTGGAAACTCTGTGTTGAGTGAATATTTGCAGTAAGAATCAATTTTTTGGACTCTGAAAATGCATTTGAGAGCGTTTCTGGCCTTTTACTGGAAACTCTGTGTTGAGTGAATATCTGCACTAAGAATCACTTTTTTGGACTCAGAAAGTGCATTTGAGAGCGTTTCTGGCCTTCCAGTGAAAATTCTGTGTTGAGTGAATATTTGCAGTTAGAATCAATTTTTGGACTCTGAAAATGCATTCGAGAGCGTTTCTGGCCCTTTACTGGAAACTCTGTGTTGAGTGAATATCTGCACTAAGAATCACTTTTTTGGACTCAGAAAGTGCATTTGAGAGCGTTTCTGGCCTTCCAATGAAAATTCTGTGTTGAGTGAATATTTGCAGTTAGAATCAATTTTTTGGACTCTGAAAATGCATTCGAGAGCGTTTCTGGCCCTTTACTGGAAACTCTCTGTTGAGTGAATATCTGCACTAAGAATCACTTTTTTGGACTCTGAAAGTGCTTCTGAGAGCGTTTCTGGCCTTTCAGTGAAAAGTCTGTGTTGAGTGAATATGTGCAGGAAGAATGAATGTTTTGGACTCTGAAAATGCCTTTGAGAGCGTTTCTGGCACTTTTCTTGAAACTCTGTGTTGAGTGAATATCTGCACTAAGAATCACTTTTTTGTACTCAGAGAGTGCTTCTGAGAGCCTTTCTGGCCTTTTACTGGAAACTATGTGTTGAGTGAATATCCGCATTAACAATCACTTTTTTGGACTCCGAAAATGCATTTGAGAGCGTTTCTGGCCTTCCAGTGTAAACTCTGTGTTGAGTGAATATCTGCACTAAGAATCACTTTTTTGGACTCTGAAAGTGCATTTGAGTGCGTTTCTGGCCTTCCAGTGAAAAGTCTGTGTTGAGTGAATATTTGCAGTAAGAATGAATGTTTCGGACTCCGAAAATGCATTTGAGAGCGTTTCTGGCCTTCCTGTGGAAACTCTGTGTTGAGTGAATATCTGCTAAAAATCACTTTTTTGGACTCTGAAAGTGCTTCTGAGAGCGTTTCTGGCCTTCCAGTGAAAAGTCTGTGTTGAGTGAATAATTGCAGTAAGAATCACTTTTTTGGACTCTAAAAGTGCCTTTGAGAGCATTTCTGGCCTTCCAGTGAAAAAAAGTCTGTGTTCAGTGAATATCTGCACTAACAATCACTTTTTTGGATCTGAAAGTGCATTTGAGAGCATTTCTGGCCTTCCAGTGGAAACTCTGTGTTGAGTGAATATCTGCACTAAGAATCACTGTTTTGGACTTAGAAAGTGCTTCTGAGTGAGTTTCTGGCATTCTCCAGTAATGTCTGTGTTGAGTGAATATCTGCACTGAGAATCAATTTTTTGGACTCTGAAAGTGCTTCTGAGAGCATTTCTGGCCGTCCAGTGAAAAGTCTGTGTTGAGGGAATATTTGCAGTAAGAATCAATTTTTTGGACTCTGAAAGTGCATTTGAGAGCGATTCTGGCCCTTTACATGAAACTCTGTGTTGAGTGAATATCTGCACTAAGAATCACTTTTTGGACTCTGAAAGTGCTTCTGAGAGCGTTTCTGTTCTTCCAGTGCAAAGTCTGTGTTGAGTGAATATTTGCAGTAAGAATGAATGTTTTGGAATCCGAAATGCATTTGAGAGCGTTTCTGGCCTTCCAGTTTAAACTCTGTGTTGAGTGAATATCTGCACTAAGAATTACTTTTTTGGACTCTGAAAGTGCTTCTGAGAGCGTTTCTGGCCTTCCAGTGAAAATTCTGTGTTGAGTGAATATTTGCAGTAAGAATCACTTTTTTGGACTCTGAAAGTGCATTTGAGAGCATTTCTGGCCTTCCAGTGGAAACTCTGTGTTGAGTAAATATCTGCACTAAGAAACACTGTTTTGGACTTAGAAAGTGCTTCTGACAGAGTTTCTGGCATTCTCCAGGAATCTCTGTGTTGAGTTAATATCTGCAGTAGGAATCAATTTTTGGACTCTAAAAGTGCATTTGAGAGCATTTCTGGCCATCCAGTGGAAACTCTCTGTTGAGTGAATATTTGCAGTAAGAATCAATTTTTGACTCTGAAAATGCATTTGAGAGAGTTTCTGGCCTTTACTGGAAACTCTGTGTTGAGTGAATATCTGCACTAAGAATCACTTTTTGGACTCTGAAAGTGCATTTGAGAGCGTTTTGGCCTTCCAGTGAAAAGTCTGTGTTGAGTGAAAATTTGCAGTAAGAATCAATTTTTGGACTCTGAAAATGCATTTGAGAGCGTTTATGGCCCTTTACTGGAAACTCTGTGTTGAGTGAATATCTGCACTAAGAATCATTTTTTTGACTCTGAAAGTGCTTCTGAGTGCGTTTCTGGCATTTCAGTGAAAAGTCTGTGTTGAGTGAATATTTGCAGTAAGAATGAATGTTTTGGACTCTGAAAATGCATTTGAGAGCGTTTCTGGCCTTTTACTGGAAACTCTCTGTTGAGTGAATATCTGCACTAAGAATCACTTTTTGGACTCTGAAAGTGCTTCTGAGAGCGTTTCTGGCCTTTTTCAGTGAAAAGTCTGTGTTGAGTGAATATTTGCAGTAAGAATGAATGTTTTGGACTCTGAAAATGCCTTTGAGAGCGTTTCTGGCACTTTTCTTGAAACTCTGTGTTGAGTGAATATCTGCACTAAGAATCACTTTTTTGGACTCTGAAAGTGCGTCTGAGAGCGTTTCTGTTCTTCCAGTGCAAAGTCTGGGTTGAGTGAATATTTGCAGTAAGAATCAAATTTTTGGACTCTGAAAATGCATTTGAGAGTGTTTCTGGCCTTTCACTGGAAACTCTGTGTTGAGTGAATATTTGCAGTAAGAATCACTTTTTGGGACTCTGAAAATGTTTTTGAGAGCGTTTCTGTCCTTTTACTGGAAACTCTGTGTTGAGTGAATATTTGCAGTAAGAATCAATTTTTTGGACTCTGAAAATGCATTTGAGAGCGTTTCTGGCCTTTTACTGGAAACTCTGTGTTGAGTGAATATCTGCACTAAGAATCACTTTTTGGACTCAGAAAGTGCATTTGAGAGCGTTTCTGGCCTTCCAGTGAAAATTCTGTGTTGAGTGAATATTTGCAGTTAGAATCAATTTTTGGACTCTGAAAATGCATTCGAGAGCGTTTCTGGCCCTTTACTGGAAACTCTGTGTTGAGTGAATATCTGCACTAAGAATCACTTTTTGGACTCTGAAAGTGCTTCTGAGAGCGTTTCTGGCCTTTCAGTGAAAAGTCTGTGTTGAGTGAATATGTGCAGGAAGAATGAATGTTTTGGACTCCGAAAATGCATTTGAGAGCGTTTCTGGCCTTCCAGTGTAAACTCTGTGTTGAGTGAATATCTGCACTAAGAATCACTTTTTGGACTCTGAAAGTGCATTTGAGTGCGTTTCTGGCCTTCCAGTGAAAAGTCTGTGTTGAGTGAATATTTGCAGTAAGAATGAATGTTTCGACTCCCGAAATGCATTTGAGAGCGTTTCTGGCCTTCCTGTGGAAACTCTGTGTTGAGTGAATATCTGCTAAAAATCACTTTTTTGGACTCTGAAAGTGCTTCTGAGAGCCGTTTCTGGCCTTCCAGTGAAAAGTCTGTGTTGAGTGAATAATTGCAGCAAGAATCACTTTTTGGACTCTAAAAGTGCCTTTGAGAGCATTTCTGGCCTTCCAGTGAAAAAGTCTGTGTTCAGTGAATATCTGCACTAACAATCACTTTTGGATCTGAAAGTGCATTTGAGAGCATTTCTGGCCTTCCAGTGGAAACTCTGTGTTGAGTGAATATCTGCACTAAGAATCACTGTTTTGGACTTAGAAAGTGCTTCTGAGTGAGTTTCTGGCATTCTCCAGTAATGTCTGTGTTGAGTGAATATCTGCACTGAGAATCAATTTTGGACTCTGAAAGTGCTTCTGAGAGCATTTTCTGGCCGTCAGTGAAAAGTCTGTGTTGAGGGAATATTTGCAGTAAGAATCAATTTTTGGACTCTGAAAGTGCATTTGAGAGCGATTCTGGCCCTTTACATGAAACTCTGTGTTGAGTGAATATCTGCACTAAGAATCACTTTTTTGGACTCTGAAAGTGCTTCTGAGAGCGTTTCTGTTCTTCCAGTGCAAAGTCTGTGTTGAGTGAATATTTGCAGTAAGAATGAATGTTTTGGAATCCGAAAATGCATTTGAGAGCGTTTCTGGCCTTCCAGTGTAAACTCTGTGTTGAGTGAATATCTGCACTAAGAATTACTTTTTTGGACTCTGAAAGTGCTTCTGAGAGCGTTTCTGGCCTTCCAGTGTAAACTCTGTGTTGAGTGAATATCTGCAGTAAGAATCACTTTTTTGGACTCTGAAAGTGCATTCGAGAGCATTTCTGGCCTTCCAGTGGAAACTCTGTGTTGAGTAAATATCTGCACTAAGAAACACTGTTTTGGACTTAGAAAGTGCTTCTGACAGAGTTTCTGGCATTCTCCAGGAATCTCTGTGTTGAGTTAATATCTGCAGTAGGAATCAATTTTTTGGACTCTAAAAGTGCATTTGAGAGCATTTCTGGCCTTCCAGTGGAAACTCTCTGTTGAGTGAATATTTGCAGTAAGAATCAATTTTTTGGACTCTGAAAATGCATTTGAGAGAGTTTCTGGCCTTTACTGAAACTCTCTGTTGAGTGAATATCTGCACTAAGAATCACTTTTTGGACTCTGAAAGTGCTTCTGAGAGCGTTTTGGCCTTTCAGTGAAAAGTCTGTGTTGAGTGAATATTTGCAGTAAGAATGAATGTTTTGGACTCTGAAAATGCCTTTTGAGAGCGTTTCTGGCACTTTTCTTGAAACTCTGTGTTGAGTGAATATCTGCACTAAGAATCACTTTTTTGGACTCTGAAAGTGCGTCTGAGAGCGTTTCTGTTCTTCCAGTGCAAAGTCTGGGTTGAGTGAATATTTGCAGTAAGAATCAAATTTTTGGACTCTGAAAATGCATTTGAGAGTGTTTCTGGCCCTTTACTGGAAACTCTGTGTTGAGTGAATATTTGCAGTAAGAATCACTTTTTGGGACTCTGAAAATGTTTTTGAGAGCGTTTCTGTCCTTTTACTGGAAACTCTGTGTTGAGTGAATATTTGCAGTAAGAATCAATTTTTGGACTCTGAAAATGCATTTGAGAGCGTTTCTGGCCTTTTACTGGAAACTCTGTGTTGAGTGAATATCTGCACTAAGAATCACTTTTTTGTACTCAGAGAGTGCTTCTGAGCGCCTTTCTGGCCTTTTACTGGAAACTATGTGTTGAGTGAATATCTGCACTAACAATCACTTTTTTGGACTTAAAATGCATTTGAGAGTCGTTTTCTGGCCTTCCAGTAAACTCTGTGTTGAGTGAATATCTGCAGTAAGAATCACTTTTTGGACTCTGAAAGTGCATTTGAGTGCGTTTTGGCCTTCCAGTGAAAAGTCTGTGTTGAGTGAATATTTGCAGTAAGAATGAATGTTTCGACTCCGGAAATGCATTTGAGAGCGTTTCTGGCCTTCCTGTGGAAACTCTGTGTTGAGTGAATATCTGCTAAAAATCAC
>JAFDVH010000049.1:0-220565 GCA_019176425.1 Megalops atlanticus | reverse complement strand
TTTTGAGGTGCTTGGCATGCACGAAAACTCATGAAATTTGGCACACACATCAGAAGTTGCGGTCATCGGGGATTATCAAAAGCTTGGACCTGGGTGTGGCACGGGGGCTCCATAGCGCCCCCTTTGTCAAGTGTGTTCACTGTGGGCGTCCACTTTTACGCACATGCACCAAACTTGGTAGGCATATTGGTCTACCTAAGATGAACAAATTTCCCAATCACACCCCTTAACTCCGCCCAACAGGAAGTTGGTCACTTTGGATTTTGTGCGTTTTCACAGTCAGCGAACTTTCGAATACTCCTCCTAGAGGATTCATCCGATTCATACCAAATTTAGTCAGTATGATGCCAAGACATTCCTGATGCTAAATTGCGAAGGGATTTTTGATATCTTGCATGGTGTTGAAATGGCAAAACAATGAATTTATATGTCTCGCCACACAAAAAGGGAATTTGTCATAAGTTCTCCATACATTGCTTGATACGGCTCAAACTTAACAGGTTTTTGGTTATGATGGTTATGATGATATCCACATGCCCAGAGTCACACCCTGGTATAGCGCCACCATCTGGCAACAGAAAGAGTGGCTTTTTCAGCCATCTCAGCTCTACTGCTCCTAGACGGTTCATCGGATTCAATTCAGATTTGGTGTACATGTGGTCACAGATGTCTTGATTTTATTCTGCAAAGGTATTTTTTGATACGTTGAACAGCGTAGCCATGGGCAAAGGTTGAATTTGGGCACCTCTAAACAGTTTTTGACCAGTTTCACCAGTCTGATGAATGACAGGATGCTTAACCAATCAAATGAGTGGGGGTTGTATTTAGGTGCAACGTCATGAATGTAGCCCTTCAGATAGTCGAACAGCGGCCATGTTTTTTAAAGTGTTTTCAGCACGTTAGCAGTGTTGCCAATTCACCGATTTTGGAGACATTTTGCATGTTTAGTAAAAAACAAACTCCTTTAATTGTGGTATTGTGTTAATTTAGTGCTTAAGTCAGGGATAATCATGACGAACTGTCCCGGTTGGAACATTTTTGACGAGTCGCAGGCAAGCTCAGCTTCCAGTCGCGGTGTTGCGAACTCACCCATGTCGGAAGGCATTTCGCATCCTTACTTTTATGAGAAGCAAACATCGTGTATAGTTACCTCGGTTAATTGTGGTGTTGTGTTAATTTCGTTATTGGGAGGAAGGTTGACGAACTGTGGAAATATTGCACATGGCGCAGGGAAATTCCGCTTCAAGTCGTGGAATTAGCTCCGCAAATGCATTTCACTATACATTTAAGTCTATGCATACGCCTGCGTACAGAGAAAATGTCACAGTTATTCTAAAAAAGCCCACCTGTTCGTGGTACTACTTTTGGCAGATTGCTTGGTTCACGTAAGAATAATTCTGTTGATAAGCCAGAATCCTTTTAGCTGTTGCTATGACCGTGTAGCCTGATGTCATGATCAACAACACTCGTCGATTTAATCACAACATAATTCAATACGAAACACCGCTGTCTCAAACGAACACAATATGTATGGGTGTTTAGTTACTATCAAATTCAGACTGGACGATCATTAAAGCTAATATATTCAAAGGAAGGATTAGCATGTTATGCTAGCCCCCATAGTATGCTCACTAAGAAACTTTTTTTTTGATAGTTTTATTTAGAATCATGACACTATTGTCTGTATCGCCTAATGACAGACATGAGCATTAATGTAACAGTAGTAGCCTATTTTTTTGTTTGTTTGCCAGTACCTCAGGAAGTGGGTTGCTTGCTCATATTTTTGTTTGTTTGCCAATACCTCAGCAAGTGGGTTGCTTGCTCATATTTTCTGGTTGTGTGGTTTTAAGCCCGAATCCTTATAGCTATCGCTATGACCATGTAATCTGGCATCAGATGTGAGTGCATTGTTGGATGACGAAATGTCACGGGTCACGACTCGACGGAGGTGCGAGGGCCCGCCATCGCCGCTTGCGGCTATATTGTTTATATTGCTTTTCTTTATTTGCCCAAGTTCATTTCTGTTGTTGTATACTCTAAACCACTCAGATTACAATAGTCAACAACAGCACAAGCAATCCGATGTGTGTTAGACGATAAAAAAAAAAATAGAATTCCATCGTAGTAATGTAGCCTATAAGGTAGACCTAGGCTATATTTCAACATTAATTTATGAACAGAGAATCCCTTTATGAGAGATCGTACTGCACAGCGATTAGTTGTGATGTTGCAGAAGTAAGTCGCTCCTAATCAAAGACAGAAAGCGGGTTGTTCTGTCATCCTCATCTCCATTTGAGCGATTATCATAGGCTATCCCCGCTTCATCTCTTCTCATCCGTTTGGATTTTATTAAGATGTTATGCAAAAACTCGCGTGCCATAGCCTATTTCTACAGTTTGCCCTGTGGTTCCCAGGGTTGATAAAAGAAATAAAATACATCAAAAACATATATGTATTATTGTCTAAAAAGCTATAGCTTGCTGCCACTGGCAAGTTGTGCTGTCCCATCAGAGTGGATCTGGACTGAGTGTTACTTTAAAATGGCAACACAGTAAACCGCCGTTCCCCAGCACTTCTCATTCGCAACACATCGATACATTGTTTAAATAGCCGATGGCTTCAACTTGCTATTGTCTTCAGCCAAGGAGAACCTACATGCCTGGCTTCAGTAATAACTGGGATATCAATTCAATTACAAATACTTTTCTTTTTTGCCCTCATTACCACCTACGCTTTATGCGCTGTTTATGATTTCAAAAGGTGGTCTAAATCTATATTAGACTGGAGGATGATGAAGCACAAAAAATTACTCCTGTTGCACTGTGGGAAATGTTAATATCTTAGTTTTGTTCACGTGTCCTAAATTACGGGGTTACTCTCACAAAGAAACATGCGGAAATGAACACGACTTTATCTTAGACAACAACCAAAGGAAAATAATTGCCCGTGTTTTGTAGTATTTTTATTATCGTGTTTTTCTGATCATAACCACGTGAAGACTCCTGGTGTCGGAATTCTTCCAGATTTAAATGGCTTCATATTGTTAGCCTATATAAATGCAGCCTCTTCATGATTTCATAAGTTCCTGTATAGCTTGTTTGATACTGTAGGCTTCGTTAGTTATCTGTAATTGATTTAGTCTGTGACATGAGCAATGACATAGGCTATGCATTCATTTTCACCGTATTTTTTTAACAGAGGAAGTATGACATGAGGGATTTGATTGCATGTCCCTAAATATATCTTGAAATATGACGTTATCCATCTATTTGTAGATATGGAGAAAGTATTAATATTTGTACAGATGTTTATATATCACCTGACCCTACGTATGAATAACTTCAGTCCATAAATTCATGTGACTTCTGTGGGGGATTGTGTTTTCTTTGCCAAAATCTCTCTCTGTCCCATTTCATGTTAATAACGGTTTCATAATTGATAATAATGAGATATACATATATACACAGCAGCCCTAGTCCCTGTCTGCAAAAATCCCACAAGGACCCAAAAAAGGCTGTTTGCTGGGCCCATAGGTGAAAAAATGGGCCTGCACGTGGTTTTTTGTGGGCAACCCCAAATGTGGGTGGCACATAGAAAATCCACATGGGGGCCCATAGTTAAAAAAATAATGTGGGCCCAACATGGGCTGACCAGCACTGGCCACATGTGGGCTTACTGTGGGCAAGCCCAAGTGTGGGCTACCCACAGAAAATCCACATGGGGGCCCATAGGGGAAATGTTGTGGAGGGCCCAGCATGGGCAAATGCACAGTGGGCCCAAATGGGATTAGTGTGGGTTTACCCATGCCCACACTGCCCACAGTAAACCCATAGTGGGCCTGCAGGGGGCTTGTTTGCTGGGTTATATCACAATAACTCTGTGATATTTATTCAATAAATATCACAGAGTTATTGTAGTTTTGAAGCTGACAGACTATCTGGTGTTTAGGCCTACTGGTTTCTGTATATGAGTTAGTAATTAAAGAAATGGTAATCTATGTTTTATTGGTTGGCTGCGCATAATATGACAGCCAGGAGTTTATCAATCCTTGTTCTCCCCCTAACCTTTATTTGAAACCTGACTTTCATTTGACTACTGGAGATAAATATATTTAAAAAATGTGTAACACATTTAGCTTTCTTTTAGACCTAATTCAAATTCAAAATGACAAACACAAAGATGAAATAAACTGCCCATTAATTACAGTACAGATTAAGATGGTTGATTGGTATTGTATTGAAATGGGGAGTAGAATTCATAATTCGTTCTGCATTATATGTAGTTTCAGTATTCCTGTAAAATGATAGTCAGTCCTTTATGTTTTGCAATTTTGACTTGTTGATGAGCTACCAAGTATTCCAGAACTGGCACCACTAATGCATTCATCTCTTGTTTTGCAGTTCTTTTGCAATCATTAGAAGTCCAGTGGCAACCTCCTAGTGATAGTAAGTAGTAGCCCAGGCTATTTTCTCAATGCAGGTATAAGCTGAGCTGTATTATTGTTCATTGCGCTAATTCTCCTTTATTCTCCTTTTCAGGTTTATGTGGCGATGCAAAGTATGCGGTTTAGAACTAGCTAACAGGTATTTGTTATTGAAACATTTTAGGACCATCCATGGGCATTTTAGGGGCAGTTATTGCTATCCATGTCCATACACAGACTGCCCATGCACATTTAATGCATGGAGTAAGCTACAAAATCACATTTACAAAAGACATAGTAGACAACAAATTCCAAAGACAGTAGAATTGTCTACATTCCAGTGTCATGTGTGCTCATACAGAGAACTAGCAACAGAAAGAGATTTCTTTCAACACATCAATGGACATCTTAGGCACAATGAAACGGTTTCATGTGTGTTTTTAGGATGCACATTTAAAACTAACATTTACAGTACATTCCATACACACAAAAACAGGAAACACCACAGCCATTCACTAAAAGCCGATATCATAAGTGCAAATGGTCAGTTGCATCAGTTAGACAATTCTTCACAAAGGCTAACAGAATCTGCAGATACAGACCATGAATATGAAATACTAAGTTCTGGTGACACTGCAGAATTACACCTGCCAAATTTAATTGAACAAAAAATTGCCTGTATTTTACTGAAGTTGGAAAATATTGTTCACACTCCAAAGGCAGTTATTGATGAGGTCGTTTCTGAACTTCACTACATATTAAGTACAGTATCTTTGCCTCTCACAAAAGCTACTGTTTCTGATGTATTTCTGAGTCATGAAGTCCAAGTCAAAGAGTCAGTAGTTGATGAGCTTGCCAGTGCTCTATGCAGATATCACCCATTGGGCATAGCAATAGCAAAGGATGGCCCTCTTGCTACTGCATATAAACGTAAATTGTACTACACCTCTCATTTTGGTGTTATAGAGCCGGTTGAGCACATACTAGATGCTTAGAGGAAGAGGACATTTCAGTATATCCCTCTATTACAATCCTTACAGCAGTTGCTCTCTCATAAAGGTGTCCTAGAACAACTTGAAAGTCCGAGAATACCAGACCAGCTACTGCCCTCTCTCAAAGAGTATAGAACAGTACGAGACGGTGAGTATAAAATAATTTTCTGTCAGGTGAAGGTTTGAGAATAGCAGTTAATCTTTATATTGATGATTTTGAGATTTGTAACCCTCTTGGGACATCTCGTAAAAAGCACAAACTGTGTGGTATCTATTGGGTTTTGGGTAATTTGCCACCTGGTTCCCATTCAACACTAAACTCCATCTATTTGGCTATTCCATGCAAATCTGATGATGTCAAGGCCTACGGCTACGGAAAAGTGTTGGAGCCTCTTTTACAAGACTTGAGCATATTAGAACAGCATGGCGTCTTTATTTCTCATCTTGGTCAGTTTGTAAAAGGTTCTGTGCAGTGTGTAATAGCTGACAATCTTGCGGCACGTGCTTTAGGCGGATTTGTTGAGAGTTTTTCTGTTGGATCAATTTGCAGTTTTTGTACTGGAAATAAATCAGAATTTCAGACTAAGGCTGTCAAGTCAGGTGCTTTCCAACTTAGAACCAGAGACGTCCATGATGCTCATGTCCAGTTTGCTCAGGAGAATGCAACTGTTTGGTGTGGTGTCAAAAAACAGTGTGTTCTGACAGAACACCTGTCATATTTTCATGTTAGCACTGACATCGTGCACGATCTGTTTGAGGGTATTGTCCCAGTTGAACTAGCCCGCTGTTTTAGTTTACTGATCTCCAAAAAATACTTCACCCTTGATGGCCTTAACACATTGATCCAGACATTTCCGTACAAATGGGGGGACAAAACCAATTGCCCCCATGCTATACCACGGGCTTTCATATCTAACAACACTATAGGTGGCAACGCACATGCAAATTGGACCCTCCTAAGATTGCTTCCCCTTTTGATTGGGCCAATTTTGCCAGAAGATGAACCAGCATGGCAGGTGATTCTGGATCTGAAGGACATAGTTGAGCTGGTTGTAGCCCCTCTCCACACTGAGGAGACCATTGCGTATCTTGAGGCCAAGATCTATGATCACAGACAGCGCTATCTTGAGCTCTTTCCACATATCAAGCTCCTACCTAAGCATCACTTTTTAGAGCATTATCCGCAAATGATTCGTTGCTTTGGACCTCTTATTGCTCTGTGGACGATGAGATTTGAGGCTAAACATAGCTTCTTCAAGCGTGTTGCTCGTCATACCAATTGCTTTAAGAACATATCTCGTGCACTGGCTATTAAACATCAGTTCATGCTTGCATATTACACACATTCCTGTAGTCTGAAGAAGTCATCCTTGGAGGTTGTGGATGTCTCCATAATGCAATTGATGTTCTTAATGAAGGAGTTGTGTCTGCACTGCAGCAGTGATACCCGAGTATAACTGAAGTTCATATTTCAAAAAATGTGTCTTGCAATGGTATGAATTACAGAAAGGGGATGTTTATTGTACACGGATCTGTAGATGGACTGCCTAAATTTCATGAGATTGTTCAACTGTGCATTCTTGAGGAGAGGTTGTGTTTTATAGTGAAGGAGGTATGTACTTGGTATAGGGAGCATTATCGTGGATTTGAGCTGTCTGCATCACCCACTAGAGAGGTCGCCGTGATTGAGCATAGTGACTTAAAAGACCCATATCCCCTTGTGGGGTACATAGTTCGGGGTGTACGCATGGTAATGTTGAAAAGATTCATCATTGTTAAAGGTAAGTGTCATGGTAAAACCAAAAATGTGACCTCTGTGGAGTCAGATCAGTCTTGGTATTAAAGGAATAGGTTTATTTGATAGGGGGTTTTGGGATAGTCTGGTAAACCATACCCATATTTCTGTTCTTGAATAAATTGTGTTAATATTCAGACTGATGTGACTCCATAGAACTCTATATGTCAGGCTCTTGCAACATCTCTAAACTTTTTTTATTATTTTCATGTCAAATATAAACCTAATGGGTTGGTTTCTTGTCCTCCTTTTTCTCTGCCTGTAGATTAGACCTGTTCCATAATGGCGAGTCCAGCTGTTCTACGGGTCATCTTTGGTGATGCGTCTGACTCAAGAAAACTGCCTCTAGTTTCTGGAATTCCAGCCACAGTGGAGGAACTGCATGCAACAGTAAAGACATTTTTTCAATTGAAAGAGGACTTCCGTTTGCAGTACATGGATGCTGACTTTAATGAGTTCATGAATCTAACTACAGTGTCTGAAATTGCAAACAAAAGCACACTGAAAGTAATACTTTCTCCCATCTTGCCACCTGATGAGCCGTACATCACTCTGTACACAGTAGACCCATCTGATCAGACCTCAACTCCCACAACCTTAGAGCCTCAAACTCCTCCTTCCTTACTAGTATCATCCTGCAGCGATGATACGCTGTACACATCAACCTCACATTCATCTCCTGAAGGTCAGCCCTCACGATTGTCCTTCTGGCCGAAGGTTTTTGTGGTCCCTAAATTTACCTTTGAGGATGAATTTGAGCTCCACCAAAAGATTATAGAGTTTGAGACAAATGGAACATACTTCGACCCTGGCCCAAAGCTGAAAGGAGTCATCCTTGATGGCCTAGCCCAAGAAATGATGAAATACACAAAATATCCAAAAGACTATCAGTGTGAGGAGGTAGCGGCAGCTTTAACATGGGCCCATCCTTGTTTGGGGCAGCTGGGGTCCCAGACAGGATTTGGGGGATGGAAACAGTCACTTAAGTATAAAATGCAAAACTATAGAACAAAACTGGGGAGACTTGGACATCCTGAAATCTGCATGAACTCCTTGAAGCATAAGCGAGAAGGCCAAGGCAAAGCGGCAGCCAAAATAAAAAAGCCCAGAAAGGCAGAAGTCAACTATGTTCCTCTTCATCCTAAAGGCGAAACCACAGAAAGCTTGGAGAACGAAAGAATTGCTCTGTTGGCAAAACTGAAGAAGCGTGACAATGACGTGGTGATAAAAGCAAAAATGGAAAAAACCTTCTCGCTCAAACGACGAGAGATTGTGGAGCAGAGGCCCATGATAGGAGGGTTCAAAAACAGATGGCCAGCCCTTTTCCAGAAGAGTGAAGTAAGTAAACGTGCATGTTTATGTGTAGACTGTTTTTGTTATTGGTAGTCATTATTGGTTACGCAGTTTATTTTTTGTGATATTTTCCAGGTGAATGCAGAGTTCCTACGGATCACTACCAAGCCACTGCAGTCAAAGTTCTTGTCACAACTAGATCACTTCTCAGACAAGCTGCTACAGATCTTCAAACGCACAGAAGGAGTGAAGGGGCAACGATTTAAAGAAGTCCTGGCGATCACAGATCCAGTAAGTAGAAATGCATAGAACATCCTTTTCAATGTATAGTGTATTAGGATTGTTGTTTTAATGTTATTTAAATGGTCTGCTTATGTAACCCTTTTATCCAAAGGGCTTTACAGTATTTGCATTTCATTCTTCAACTCACTCTGGCTGTGTAAGCCATGAAGGCAACTACCACCTAGCTGAGGGCATGTAGGAGTTATATGTTGTTCTTATGTACACATTGAAAGACAATACCTGCTGGCCTGTCTCTGTGTCACTCGTACACCTATTTTTTTCCTAAATTTTGTCCTGATTTGTGACCCCTGTTTTAGTGTGAGGACATAGACATCAGGAGGGAGTGCATCCTGAAAAGCCTGGTTATCTACCTCAGTGAGGATCCAGACTCTTTCTTTAAAGAATACCTTGTAAGTATAGCACAATACGTTTATTTTGTAGCGCAGAACAGTGCTACTAACACATTTCTCCTGAGGCCATTTCTCCCTTTACTCAAGCAATTAAAAATAAAAAAAACCCGTGTTTTGTACTTGTGTTGTTCAGGCCTCTGCTGCTGAGGATGCAGAAAGGGACATCGCACTCATGGTCATGGGGATATACACAATCCGAGGAGACGGGGATGTGCACACAGAGGAAGTGGGAATTGTAATTGAAGGTATCAAAGTCATGGACAACATAGACAGCATCATCATGGCATTTATCCTGCTGTTCGGCCTCATTTATGCCCTTGATCTGAGCTTTCCAGACAACCTTAAGTACACTTGCGAATTTTTCCAGAAGGTCATTATGAATTTGGATGACCACAAGCTGAATGCAAAAGTACAGCAGCTGAAAATAAAATTGTTTGCATAAAAGGTGAACACAGAAGACAAAGTACATTGTCAAGTTTTCGAGGGGGTTCCCTTCTATTTTCAACTTTCATCTTCAACCCCACATCAGATGTTTTCTTGGGTTTTTAAATTGTTCTTGTAAACAAAGTTATTACAATATATAAAATACAGAATATATTGTGTTGCTGTTGAACTGAGGATTATTGTTAATAATAATTTGTTGTTCACTGGCTACTTTTAATTTCACATTTGCTGGAGCCGCGATATTTTAAAATGACCTCACGCTCCTGCGAAAGGAGAGAGAAGTATGGCATGGCTGATGTTAAAATCCTCCCAGGATCAGAAACATAGCTAGGTGTGGATTGAAACCATTAGGGCCTCTGTTTGAATCCCAAAGCAAAAGCTCGGTGATTGCTGGCTACTTTTAATTTCACATCTCGGTAGCCGCGATACTTAAAAATGACCTCACGCCCCTGTGAAAGGAGAGAGAAGTATGACATCGCTGATGTTAGAATACTCCCAGGATCAGAAACATAGCTAGGTGTGAATTGAAACCATTAGGGCCTCTGTTTGAAACCCAAAGCACAAGCTCGGCGATCACCTGCTACTTTTAATTTTGCATCTCACGTCTGTCCGAAAGGAGAGAGAAGCATGACATCGCTGAAGTTAGCAGCTTCCAAGGGCCAGAAACTCGGTGTGAATCGAAAACATTGGGCCCTCTGTTTAATTCCCAAAGCCGGAGCACCGCGATCGCCTGCTACTTTTAATTTCACTTTGCTGGAGCCGCAATATGCAACAATAACCTCACGCAGGCCCCTCCAGAAAGAGAGAGGATCATGACATCGCTGAAGTTAGCAGCCTCCCAGGGTCATAAACTCGGTGCCAATCGAAACCATTAGGCTCTCTCTTTGAATCCCAAAGCAGGAGCTTGGTGATCGCAGGCTACTTTTAATTTCACATCTCACGTCACTCCAACCGGAGAGAGAAGCATGACATTGCTGAAGTTAGCAGCCTCCCAGGGTCAGAAACTCTGTGTCAATCGAAACCATTAGGCCCTCTGTTTGAGTCCCAAAGCAGGAGCTCCGCGAGCGCCTGATAGTGTTAATTTCACAATGCCGGGGCCGCGATTTTTTAAAATAACCTCAAGCCCCTGCAAAAGGAGAGAGAAGTATGACATAGCTAATGTTAAAATCCTGCTAGGATCAGAAACATAGCTAGGTGTGAATTGAAAGCATTAGGTCCTCTGTTTGAATCCCAAAGCAAAAGCTCGGTGATCGCTGGCTACTTTTAATTTCACATCGCGGCAGCCGCGATACTTAAAACTGACCTCACGTCCTTCCGACAGATGAGAGAAGCATGACATCGCTGATCTTAGAAGCCTCCCAGGGTCAGAAACTCGGTGTCAATAGAAACCATTAGGGCCTCTGTTTGAGTCCCAACGCACAAGCTCGGTGATCGCCAGCTTCTTTTAATTTCACATCTCACGTCACTCCAACCGGAGAGAGAAGCATGACATTGCTGAAGTTAGCAGCCTCCCAGGGCCAGAAACTCGGTGTCAATCGAAGCCATTAGGCCCTCTGTTTGAGTCCCAAAGCACAAGCTACTTTTAATTTCACATCGCCGGACCTCACGCCCCTCCGAAAGGAGAAAGAAGCATGACATCCTCCCAGTGTCAGAAACTTATCTAGGTGTCAATAGAAAGCATTAGGCCTTCTGTTTGAGTCCCGATTGTGGCATGAGGGAGCATTTGAAGTAAACCAAGTCAGCCAGAGAATGTTTAAATTGTAGCCAGCTACACCACCCTGGGAATTTCACCCAGAGAGTATTAACCTAGTACTTGCACACAGAACACAGGTTCGTTGATACCAAGAAGCAAGAGACGTGATTACAAGTATAAAATGGAGTTTTGACTGAGGAGGTAGTGGAGTTACTATGAAGCTAAAAGCGTACAAAAGTACAAAATCCAATTTGGAAGCAGAAATATATATAAAATTCAATCTGAGATATTACAAAGGCAGAGCAATAGTTAAAAATTCATTTGTACAAATAGTTTTTGCTTAAAAATGTATCCATACAAGTTAAAAATGTTTCCACTATCGCACAAACAATTGCCCACAATAGTAGCTACGGGAAGAAAAAAGTTCAGCAGCAGGACTAAGGCTTACCTTGGGGAGGCAGACTAATTAGAAGGTGTGCCCAAGTCCCAAGCCACATGCACACGTGCACACACACACACTGCACACAATAATGGGTGAAACAAACCAGGGTGCTCCTACAGACTCCACACTGTGAGGGGATACCACCATCCTGGTGACTAGCCTCCCCAATAGGGGCACTCAGCTGCAGTGAGAGAAAGAATGTGTTAGCTGGGCAATAGGCACACTACACAATTATATATACCAGCTGGTACAGCGTGTATCGTGTAGTACCGTCTGCTACTGGTGTAGCGGGAGTAGTTTTGATGTGTTCGAATTATATGAAGTTCATCAAAATATCAGGTTCCCATTCCCCTGAGTATCCGTTCTCAAACGTTTTACTATTATTTTCTAATCTGTTTGTGCTGTAATGTCCTCTCCTGGCAGGAGCTGGTTACCAACGAGTTGGCTGTCAAGTTCATTGGTTACTTCACATCTCATTCCTTCTTCTTACGTTAGCGACGAGTGTGGTACGTTGAAATAAGAGCTCCGGTCACTGTCATATAAAAGATAAGAACATAAGAACATATTATGACGAGAACAGGCCATTCGGCCCAACTAAGCTCGCCATTTCTTAATTAAAGAGTATCCAAAACTGCATCAAGTCTAGACTCGAACACAGCAAGGGTCTCTGCCTCAACTATATGACCCGGTAACCTATTCCATGTATTGATAACTCTTTGTGTTAAATAATATTTCCTTATATCAGTGCGGAACTTACTCTTAACTAGTTTCTATTTATGTCCTCTTGTTCTACAGACTGAACTCACCCTTAAAAAATCTATTATAGTTAACCTTATTAAATCCTTTTAGAAATTTTAAAACCTCAATTAAATCACCCCTAAGCCTCCTCTGGCTAAGTCTAAATAGGTTAAGTAACTTGAGTCTTTCCTCGTAGCTTTTATATTTCATGCCAGGAACTAATTTAGTTGCCCTTCTTTGAACTTTTTTAAGAGCTTCAATATCTTTTCTATAGTGCGGTGCCCAAAACTGCACACAGTATTCCAAGTGAGGTCTGACTAAGGCATTGTATAATTTCAATATAACCTCCTTAGATTTATACTCAATACTTTTGGCTATATATCCCAGCATCCTGTTGGCCTTTTTTACTGCTACAGCACACTCTCTAGATCCTGTTAAGCTTGGGTCAACTATTACTCCCAAGTCTTTTTCAAATTGAGCACATTCTAGTTTTTTTCCACCCATGAAGTAGTCTTGTCTACGGTTGTTATTTCCCACATGCAAGACTTTACATTTATCTAAATTGAATGTCATCTGCCAGGTATATGTCCACTTTAGGATGATGTTTAGGTCTTCCTGTATTACCTTAGTTGATTCTATACTGTTGGCTAGACCCCCTAGTTTTGTATCATCTGCAAATTTTACTATTTTACTACTAACCTCTGCATCAAGATCATTTATGTATATAAGAAATAGCAAAGGTCCCAACACCGATCCCTGCGGGACTCCACTTTGTACAGGACCCTGTTCTGATACAATTCCTCCCACAGTTACAGTCTGCTTTCTACTAGACAACCAACTTTGAACCCACTCAGTGATAGCTCCCATAATTCCTGCAGATTTCATTTTCAGTATGAGCCTCTCATGCGGAACCTTGTCAAATGCCTTTTGAAAGTCCAAATAGATAATATCATAAGCTTGGTTTGAATCCAAACATGATGTAGCTTCCTCAAAGAAGTCCAGGAGGTTTGTTAAGCATGACCTCCCTCTGCGAAAACCATGTTGGCTATCATTTAAGACACCATTTTCTTCCAGGAATGATTCCAAATTATCCCTAATGATGGATTCCAGTATTTTGCATGCGATACACATTAAGCTGACAGGCCTATAATTTCCTGGATCAGTCCGGTCTCCCTTCTTGTAGATAGGTACTACACTGCCATGTTTCCAGTCATCTGGTATTTTTCCAGTTTTAAGGGATTGCTTAAAAATAACTGTCAGAGGCTTGTAAACTACCTCTGCTAGTTCTCTGAGAACTCTTGGATATATTCCATCAGGGCCTGCTGCCTTATTTGTTTTAAGTTTTTGAAGTTTATCCAGTACTTCTGCATCATTTAAATCAATTTCCTCCATAAGTCTCTGAGAACTGACTGCACCTAAAGGCATATGCGAAAACACTTCACTAGTGAAACTCTCCACAAAGTAACTGTTTAGTGTATCAGCAATAGCTTTGTTATCATAAACCATAATTCCATCCTTATTTTTTATACCTCTTATTTCATCCTTAACTATCCTTTTTCGACCGTAATATTGAAAAATGCGTTTAGAGTTGCTCTTTGTATCTAGTGCAATCTGTCTTTCAAAACGCCTTTTAGCTTCCCGTATTTTTTTCGTAACTTGAGCTCGCATATTACTGTATTCAGTCTTATTACTCTCTGAGCTCTCCAACTTGTATTTTCTAAATAATTTCCTTTTTTGTTTCAAACTGTCCCGTAAGGACTTATTCATCCACTGTGGATGCTTCTTTTTCAGCTTCCCTTTTCTCACTTGCGGAATGAATTTACGCTGTACATCCAGAATAATCATTTTAAAAATGCACCACATTTCTTTCACAGTTTTTCCATCTAGAAGAGGTACCCAGTTTATATTCCTTGTATAATCACGCATCTTAATAAAGTTAGCTCGTCTAAAGTTGAATACTCTATTATTTGAGAATGCAGACTTAACTTGCCAAAAGACTTCAAATGTAATTGAACTATGGTCACTTGTTCCAAGTGGTTCCCCTACCTCAGTACTGCCGATTCTATCAGGATTATTAAACAGAACCAGATCTAGAATTGTGTTCTCTCTCGTGTGTTCAGTAACAGCCTGTATCAAAAAACAGTCATTTACAACATGCAAAAACTCTTCCTCACATTTGCCTTGACCTGACACAGCTTCCCAATTAATTGAAGGGTAATTGAAGTCCCCCATTACTATTGTCTCACCCTCCTGACATGCTAGCTTAATATTATCAAAGAGCATACTGTTGACAGTACTGTCTGAGACTGGTGGCCTATAGCATACTCCAACATTCAGACCTTTTTCATTTTCCCCCAATATTTTAATCCATATGTCTTCACTAACACCAAGGGGCTCCATTCCTGGAATTTCCTGAATATTAAGATTATCCTTTACATAGAGAGCTACGCCTCCTCCTCTTCTATTGATCTTTTCTTAGCAGCTTGTATCCCTCTACGTTATACTCATCCCCATCCCCAGCACCAAGCCACGTCCTTGTAATCCCAACAACATCATAATTCCGATTACTCATAACGGTTTCTAGATCCAAAATTTTATTTTTTATGCGTCTATCCCTACCCATCTCACTGTATAACCTCCCTGCCCCCCCAGACCCTAGTTTAAATAATCCTCTGCTACCCTAAGCATACGCTGGCCCAGTGCAGCTGTACCCCTCCGGTTCAGGTGTAACCCGTCCCGCTTGTACAGGTCACCCCTGTTCCAAAAGGAGTCCCAGTGCCCCATAAACCTGTACCCCTCTTTCCTACACCTGTGGTCTAAAAACTGACATATTTCATGACTTGGTGTCATTCAAAGTCATCGTAGAATCTAGAGAAATGTGCGAGGTGGTCAGTGGGGTACAGTTGAAATGCAATGTATCAACTGTACCTGCGGTAGAATCCTATTGCGTTACATGCTGTTTAGTTGCACGGTTTAAGATTACAAGTTAAGAGTCATATTTAGACAACGTGGGAAGAAAAATTAAAATAAAATTTGATGTTTCTGATATTTGAACCGTCTACCAATAACTGACATATTTTTTAAAATGAAGGATATAAGGATATTATGCCATGTTGTGAAATATGCAAGGTGGTAAATGGGTACAGCTGGTACACCCTTTCTAGGTGGTTATGTTCATAAGGTATGCAGTTACAGAGTTCATTTTAAGAGAATAAAATAAATATATATATATATATATATATATATATATATATAGACAGGCAGACTAGCAAGCAAAATACAACTGTAGCATAGCCTGTAGGCTTTTTTGCTTATGTGTGTGTGCTATGCCTGTTGCAGGATGCCCCGTTTCAGAGTTAGGAGCACAAATAGGGGAGTGCCAGCGGAGAGGGCCTCAAAAGCAGTTGAGGAAGGAAAATCAATTAGGAGCATGGCACAGGAGTTGAGCATTCCCCTTGCTACCCTGGCCCAATACGTCAAAAAGAAAATGGACCTTACCGAGCAGGGCTCAAGCATGCTGCCCTCAGTAGGGTACAAGGGCTGCAATGCAGTTTTTAACGCTGAGCAGGAGCTCAAGCTGCAGTCTTATGTCGGAAAGGCACTGGCTTTATACTTTGGGCTCCCCCAAAAGAGGTAAGAATACACTGAAGACTAAAAGTTAAAGCACCAATAGGAAGAGTCCAGGATTAAGCACAATGTTAATGGTCAAATAAGCCAGCATCAAAGACACACAGAAGTGTTTTTGTTATACAGAAACGTTGTGTTCTGTAAATAAATGAACCATTGCATTGAAGTTAAATATGAAATTATTAAATTATAAAATGAAACAACTTAAATTATACTAGTACAACTGCATTTTCAACTAATTTATTTCTTTATTGTTTCAGGTTCTCAAACTGGCCCTTGAACTGGCTAGTTTTTATGGATTGCCTTTTCCTTCCAAATGGATAGAAAATGGCATGGCAAGCGAAAGATGGTTCACCAATTTCATGAGAAGGAATCCACAACTTTCTATTAGAAGGCCTCAGGCAACAAGCTTATCAAGGGCTGCAAATTTCAATCCAACAAATGTGGAGTCCTTCTTTAATAAGCTGGCCACAGTCCTTTCTAGGCATGGGTTTGAGGGAAACGATATATGGAACATGGATGAGACAGGTCTCACAACTGTCCAGAATCCTAGACGAATTGTTGCTACAAAGGGAGAGAGAAGAGTCGGGAGCGTGACATCAGCGGAGAGGGGGGCCCTATTTACCATGGCAATGGCAGGCAATGCCCTTGGTAACATTATCCCCCATTTTGTCTTTCCCCGGAAGAAATACCTGCCTCATTTTATCAGAGGCGGTCCAGAGGGATCAACTGGCACAGCCAACGGTAGTGGCTGGATGCAGGAGCAGGACTTTGTTGTCTTCCTCCAGCATTTTGTTCGCCATACCCGGACAACAGAAGACAACAAAGTCCTGCTGCTGTTGGACAACCACTCCTCCCATGTATCAATTCAAGCGATCAATTTCTGTCGGGAAAATGGGGTGGTTCTCTTGTCTTTTCCACCACATTGTACACACCACCTCCAACCATTGGATAGAACTGTTTACAGGCTAATGAAAAGACATTTGAACAGTGAGATGGACAAGTGGCACCGGAGGCATCCAGGAACAACCATCACCATCTATGACCTGCCAGAGATGGTGAACAACATCTTGCTGTTGGCAGCGTCACCTCAGAATGTGAAGCAGGGATTTCGCTGCACTGGGATCTGGCCGTACAACCGAGAAATCTTCAGTGAAAACAACTTTCTCCCAGCTTCAGTGACCGACAGACCCCCTCCTGCGGCATCCCCCCCCAGGCCATCCACTGCTGCATCTCCATCTCCCCCTGGGCCATCCACTGCTGCATCTCCATCCCCCTCCGGGCCATCCACTGCTGCATCTCCATCTCCCCCCCAGCCATCCACTGCTGCATCTCCATCTTCCCCGGGCCATCCACTGCTGCATCTTCCCCCGGGCCATCCACTGCTGCTCTGTATCATGTCCCATCCCTGGCTCTTCCTGTGCCAACAATGGCCATTAACTCAGAAGGTTTTGAGGAAGTAACCCTCACTTTAGTTCCTCTATCACTACAAGAGGAGGAGGTCACCACTGAAGTAAGAGAAATTAATTGATTTCACTTCTAGTAGTGTATGCCCATCAAATTTTGAAAATGAAATATTCATGCCTGTGTGTGTGTTTTGATGCAGGAGCATGTTCCAGAATTCTCACCCAAAACTCTAAGGCCATACCCCAAAGCTGGTCCCCGGAAGGCCAATGGCCAACGGCGGAGGAGAAGGGTCAATGACATTCTCACCGATACACCTGTAAAGCAAGCCTACCTGATGGTCAGTAGCAAAGAAACGTATCGAAAGTTGCGCCAGCAGCAACCGCAAAATGAAGCTGAAAATGAAAACGGACAGATTGATTGATGCATAAACCCAAGCAAAACAGTACACAGCGAGTCGACACATACCGTTCCAACAATGGATGAGCAGGTAGCGAAAGGGGCGAATATTCCGGAAGCAGACGTTCAGGTAGGGTTTACCTGGGTCTTTTATACACTAAGAGCTGGTGAAATATGCTAATTTATTACCGACAGACTGAATAAAAACAGGTGTGAGAAAGGGAAGATGACGCTACCCGGCTACACAAAGCACGAGCTCGGCGACGGCCAGCTACTTTTGATTTCACATTGCAGTCTCTGCTTAAGGAGCCGTGTTATTTAAAAATGACCTCAGAAAGGAGAGAGAAGCGTGACATCGCTGAACTTAGCCTCCTCTCAGGGTCAGAAATGTGTTTAGGTGTCAATCAAAACCATTAGGTCTTCTGTTTGAGTCCCAATGCACCAGCTCGGCGATCGCTGGCTGCTTTTAATTTCACACCACCAGAGCAGAGCTGCCTTTTTAAAAATGAACTCATGCTCCTCGGAAAGGGGAGAGAAGCATGACATCGCTGAAGTTTGCACCCTCTCAGGGTCAGAACCTTAGCTAGGTGTCAATCGAAACCATTAGGTCCTCTGTTTGAGTCCCAATTGTGATGGGGCTACCTGGTTGGTTGGCAAAAAAACGTGATTGCCATGGTGACCTATAAATAGGCAGCAGTAGCCAGTAGTGGAGGGCAAAGCGAGGCTTTGTGAAACACTGAAACGTTCAAAGCAATTGTGTCGGAAATTGTTTCGAGGTTTTGAAACAATCCGACACCCATCTCCACGGTGACACCTACTGGCCACTTTTGCTATCGTCACATCTTGATAATGCTATTCTGTGAAACAACGACTCAGACTCGTAACACAAGTGTTGACAAATTCTAAACTATTTATTATTCTGGTGGGTTATGCCAGGCTATCAATACATATGATCAATACATATTTTGGAGAAATCACCATACAACAAAGAAACAAAAGCTTTCAGATTGTCAGAGACAGCAAATCGTGACTGCAATGAACAGTGTGTTTCAATAAATATTTCTTTTTTCTGTTGTGTTTATTAACATCCGTAAGGCTATTTCAATTGCTTGGTATTTCAGTTTCATGTCAGAAGCCACACCAGAGATCGGGATCTCTTACGTGGATTCTCCATCTTAATCTAGCCTATCTATCTACACCTATCAAATTGCTATACTATCTCTCACCTATCTCGTGCAATCTGTCACTATCATTCTCTATATATTAATATGTCACTATATCTATCACTCACTGTCTGTCTCTCACTAGCCTACCAATCAATATGTATCACTAACCTTTTATCTAGCCTATCACTCACTAAATCGCACTGTCAATCGCTGTCGCTATCTCTAAAAATTTCTCTCCTCTCACAAAAACCCTCGAAGTTGGAATGCGTTTGCTTGACTTTTTAAGCATTCTGGGAGTTTGCGGTTGAGACAGATGTGTGATCAGGTTTGTTCCAGACACTGTCAATCAAATGTAGGAGGCAGGTATATCACCTGTCGAAACAGGGGTGAAACGCACCAAAGGTTCACTTAGCCATGGTCATGTGACATGAGCATTCCGAACCACACTTCGGAGCAGTGTTTCAAAAGTCTGCGCTTCGGAAGCTCGACACAGCGTCGAAACGTCAGTATCGAGCGTCCCATCCCTAGTGGCCAGGTAAAGGGAAAAAAAAACGCCTCACCTGTTGTGGTTCTGGTTCTCCCCTGGGCATTCTGAGTTCCTGTTGTGTGAAGGTTTCCATAGACGAACTGGTGGCACTTGAAACTCCTGTCATCTAGAGCTCTGAGGATAGTACCGGCTGCTGTTTTGTCTGATTATGATTGTTTCACCACACCAGTTCTTTTAACACTGACCGCGAAGGGAGTATGAACTCGTTTAAGTAGTGCCGTTTCCACATAGTTTTGCCAGTAGCTAGTGCTTTGGTTGGTGAGCTGACCTCCCGCTAGCACCAGCTAATTCGTTTGTACCTCTTTACGGGACTGCACTTACTTGACAATGGGCGCGTTCGCCATCAGTGGCGGCGGGTGAGCTGGAAAGAGGGGAAGCCCAAACATTAAATCTATCATTACTTTCAACCTGTTCCCCTTTATCCGCCTTGATTAACAATAAAACAAATAATTCACAGAATAATCGACACCAATCACGTAATTAGAATAAATCATTATGCTTGCGAAACACTGCAGATTGTCTGTAGTTTGTGTGCTTTCGAAAGCTACAACGTGAGATTGTTTAGGCTAATTAACAAGGACGGCATTTATCGATTTAAAATTAGCCTACGTTAAATGCTCATGACACATCACAGCTTTTGTGAGGTCTGTGTTCTTAGCGTTATTGTTCATTGCAGTCAATCTAACCTAAAAGTTTATTCTCAGAAATCTAAATCGATTTAACTAAATTTAGCTCCGTTTTGTAATTTGAATTTTGTAAAACAAGAAAACTATAGGCTAATGTGAAACATTTAAGAGAAAGCTTTGGGATTACTTGCCACTTAATTATTCAAATTGCCATCCTTGTTAATTAAATAATCTCATGCTGTAGCTTTTGCAAGCACTACAGACAATCTGAGGTGTTTCACAAGCATAATGATGAATTATCGGGACGTTGATGGGATTCGCTGCCTGGTGCCTGGTGCGTGCTCCGCACCTGCTGCTTATCTAGTTAAGCAGACACCAGGACTATTTAGGCAGGTGAGTGGGAGCAGCACATCAGAGAGGTGCTGGGAGGCCGAGGGTCTGGGGGTTTATTAAGCAAATGTCGTCGTCGTCGTCGTCGTCGTCGTCGTCATGGCGAAAGTTACGTTGGTTGTTTACGGTTTGGTTTCGTTTTGTTCTTTGGTTTGAGCCCTGGGAGTCGCGACCCGGGGCAGGTTTTGCAGTTTTGGATGAACTTTTTTTTTTTCCCCTGGTGAGCAGGAGTGCAAGTTTGCCTTCGTGTGTGTGTTTTTAGGTGGCTCCAGGAAGAAGCGGTGACCAGAAGAGACTACCGCAGCGAGTCCCTGAGGGAGAAGCGAAACGCCACACAGTTCCAGGATGCAGCTGGGACCAAGGAGAGCCCCCACCCTGTGAAAGTGCGTGCCCGGCAGGTGGATCCCCTGGTTGAGAGGGAAGTGACACCGCGAGCCAACAATTATGTGCATGAGTCCCCGGCACGAGGCGGAGAGGGAAGGGGGCGGACCGGCTGCAGAACTGATTCCCTCAGTGAGACCCCGCAGAGCTGGCACAAGCTTCCAGCGGGAAGACGACGTGGGTCGCCGCCCGAGCTGCCAGCCCGTTCACAGGAGTGACGAGGAGGGCTTGTGTATTTGTTTTTTTTTATTTTGGGACGTTGGCGAGGCCCGGCAAGGTGGCGCGGGCCGAGCTACGTCCCTCCTTATTTCCTTTTATAAGGAAATAAGGACTAATTGGTGCACTGATGCTATAAGTTGCAACAGTTTGACACTGCACATTTAACAAATAGTAATGTATATTTATTCTTTCACATGAAACATTCAAGCACAGCCCTTCTGAATTAGTCCTCATTTAAGCCAGCGTTTCCCAACCCTCTCCTGGAGTACCCCTTGTCCAGCATGTTTTAGATCTCTCCCTACTCCAACACAGCTGATTTAAATGATCAACTCGTTATGAACACAGCCATGTAGAGAGAGTCGCGTCAACTCCATTCACTCCAATGGACCTTTTTTTTTTTTTTTTTTTTTTTCCCCACAGCAATGGCAGATCGTGGAGCCTCTCAAAAGTTCCCGGAAGTTAGCAGCAAATACTAGCAGCACAGAGTTGCAGCAGACTGTTTGTGATGTACTTTTAAAGGGTAAGACGTTTAAAGAATCATACTGTATATTATCAGCACACCTGAATCAAACTAACGTGCATTAAAGCATGTTAGTGGATTATCCCCCACTAAATTAGTAGATTTAGGGAACGATAACAGATTAGGCTAGGATACTGGATAAAGTTAGCAACACATAACATTAACCACGAACAGCCTATTAATATGATTACCTCACATATTTTTTGTTATCTTTAGTGATAGTAAGATTGCTCCTGCTGACTTGAGCCAACCATTTTTTTTCTCCTGATCCGTGACAGTGGGGAAACCGTACATTCATACTCCTTTCTCCAAGCGATTGGAGCATCCCCATGCAGCACAGCAAACCATGGTGGAGACTACTGTATATGCAAGGACAACACGAAGGAAAGGGCACAGACAAACTGCTTGACATGCTATTCATGTTTCTGAGTTTGTCATGAATTCATTGAATAAATCTCTAATCATTGATAGTCACCTGTTGGTCTCCTTCTGTCCTATCTGAAAATCATAAAGATTACTTTAGGCCCTCAGTTACCATGGGATTACTGTAACCGTCATGAATTAATGTTAGAAAATTAATCTGATCTGAATTGAAACATTCCTTCCCTTCCCCTCCCTCTAAATATATCAATAAACATTAGGATATGATTGCTCTTGACTACCATACAAGTTTAAGAACATAATAATAATAAATTCAAAGCAATAAACAGCAACACGCTCTTCAACGAAGGTAACGCCTAGAATATGTCAACAAGGCAGGTAACGTTAGCTGTTCACACTAATCCTCAAATAGTACCAAATTTTACTTAAAGAAAAAAAAACATTGATTTAACTACATACACATGTCGGTGTGCTATATAAATACTGTAAATCAATGCATTTATTGACTACTAATTACCAAAAATCGCAGTTCTGCCTCTCTGTATTTACGCATTCAAATTTCCCGCTAGGATTGCTGGAACTATCTGAAGTCTACGTGAATCATGTGACGATCAAGCATTTTGAACTTCCGTTGACGTGACTCTCTCTACATGGCTGTAGTTATGAACTCCTGAAGCTGCTTAATAACAAACTGATCATTTGAATCAGCTGTGTTGGAGCAGGGAGAGATCTAAAACATGCAGGACAAGGGTTACCCCAGGAGAGGGTTGGGAAATGCTGATTTAAGCAACCGTTCACGAAATTAAACTTCAGCTCGCTTGCGGTTGCACATATGACGGAACCTCGCGGCAAAGCTGAAAATACGCGTTTGCCGCTTTGATGTTTCTGAATTTGGCCTCATCATCATCATGGAAGTCGAGTTATTAAAATAAAAATTTGCAGCACACAGTTTGCACTTCACAGTATTTTCACTAACTTTATCACAGTCCTTCCACACGGTACCCTACTTTTGTATGAGCTGTCCATTTTTCACATAAATGACTTGTGAGAAAATGGGCTCCTAGCATCTCCCCGTATTACAATGCACATTTTAGTTATTGCAATTTTTAGTTTATTTTTATCTTTGAGAAAGAATTTTCATTTGATCTTTCTACATTTATTCATTTAGCAGACGTTTTTATCCAAAGCGACATACAAAAGTGTGTATAGTGGGCAAACGGGCACAGGGCAGGGCTTTTTGCTCTTTATTTAACTGTCATAGTGGTGAGTGATGTATGCCTGAAAACATATGACTAAATAAAGAGGGTTTGTAATTAAGTCCAAGTTGTCACAGCCTATTTCTTTTCACACCGGAAAAAAGACATGTTAAAAGCATTCAAATTAGGGCTGCCCCCTCATAGTCAACTAAACGTTAGTCGATGAGAAGAGTCTTAGTCGACCAAGTTTTCATTGGTCGGTTAGTCGCAGGAAAAAAAAAACCTTCAAACTCCATTCGGGAGCTGCGCCTTGTTGTTAAAAAGTTATCAGACTGTGTCGGGCAGGAAATCATCCAAAGTGTGGGATCATGTCCAGCGTGTAAAGGACGACCCCAAGAAGGTGACATGCAAACTCTGCATGCAAAGATTCGCCTATCATTTGTCTACCTCAAACATGACTTATCTGAAACATGTAGGGGAGAGCCGGTACGAAAGTAACATGTGACGAAAGTAACACGGCGATTTTCTCCAAGCCCATACAAGTCTGATATGCCTGACTGCGTCAGCATGTACAGCATGCAACACTTACCAGAACCCCGAAAAATCGGTGGTAAAAAAAAAAAGCGGTAATTTTTTTAGACAAGTTGTGTCTATTGTTTCATGGGTCATAGTCATGATCATTTGACAGATTAATTAGTAGGCTACTTTAGCACATCTTGAAGTTTGCCATGTCAGAGTTTTTCAGTTTAGAAGCAAGTCAGATTTAACTGGCAGGAGTCATTGTCGGGACAATTATAACAGTTATTTCTTTTGTCCTACTACAGTAACAATGATACTTATTAGGCTATATTATTATACCGAAGTTGTTCCACATTTGTACAAAATAGCACCTGGTATTGATAGAACACACATGTGAGTTGTTGATCACAGTGAAAATTAGTTTCTGTCTGTAAAGTTATCTTTTTTCATTAGCGTTATTAAGCTTCCCATAGTTTTCAGTTAGCATTTGCTATATTTTTAATGTTAAATCACTGTTTCCTCAAAGCTAAAATTAGCTAGATTTTTTCCAATCTAGTGTTCTGATCGCACCGGTTTTGGCATAAGCACTAAACGGCTAATCACACCGGTGTCCGTGGACGGGAAAGGGTTATTCCATTATGCTAAATAATTAATGGGCTAATTAAAATTAACGAATTGCAAATTTAAGGCTATATGCAGCTAAATAAATATATTGTCATATGCGCTATTAGGCTTATCCAAGTGTTCGTGGGGACTGGGGAAGCTACATTACCTCGCTTACTGCATGTTTAACTTCATGTTCTGTTTTTTATTTATCATTTGTTTTCTGAGTTATTGTGTTGGTGTTACAAGTTCATAAGCTGTGTTATGTTATAGGCTACTGTGTTGAAATAAATTAACAAAATGTTCAGTCTCCTTGCTGGTTGTTCTAACACATTCAGAATCATTGCCGCTTTTCCTGTTTGCATTGTTGTTAACAGGCGGTTCGGTTCGTGTGTGCGCTTGTAAAATTTATATTTTAAAGGCTCATTATTACGGTTTTGTATTTCTCTGTAATGTAGCACAGTGTTAACAATGTTACTTATAACATTCTTTCTCAGCCCTGGAACTCAAACCATTTTCTGATGCCCCCAAAAATAATCAATATATAGGCTATTTAAATAATTAAATTAATATCATAAACGTGCGACGACTAGTCGACTAATGGTTTGAACTAACGACTACTCGTCGACTAGGAAAATCTTTAGTCGGGGGCAGCCCTAATCAGAGGTAAAGCAGAGGTACATTATTACTGCCATGAATGCACTGTCTATATTGGGGAAACTGAACATGATCTAGTGATATGCCAAAATGATCAGTGCCAAGCAGAGTGTGACATCAACAAATGTCTGAAAAATGGCAATTTTTTATGCATTTACCTCTTGAATCACAGCTAAAAGACCTCTTAGAAAATCATGGTATTTCTGCTTCACTGGTGAATAAATGCAATAGAAACAATTCATACATCTATGAAGACATCTTTGATGGTAGTGAAATGAAAAAAGTAATCAGGGAAAACAGACTAATCATGACCTAACTTTACTCTGGAATTGTGATGGGGTTCCAGTTTTTGAATCATCAAGGTACTCAATTTGGCCTGTTCAGGTTATATTGAATGAGCTTCCTCACAAGGACAGGAAAAAGCATGTGCTTTTTAATGCATTGTGGTTTGGAAAGAGTACACCTGCCATTGACACAGTGTTGCTCTTGCTCGATTGCTCTAGCCTGGATGAGTTCCTGCTGTGTTTGTGGAGTGCTGTACTGTGTTTGTGTTTGTGGAGTGGTCTCTGTGCTATTACATTCAATAGGATAAAAATAGAAATTGGGGCTATTTACCCAGTTATTAAATAAGGTAGGTCTGATCTGCTCCTAAAGTTAAATCTTTTGTTGCAATTAGGGGACAGAGAGGGAATTTTCCACTTTTTTCCTCCATCCAAGCATTATCCTACGAGTTAGCTTGTTGGCAAACGCAGCTAATTCGGCACATATTCTAGCCGACGAGAGGTTTTTTTGTGGTTTTTCGCCCTCTCAGGAGCAAATCTTTAAATATATAAATCTTTAAATATATAAGCAGCATACTTTAGCTAGCTAGACGGTTTGCTTGTTTAATGTTTTTTTTCTACTGTTCTTCAGCGTTAGATTTCAGGATATTCTGATTCTGGTTGTGTTAGCGCATCTGCTGAACTGTAAACGTAGTTTTATTGTATTTAGGCTTAAGTGGCATTTCTTGTGCTTGATTTCTGCCTTTGGCTGTTCTGAGCCACCTCGGTGCTTTTAGCACTTTTTTAGCTGGTAATTCTGTCTTGGCAGTAAATCTTTATTTAGGGAAAGAGTGTTCAGGTAGGGGAAAAAATGTGGCCAAAACTGTGCAAGAGTTGCCGGATGATCGGATTTCTGGAGGGAAACCTCCAGGATGAGTTCATCTGCGACCGTTGCCGACTTGTTGAGCACTTGGAGAACAAGATTCTTGATCTCGAGGCCCAACTAGCTGGACTCCACAGTAATCCTGAATTGTTAGAGTTCCAGGAACTGATTAGTACGCCCTATAGGGAGATAGTGTGCTCACCAAAGCCGGGTAGGGGGGAAGATACAGACCAGATAGGGCGAGAGAGCTGGGTTACAGTAGGGCGTAGGCGTAGAAAGGGGCACACAATTCCAAGAAGGGCGGCATCCCCAGAGATCGTGGTGACCAACCATTTCGTGCCACTGCAGGACGAGTTGGCCCACGATCCTGAGAGTGGGAGGACTGAAGAGCCCCAGGGCACCCAGGCGGCCTCATCCTCCAAGAAAAGGGAGTTGGTGATAGTGGGGGACTTAATCATTAGAGGGGTAGACAGCATAGTGTGTTTGCACGACAAGGAGTCTCGCATGGTCTGTTGCCTGCCTGGTGCCCAGGTTGGAGACCTCCTGGAGCGTGTGGACAAGCTCCTGGCCAGAGCGGGGAAGGATCCAGTGGTCATGGTCCATGTTGGAACCAATGACATAGGAAAGGGTAGGTTCGGGGTTCTGCAAGAAAAATTTATTAAGCTAGCGGGGAAGATTAGGAGCAGAACCTCCACGGTAGTCTTCTCTGGAATTCTACCAGTACCATGTGCAAGCAAAGGGAAGCAAGCCTTTATATGGAGGTTTAACACGTGGCTACAAACCTGGTGTAGGAACAGAGGGGTACAGGTTTATGGGGCACTGGGACTCCTTTTGGAACAGGGGTGACCTGTACAAGCGGGACGGGTTACACCTGAACCGGAGGGGTACAGCTGCACTGGGCCAGCGTATGCTTAGGGTAGCAGAGGATTATTTAAACTAGGGTCTGGGGGGGCAGGGAGGTTGTACAGTGAGATGGGTAGGGATAGACAGACTGCCGGAATAGAACACACCATGGCTAAGTATCTTATTAGTAGTGAGGAAACGATGCTTGTAAATCAGTCAGTGCAGCACTATAATAGAGGTGGTACTGAGCAGCTGGGGGCAGGGGGGAAGGACGGGAAATGCACACGTGGTACCCTGAAATTCCTCTGTTTAAATGCTAGAAGAATAAAAAATAAAAATTTGGATCTAGAAACCATTATGAGTAATAGTAATTATGATGTTGTTGGGATTACAAGGACGTGGCTTGGTGCAGGGGATGGGGATGAGTATAACGTAGAGGGATACAAACTGCTAAGAAAAGATAGAATCAATAGAAGAGGAGGAGGCGTAGCTCTCTATGTAAAGGATAATCTTAATATTCAGGAAATGGAGCCCCTTGGTGTTAGTGAAGACATATGGATTAAAATATTGGGGGAAAATGAAAAAGGTCTGAATGTTGGAGTATGCTATAGGCCACCAGCCTCAGACAGTACTGTCAACAGTATGCTCTTTGATAATATTAAACTAGCATGTCAGGAGGGTGAGACAATAGTAATGGGGGACTTCAATTACCCTTCAATTAATTGGGAAGCTGTGTCAGGTCAAGGCAAATGTGAGGAAGGGTTTTTGGATGTTGTAAATGACTGTTTTTTGATACAGTCTGTTACTGAACACACGAGAGAGAACACAATTCTAGATCTGGTTCTGTGTAATAATCCTGATAGAATTGGCAGTACTGAGGTAGGGGAACCACTCGGAACAAGTGACCGTAGTTCAATTACATTTGAAGTTTTTTGGCAAGTTAAGTCTGCATTCTCAAATACTAGAGTATTCAACTTTAGACGAGCTAACTTTATTAAGATGCGTGATTATACAAGGAATATAAACTGGGTACCTCTTCTAGATGGAAAAACTGTGAAAGAAATGTGGTGCATTTTTAAAACGATTATTCTGGATGTACAGCGTAAATTCATTCCGCAAGTGAGAAAAGGGAAGCTGAAAAAGAAGCATCCACAGTGGATGAATAAGTCCTTACGGGACAGTTTGAAACAAAAAAGGAAATTATTTAGAAAATACAAGTTGGAGAGCTCAGAGAGTAATAAGACTGAATACAGTAATATGCGAGCTCAAGTTAAGAAAAAAATAAGGGAAGCTAAAAGGCGTTTTGAAAGACAGATTGCACTAGATACAAAGAGCAACTCTAAACGCATTTTTCAATATTATGGTCGAAAAAGGATAGTTAAGGATGAAATAAGAGGTATAAAAAATAAGGATGGAATTATGGTTTATGATAACAAAGCTATTGCTGATACACTAAACAGTTACTTTGTGGAGAGTTTCACTAGTGAAGTGTTTTCACATATGCCTTTAGGTGCAGTCAGTTCTCAGAGACTTATGGAGGACATTGATTTAAATGATGCAGAAGTACTGGATAAACTTCAAAAACTTAAAACAAATAAGGCAGCAAGCCCTGATGGAATATATCCAAGAGTTCTCAGAGAACTAGCAGAGGTAGTTTACAAGCCTCTGACAGTTATTTTTGAGCAATCCCTTAAAACTGGAGAAATACCAGATGACTGGAAACATGGCAGTGTAGTACCTATCTACAAGAAGGGAGACCGGACTGATCCAGGAAATTATAGGCCTGTCAGCTTAACTTGTACCGCATGCAAAATACTGGAATCCATCATTAGGGATAATTTGGAATTATTCCTGGAACAAAACGGTGTCTTAAATGATAGCCAACATGGTTTTCGCAGAGGGAGGTCGTGCTCCTGGACTTCTTTGAGGAAGCTACATCATGTTTGGGCTCAAACCAAGCTCATGATATTATCTATTTGGACTTTCAAAAGGCATTTGACAAAGTTCCGCATGAGAGGCTCATACTGAAAATGAAATCTGCAGGAATTATGGGAGCTATCAATGAGTGGGTTCAAAGTTGGTTGTCTAGTAGAAAGCAGACTGTAACTGTGGGAGGAATTGTATCAGAACAGGGTCCTGTACAAAGTGGAGTCCCGCAGGGATCGGTGTTGGGACCTTTGCTATTTCTTATATACATAAATGATCTTGATGCAGAGGTTAATAGTAAAATAGTAAAATTTGCAGATGATACAAAACTAGGGGGTCTAGCCAACAGTATAGAATCAACTAAGGTAATACAGGAAGACCTAAACATCATCCAAAAGTGGGCAGATACCTGGCAGATGACATTCAATTTAGATAAATGTAAAGTCTTGCATGTGGGAAATAACAACCGTAGACAAGACTACTTCATGGGTGGAAAAAAACTAGAATGTGCTCAATTTGAAAAAGACTTGGGAGTAATAGTTGACCCAAGCTTAACAGGATCTAGAGAGTGTGCTGTAGCAGTAAAAAAGGCCAACAGGATGCTGGGATATATAGCCAAAAGTATTGAGTATAAATCTAAGGAGGTTATATTGAAATTATACAATGCCTTAGTCAGACCTCACTTGGAATACTGTGTGCAGTTTTGGGCACCGCACTATAGAAAAGATATTGAAGCTCTTGAAAAAGTTCAAAGAAGGGCAACTAAATTAGTTCCTGGCATGAAATATAAAAGCTACGAGGAAAGACTCAAGTTACTTAACCTATTTAGACTTAGCCAGAGGAGGCTTAGGGGTGATGTAATTGAGGTTTTAAAATTTCTAAAAGGATTTAATAAGGTTAACTATAATAGATTTTTTTAGGGTGAGTTCAGTCTGTAGAACAAGAGGACATAAATGGAAACTAGTTAAAAGTAAGTTCCAGACTTTTGATGTAAGGTAATAATATTTTACACAAAGAGTTATCAATACATGGAATAGGTTGCCAGGTCATGTAGTTGAGGCAGAGACCCTTGCTGTGTTCAAGTCTAGACTTGATGCAGTTTTGGATACTCTTTAATTAAGAAATGAGGAGCTTAGTTGGGCCGAATGGCCTGTTCTCGTCATAATATGTTCTTATGTTCACAAGAATCGTTGAGAAGGTAAAGAAACTTGGAGAGGAAGGGTTCACATGGAAAAATGTTGACACAAACAAAAATTATAGAGCATTTTTCCTTACCAGTGCCTGCGATTCTGTAGCATGGCCTCGCATCCAAAATAGCATTCAGTTTAATGGCAAGTTTGGCTGTGACTGGTGTTACATCCAGGGGAAATGTTTGAGAAAGGAACAGGGATGGTGCGTGTGCACCCATTCAAACTTCCTGAGCCAGAACCTCGAACTCAGACACAGTGGGAGGATGATGCAATAGCTGCAGTAGATCATGGACCTGTCAGCGGCGTTAAAGGTCCATGTCAACTACTTTTCCTCCCACTTTTCAACATTGTGAAAGGATTTGTTCCTGATTACATGCACTGTGTTCTCCTGGGAGTTGTCAAACAATTTGTTACACTTTGGCTTGATCCTCAATACCACCAAAGCGAGTGGTACCTCGGCAGACACCTGACCTTACTAGACTCCAGGTTTCTTACCATGAAGCCTCCAAAAGAGATTAGTCGGGCCCCTTGTTCTCTCAGTGACAGAAAGTTCTGGAAAGCTACGGAGTGGAAATCTTTCCTTTTGTATTACTTTCTCTTCATTCTCTACACTACACTAGTACACTAGCTAATCCATACTTTCAGCACCGGTGTCTTCTTTCGTTTGCAATGCATTGCTTGTTGCAGCCTCAAATAACAAGGAATATGATAAGCAAGTCTGAACTCATGTTGAAGAAGTTTGTGATCAGTATGGAGACATTGTACGGCAAAGAACATGTCTCTTTCAATGTTCACCAGTTGAGACATCTAGCCAGCAGTGTAGGTAATTGGGGACCCCTTCGGGCAGGATCTGCATTTTCTTTTGAGTCTAACAGGAAATTGATGAAGTTCTTCCATGGAACCCAGCATGTGCCAGTCCAGATAACAAAGTCTTTTCTGTGGTGGAGAAGTATCCCAGAAATGGTCAAAAACCTTCAAGACACTCCATCAGTGCAAGAGTATGTACAGCGATTGTGGCACTGTAGCAGCGTTCTCCCAAAGAAAGCTTTTAAAAGAGGGAAATTTACATTTTTCAACAGCGGTGAGCCCAAGCAAATACCAGTTCGTCATAAAATATCATCTACTCCAAATCTAGTGCCTATAATTAATTGACGTGTGGGTGGATAGCTAAAATGGTAACAAATGGGACAAACATATTTGATTAATTTATTTTTCACAAAGTAAAATGTAATTGATTAATTTCATTTGGTCTTTCCTTTGGTAGTCTGCTGCTTTCATTGTCTTGTTTCTTAAATGACAATGGAACAATCAACGCATGTTCGGCTACGCTTGAAATAATCGGAACAGGAAATATATTCTGGTCTAATAAGTAGTTGCCCGTTTCAACTCCGCCCTGACCAGTTCGTTCCCTACTAGGGATCCGCCCGCCACAAGGACACCAGGACAAGGCGAGTAGGATAAGCACGCTATTTTACAAAAAAAGAAATCTCACAAGTCATAAAAAGAGGCGCTAATACGTTCCCACCCACTGTTCTCCTTCCCCCTGTTGGGAGAGTACCACACAGGACATCATTGTGCCAACTCCATCAGCTCCACAAACACCTGGAGAGGGAGATTTACAGACTGAAATACCTCACCCCACTGTTACAGGGGAGTTTTAGAGAGGGGGTTCGGAAGAATCCAGGCTGGAAGGCTGCATGGGCCTAGGGACTGAGAGGGACACATTATTGTTTCCCAAAGGCACTAAACCCAATAGGACCAACCTCTGGGAGCGGCGAAGCATGGCTAAAATAGAGAGGGGGCTCCTGAGAGAGCCTCGTTCACCTCACAGAGCCACAAAGGAACCCTGCTCCAAACGGCCGTGGGAGCAGGCCCCCAGCCGTTTTACGACGCCTCCAGCTCCACGCTCAGCAACCAGGCAAGGTAAACGCTGCCCAGCTCCTATCACGCTCCACTCCCCACCCCCCAATTCATGCACCTGGAGATTGTTTGCCCTCCCGTTATCTCCCAGGTCAAGGAGGCAATCTCAGTCATGACGCGTGAGGTGGTGGGGCAGCATGACTGGAGCCATACAAGGGCGGGGATCATCAGCGTGTCTGCCCACGGAACAGGAAAACACACCACGGACCAGGAATGTCGAAATTATTCCTGGACTGGCAACTTGGTGAACTATGGAGCCAGTTCAGAAAGTTCCCATTTATGGAAATGATGACCCCAGGTACATGCAGTGTAATCCTTGAGGATTTTCCCCAAGCAGGCCTTGAGGTGTCCTGCGGAGCAGGGTGCATGACACCCCCTCTTCTGAAGTAAATACCTACCTACCAACGGTTCTCTCCTGCCATACCCTGACTGACACCCAAACAGCGCAAGGTCACCGGATCCAGGGCTCGCAACTGGGAGCGGCCATGCAGGATTTTAGGAGTCCCACCCGACTGAAGGAGCCGAAAGAGCCCACAACAGGGAATTTGGCGCTACCCACTCGGCGGCTGAGATCGTGACTGCAACTTGCCATGACCGGGTGGTCAACTTTTTCTGTCAGAGGAGACAGAACCCCTGCACGTGGTGCAAATTGGGCAGGAACACTGTTGGGCATAGGTGGATGTTAGGCTGTTAAATAACGGCAATGGAAATAAAAAAAAAAACACTGCATCGTACCTGAGAGGGACCGGGGACTTTTCATTTCTTTCATGCCAGTCCAGAGGAATCGACACTAGGAAGCATAGACTGTCAAGTACCAGAACTGCAACAGTACGGAACCACAGAGGTGTCCTGAGAATTTGTTTGGTCACATCTGCCAAGCAGCAGAGGACATGCATTGGACTTGAATAGACAGCACGGTCAGAGCATGGTTTAAGAAGGGACATTTTATAACCTTTTTGTTTTTGTATCAATCTCATCTTCTTTAATGCCTTACATTGTGTGTATTTGTGTACTTGTTGCATTTTGTGCCTCCCCCATGAATGCATGTTCTGTTATATTTTGAAGGATGAATTACTGACAGGGGTGGTAATTAATCCTTCAAAGAGAGGGAATGTCAGGAGAGTACCATGCATTTTATGGTTATTTGCCCCGGTCTGGGTTTTTTAGGATTCCTTTCCCTACCCAGGACCAGAACAAGCACAGATAAGTCAACAAATACACACACATAGCAGGCAAGAGGGCGAATGGTCTACCACCATAAATACCCCAAAATCAGTGACCACAGGTCACATACCTACTTAAAATAAACAGCCATCACTTTAAGATTACAAGAAGTCACCTAAAACCTGTCCAGATACTTAAAACCTCAAACTAATGATTGACTGTTTGGATTCACATTTGATTTTGCCAGATAAAAGTGGAAGTAGGGCATGGTACGCCCGCTTTGTTTGGTAAGCATTAATCTGCCCCTCAGATGTAGAATCCTTGGCTCAACGGTGGCTACAGTCATGTTTGGTTTAATCTGAAAGAGGTTTAGGTGCCAAATACTTCTAATATAATCTTAAAGAACTCTGCCTTTTTAGCCTATCTAAGTTACTTAAACTGTAACAACCTGATAGACCACAACTGCAGGGTGTTGCCTTCTCTCCCTCCTTCTCCCCTTCCTGAGCACAATCAGTGTGTGTGTGTGTGTGTATGTTTCTTTGTGTGTACCTATACGTTCCTATCACTTACCCTTTTGTACCCCATAGTAATTGTACTGTCATGTCATGGAAAAATGTGGAAAACCCAATGTTGTGTGATAACACTGGGGAAAGGCTCCACACACGCACACACACACCATGCAAGACACACACACACAGAACGCAAAAGAAATGGGGGGCATAGCTCACCTAGCTTGGCCTGCCAGCCGGTCCACCCCCTCTCCACCTCGTGCCGGGGGACTCACGCACACAGTTGCCGGTTAACAGTGTCAACTCCCTCTCAACCGGGGGATCCACCTCCTGGGCACGCACTTTCGCGGGCTGGAGGCTCTTCTTGGTCCTGGCTGTGTCCTGCAACTGTTCGCCGATTCCCCTCTCCCTCAGGGACTCGCCGTGTACTCTTCTGGTCACCGCTTTTTCCTGGAGCTGCCTAAAAACACACATGCAGACAACCTCTCATCCACGCACACCAAACGAAAGGAAAGAAAAAAGGAATTAGCCAACTAAATAAACTCCAAAAATCCACCCCGGGTCGCAACTTGCGGGGTTCAAACCAAAGCAAAAAGAAAATGAAACAAACCGAAAATAACTTAAATCAAGCCATGCCGGCACGTTCAACAAAAACCCAACAATAATCCCCACGGTAAAACCCTGTGCACTCGGCCTCCCAGCATCTCTGGCGTGCTGCTCCCACTCACCTGCCTAAATAGTCCTGGCATCCCCTTACTCAGATAGCAGGTGCGGAGCACACACCGGGCAGCGAATCCCGTCAAAAACCTGATAATTCAAAATAATTGAATTACGCCTGCACCCCCTCGTTCTCCCAGGAAGTGCAGTGCGTAAATTACCGCTGTCAGGAGAAAGTCCTGACACTAACATATTGTGTGTCAAAAACGGATGAACAGGCAAGTCAAGCTGACCTTACACTAGAGCAGTGGTTCTCAACTCCGGTCCTGGGGACCCACTGCCCAGCATGTTTTAGATGCCTCCCTGCTCCAACACACCTGATTCAAATGATCAACTAGGTATTAACTGCTGCAGCTGCCTGATAACAAGCTGATCATCTGAATCAGGTGTGTTGGAGCAGGGAGGCATCTAAAACATGCTGGGCAGTGGGTCCCCAGGACCGGAGTTGAGAACCACTGCACTAGAGGACTTTGGCAAGACTCTGAAAAGACTTTTAAAAAGACCAAAGTCTGACACCCTCTCACATCTAAAGACAATGTAGTCACAGATTATGAATTTGCAAAGACTGGGGATCTTGCAGGGTCACTACAGTTGACCCTCCCACATCGCGGGGATTGGGGCTCAGCCCCCCCCCGTGATGTGGAAAAACCATGTAAAATTATATGTGGACATTTATGGTATTAAACGATAATACATTATACATATATTTTGTGCATTTATGACTTACTAAATTTTACGTTCTCTTTACTTTTCGTCTGCTACGCGGTTTCCTACACAAGGCATCAAAGCTCCCAAAAAAAATCACTTTAATTGTTTGTTGCCGGCTGTGAAAAATCGAAGCCGCGATGTAGGAGGGTCAACTGTATTTGCAAGACTGCAACTAGATTCCTTTTGAAATTATTTCCTGTTTGGTGCTGAGAGAGCTCACCTATTAGTTGTTGACAATGCCGCGTCACTATTTGCGTCAGCCAAGACTAAAAACTTACGATAATATTAAACACGGTTGATTTTTGCCGGCCTTACACCTAACAACTTTCAAGCGATTTCATGGTCGCAGACAAATTTCCAAAGTCGGAATAAAATCATGAGTTTTGCTAGTGACTCGGCGCGCTCCCCTGATCTCGATCGTTTGGTGTAAGGTGATAATCGGAGCTGTTTTAAGTCTTTTTCTCGTCTTGACGTTACGATAAAAGGTGCCCATACACTAGAGGACTTTGACAAGACTCTGAAAAGACTTTAAAAAGACTAAAAGTCTGACACCCTCTCACATCTAAAGACTCACAGACGATTTTGCGGACTGGGGATCTTGCAGGGTCACTACAGTCATGCGCCGCTTAACATCCATTCGGACAACATCCCTTCGCCTATACGTCCGTAGTCCCATAAAAGGTTATAATAAAGTTTAAAAATCCCGATCGCAGAACAGGACGTAGCGGTAGCGAAGGCAATGCTTCCCACATAACAGAGGCATTTGGCCCAGATTTGGCGTGAAGTTGGCACAGCTGGCATTCAGTCGGCACTGGCATAAGGCATATGAACCGAACATGGCCCAGGTGTGGCAGAGGTGGCACCGTCTTTAAGGCGGCAAATAAGATACGGGCCAGTTTTTGAGCGTAGTATTTGGCCCAGATGACAAATTAGAACTGTGGGCCACATATGTATGGCCAGTCTTGTCCCGCAGTTAAAATGTAATTTCAGATATTTTTGAGTAAGGTGCCAGTATTTATTTAATACTTCTCTGACTTGTTTTGTAAAAAACAAAAAAATAAAAAACCCCATATGTTCTGAGTATTTTTTTTCTCTTAAAATACGATGTGTACAGTCTTGAACCTTGCCCTTTTTTTAACGTTTTTCAAATATTTTTTTGTTCAGAATCAATTTAAATAATTTCATGATCCATCTCGTAGGGAGCTGGCGCCATTCAAGCTGTCTTGAAATCTTGTCTTCTCTCTGGGGAGAAATTAATGGGAAATTTACTTCCAGAACCTGGCTGCTGAAAAAGTGGGCGTTAACGTGCCAACACTTTATTTGTACATTGAAATTAACTGAACTGAATTAGCGATACGCAGAACGGCAACAACGGCGTATATTTGCACTTACAAATATAATTGCTACCGTATTTAATTTCACAGGACTGCCATGTGACAGTGAAATCTCTTATCCAGCGCACCAACTTATCCACTCAATGTAGGCTGCGTAATGTACAGTTGACTGCAACGTCACCGGACAAGTATCCCGCCAATGGTCGTGGCTGCTGACTCGCTGCGCTAACGGTCACGGACTGTGGACTGCCAGTTGCCCAACACACTTGGGATAATAACCAGCAAAGAAGGGGTAAGTGAGAAACATTCATTTTATGTTTACGATAACGGTACAGGTGGTCGCTGACTTACGATGGGGTTGCGTCCCAATAAACCCATCATAGGTTGAAAATACTGTAAGTCGAAAATGCATTTAATACATCTAACCTACCGAATATCATAGCTTAGCCTAGCCTACCTTAAACGTGCTTAGAACACTTACATTAGCCTACAGTTGGGCAAAATCATCTAACACAACGCCTATTTTATACTAAAGTGTTTAATATTTCATGTCATTTATTGAATACTGTACTGTTTCTACTGAATGCGTATCGCTGTTGCACCATTGTAAAGTCGAAAAATTCTAAATCGAACCGTCGTAAGTCGGGGACCACTTGTACTTTTTTAGACAGTACATTGGCAGTTAGCTTACAAAGACAACGTTCTGTTGGGAGTCTGGCTTGAATGTTAACGATGGGGCTAACAAGGTACAGTATATGGACAAAAGTATTTGGCCACACCTGTTAATTATTGAATTCAGGTGTTTCAATCAGACCCTTTGCCACAGGTGTATAAAATCAAGCACCTAGCCATGCAGTCTCCATTTGCAAACATTTGTGATACAAAATGGGTCGTTCTGAAGAGCTCAGTGACTTCAAGCATGGTACTGTGATAGGATGCCTCCTTTGCAATAAGACGGTTCATGAAATTTCATCCCTGCTGGATATTCTACGGTCAAATGTAAGTGATATTATTAGAAAGTGGAAGCATTTAGGAACAACAGCAACTCAGCCACGAAGCGGAAGACCACGTAAAATCACAGAGCAGGGTCAACGACTGCTAAGGTGCATGGTGCGTAAAAGTCGCCAACGCTCTGCTGATTCCATAGCTGAAGAGTTCCAAGCTTCCACTGGCGTTAATGTAAGCACAAAAACTGTGTGGCGGGAGCTTCATGGAATGGGTTTCCATGGCCGAGCAGCTGCATGCAAGCCTCACATCACCAAGTCCAATGCCGAGCGTCAGATGGAGTGGTGTAAAGCACACCAACACTGGACTGTGGAGCAGTGGAAACGTGTTCTGTGGAGTGACGAATCACGCTTCTCTGTTTGGCAGTCAGATGGGCGAGCCTGGGTTTGGCGGATGCCAGGAAAATGTTACCTGCCTGACTGCATTGTGCCAACTGTGAAGTTTGGTGGAGGAGGGATAATGGTATGGGGCTGTTTTTCAGGGTTTGGGCTAGGCCCCTTATCTCCAGTGAAGGGCAATCTTAATGCTTCAGCATACCAAGACATTTTGGACAATGCTATGCTTCCAACTTTGTGGCAACAGTTTGGGGAAGGCCCTTTTCTATTCCAACATGACTGCGCCCCAGTGCACAAAGCAAGGACTATAAAGACATGGTTTGATGAGGTCGGTGTGGAGGAACTTGACTGGCCCGCACAGAGCCCTGACCTCAACTCCATCGAGCACCTTTGGGATGAACTGGAACGGAGATTGCGAGTCAGGCCTTCTCGTCCAACATCAGTGCCTGACCTTATAAATGCTCTACAGAATGAATGGGCACAAATTCCCACAGAAACACTCCAAAATCTTGTGGAAAGCCTTCCAAGAAGAGTGGAAGCTGTTATAGTTGCAAAAGGGGGACCAACTCCATATTAAAGTATATGTATTTGAATACAATGTCATTACAGTCCCTGTTGGTGTAATGGTCAGGTGTCTGAATACTTTTGTCCATATAGTGTATAATCTAGCTAGCTAATCGTTATATTAAAATGCGGTTAATGAAAGGATGCTATTTTGGGCTAAGCTGTTTTGCAGTGAAATTTAGATTACATCAGGTAAAGTTATTCATTTCAAGTTAAGTGACATGCCTCGATATAGATTAAATTAAAATAATTTTGTAAATAATTAAGTAACGGCAAACATTTCGCGGCATTTGGAGAAGCACGCCAGAGGTGGAAAACCCCGGCTTCAGAAAGTAAAAGTCCTGCCACGTATTTGTTCCACCCATGCACTAAACCAGCTGAATTTAATTAGCACAACTCTTTGGCCAGGTAGAGGAGCTAATTAGTGAAATCACCTTGTCTAGTGAATGGCTAGAACAAATACATGGTAGGACTTTTACTCACTGAAGCCGGGGTTTTCCACCTCTGAAGCACGCGCAACCATCAAGCAAGGGCCATAGCCCAGGGGTGGGCAATTCCGGTCCTGAAGGGCCAGTGTCCTGCTGGTTTTTGTTTTCATCTCTTAGTTACCTGTTGATTTTCACCTTGAAAACAGGTGTGCTTGCTCTTCAGCCAATCAGAGATTGTATTTAGTTGGTCAACAAGAAAAACAGCAGGACCATGGCCCTCCAGGACTGGAGTTGCCCACCCCTGCCATAGCCAGTGGTGGGTTTTAGTGCAGCCCCCCTCTTAAAATTTCAAATATCAAAAATACTTTAAGTTTTATAAGATTATTTATATTGTAGAAATTGTAAGAAAGTAGAGACGGACAATTTCTGTCATTCCCCACACGAACGCGTGTGTTACTCATTTTTAGCACAAACCGCGCGTGATTGCGCTCCACGAAACAATAACCAAAATAACACTACGTTACCCAGAAAGCACTATTTCTTAAAGGGACCGTGTCTACCTAACACAGTAAGGCACAAATTATAACTGCGTGTGTAGAACATACACCCAACCACTGATTATGGTGAATTATGTCCAGAGTCCGCTACAATATCAAGGCAGTGTCACTAATCTTGAAATGAATTACGTTATTATCTGATGTAATTTAAATTTCACTGGGAAACAGCTTAGCCCAAAATAGCATTCCTTTCATTAACCGCATTTTAATATAACGATTAGCTAGCTAGATTATACCTTGTAAGCCCCATCGTTAACATTCAAGCCAGACTCCCGACTGAACGTTGTCTTTGTAAACTAACTGCCAATGTACTGTCTAAAAAAGTACAAGTGGTCCCTGACTTACGACGGTTCGATTTAGGATTTTTCGACTTTACAATGGTGCAACAGCGATACGCATTCAGTAGAAACAGTACAGTATTCAATAAATGACATGAAATATTAAACACTTTAGTATAAAATAGGCGTTGTGTTAGATGATTTTGCCCAACTGTAGGCTAATGTAAGTGTTCTAAGCACGTTTAAGGTAGGCTAGGCTAAGCTATGATATTCGGTAGGTTAGATGTATTAAATGCATTTTCGACTTACAGTATTTTCAACCTATGATGGGTTTATTGGGACGCAACCCCATCGTAAGTCGGCGACCACCTGTACCGTTATCGTAAACATAAAATGAATGTTTCTCACTTACCCCTTCTTTGCTGGTTATTATCCCAAGTGTGTTGGGCAACTGGCAGTCCACAGTCCGTGACCGTTAGCGCAGCGAGTCAGCAGCCACGACCATTGGCGGGATACTTGTCCGGTGACGTTGCAGTCAACTGTACATTACGCAGCCTACATTGAGTGGATAAGTTGGTGCGCTGGATAAGAGATTTCACTGTCACATGGCAGTCCTGTGAAATTAAATACGGTAGCAATTATATTTGTAAGTGCAAATATACGCCGTTGTTGCCGTTCTGCGTATCGCAGTTCAGTTCAGTTAATTTCAATGTACAAATAAAGTGTTGGCACGTTAACGCCCACTTTTTCAGCAGCCAGGTAAAGCCAGGAAGTAAATTTCCCATTAATTTCTCCCCATAGACTTTTAGAAATTTGTCTGCGACCGTGAAATCGCTTGAAAGTCGTTAGGTGTAAGGCCGGCAAAAATCAACCGTGTTTAATATTATCGTAAGTTTTTAGTCTTGGCTGACGCAAATAGTGACGCGGCATTGTCAACAACTAATAGGTGAGCTCTCTCAGCACCAAACAGGAAATAATTTCAAAAGGAATCTAGTTGCAGTCTTGCAAATACAGTTGACCCTCCTACATCGCGGCTTCGGTTTTTCGCGGGTCGGCAACAAACAATTTTTGGGAGATTTGCCTTTTGCGGGAAACCGTGTAGCACTGCAGATGAGGCCCGTAGCAGACGAAGAGTAAAGAAAACGTAAAAAGTTTAGTAAGTCATACATGCATAATATTATTATAATTTTACCGTTTAATACCATAAATGTACACATATATATGGTGCCCTAATACCTGGCCCACAATCAACTAGACTACACCACCTTCAGTTTACCGAGAAGGACCTCGACCCATCCCTTGAGCTAATAAATTAGTTAACCCCACGTACAGATCATAAATCACCAAATGAGACATGAGCTGTAGAAAAGGATATATTTATTTATTTATTTATTTATTTATTTATTTATTTATTTATTTATTTATTGTTACCAGTATGTATATGTCGGGCGGTGGTTTGGGTAGCCTGGGGAGTTGCATATGGGTGAGGCACAGCAATTATTCAATGATTGAATAACGAGCGAGTAATGCCGGGCACCTGTGAGCGGGGCGTGTAGGGGAGCTTTGCTGCCTATAAGAGGCAGCCAGTTGGGGTGAGAAGGGGGACAGCCGCCTGGAGAAAGCAGCAGGAGTGCGTGGGGAAGCGCTCTGTCTTGGCGTTTATTGAGTTGCTTTTTGAGTGTTTTTTCTTTTTCTTTCCGTTTGTTTGTTTTCGGGATTTCTTTTATTCGGTTGTGGTTGCGTGTTTGTGTTCGTGCGGGACTTTGGCAGGGCGGAGCATCCCCGGAGCAGAGAGCCGGGGAAAAGGAAGATTGCTGAATGCAGACCCGCCGCGGAGAAGCTGCTGCCCGGCTAGTCGATTGGCGCAAATAGCAGGAGCGTCCGCCCTGCTTCCCGTAAGGAAAGTACTTTATTCTGCCCCGCACGAGGCGCGGCGCGCGCGCGTGTGTGTGTATATGTATATGTGAGACCAGGGGTGGCTCCGCTGGGCTCTGTTCCCTCTTCGCGTTCGTAGGGATTGCAGAGCGCGGCGAGGGATCGGATTGGAGAGGCAGCGCAATTCCACCCGGCAGCACGACTACGTGGAGCCTGGCGTCCGGACAGCAAAGGACTCTTTATGGGACACGAGGGTGTTTTTGGGGGATTCCCTTTTCTGGGTTTTTTTTTTTTTTTTTTTTTGCGTTGCTGCTGGAAGGAAGGTGGTCAGTAGCAACGCCTGTTCTATATACGTGTGTGTGCGCTCCCGGTGGCAGCCTGCAACCCCCACGTGGTCAGCCCCGTGTCGGGACTGGCTCACTCCAGCCAGAGGGAGGCACCAACTGCAGCTTGTGAGGGGAGTTGCAGTGTTTTGCCTACTGCCTGAGTGTTAAGGTGTGAAGGACCCCTGTGTGCTGTGGATTGGTGTGTACGCTTATGGGGTTACGGTTCTGCTGGGGCTTGCAGTGGGAAGAGTAGGCGGAGGGGGTGACTCCAGGATGTGCTGACAGTGACTTTTTTTTTTTTCCCCCTGTAAGTTTTAGCCAAGAAAACTTAGTTATCTACCTGGTCTCGTGTTGTGGTGGGCTGACAGTGGACGGGGCGGTTCAGTGTCTGGGTCGGCTAACCCTTGACATATACATTCGTTTTAAAAAAAAAAAAAAAAAAAAAAACTCCCACTGGAAGGGGGTTTCCTTAGTGCCAGCTCCAGCTCCATCCCACCACTCACTCCAGGTGCCAGCTGGAGAAACTGAAGTGGATAGCAGAGAAAGCAAATGCCCAAGTCACTACACACCTATATAATTGTGGAAAAACCACTGCAACCAAACCAAAGAAAAGTGCACATTCACTTAGCTTTAAGGCACCCCAGTAAACAATTCGCGTTGGCCCATTGTCATTTTTCAACGTTGGCCAACCGTTGGTTTTGCTCATCGGTTCGACGATGGCCCAATGTCACACTCTTCTTACGACGGTTGGCCCAACGTCAGCAGCCAACTATAATCCATACGATATTCTGCACAGAGCAGTATTTGGTTATAGAACGTTACGCTAACATTAGTGGTCGCCAGCCAACCGTTACTGATTAGCCTATAGGCTACCATTTGGTTTCAGTGTCATTTTTTTCTACAGCAAAGAGGCATTTGTTAGTAGACACGGTACTAGGATAGATACGTTTTGGTCTTCTGAAGTCGGCAGAAATAATTATATGTCCTTTATATCCAACATATCACATTTGCAGAAATATGCTGCGCTACACAGAAATTTCCATTCAGAATTTAAGGTTGGAGAAGTGTTTATCTGAATCACTTAACGTAGTTGTTGGAGATATCAAAGAGAGGAAACAAGTGGCCTATTTTAGTCTAAAGTTAACATGAAGAAATGACAAAAAATATAAAACTGATTTATTAAAAACATTTAAAACAGGATTTTAAAATGGAATAAATGGCTAAAACAAAATTAAAAATGTATTTGTAACGATATAACAGGCTAAACCATGACAAAATTACATACACAAATGACAGAACATATGTTACATTTAAAAAAAATAATTTAGAATACAACTGCATTTAGAATAATTAAATTAATTAAAATTTGCATTCCTCTCCTTCCTCCCTCCGTCACGGCCTTTAGCGTAGCGCAGCCAATTCTTCCCTGATGAACTGATGGTGGCATCTTTGGAGTTTGCCTGCACAGCTCCTTAAAGAAATAAAATAAAACATTGAGTCATTATTTTATGTCAGTTTTTCCCCGCAACCCCGCTTAATGGTTTCTAAACGCTATTTTAACAGTGAAGGTGGATCAAGCTATTCACCGTTAACCCTAAAATAGGCACAATGTAAAAAAAAAAAAAAATAATAAAAATGGTACAATAGTAGGCATATTTTAAAGTTTGTCTGGCCTAAAATGAATCATTACAACTTTCCCCCACATTCAGTCTCTTAATTGTTTTTGTAAATAGGCTATTGTAGGATCTTATTACATTTAAATAAATTAGTAAAACCAAACCTTCTTGGAATTGGGGACTGATGTGCAATAAATATCAAGATTAGTGTCAATGGGGGTTTTTATGTGCTAGAGTTACGCGTTCCATCCAGCTTGTTTGGTGAAATGCATGCAAGTGAATTGGGAGATAGGATGATGCCTAAACGGGCCAGCTCAGGATCCGTTTAGTTCAGAGCTCAAGGCAAACAGATAATGAGTCTTCTAACATCAGAGGTAAGAAAACTATATAGAACGTAATGTTTTACTAAAGAGAAATGCCCCTTTAATTTTTCATTCTGGAAGGTAAGTTATTTGAGTGCGACATGTTGACGTTACATCGTCAATTCTCTGGATAGCGGGACTGGCTGGCCATTACTCTGCTCCCAACGACCGCATAGACACGAACAGTGGTCGCTCTTGCTACTAGGTGCGTTCCGAACCAAAGCGAAATTTTCAAGCGACACGAATATGTGAAAAGTCAAAGGCAGGAGGCGAATGGGCGGAGCTAATCATAGCAAAACTGAGAGCGACGCAAAATGAGTGTTGCTTGAGTTGAAAAATGTTCACCTCAAGTGCCTGGCAAAAGCCAATCACCTTCAAGTAGGGCTAGAATCCACTCCCCCTTTCCAGAAATCTCTTCAGTCAAGATGGAGTACAAACTGATCGTGGCGGTGTGTTGTACCATACCACATTAACCCTACGCTTCCATTGCAGTGAATTTCGCTTCGCTCAGGTTGTATGGGGGCAAAATCGGAGCGAATTTCGTTCCCATACAACCTGAATGAGAGCGAAGCCAACCTGAAAATCCGCTGCAGTGAATTGCATTGCAGCGGATTTTCAGGTTGTATGCGGGCGAAGCCAAATTCGCTGCAATGGAAGAGAATTTCGCCCCCATACAACCTGAAAGCGAATTTTTAGGTTGTACGGGGCGAAATCAGAGCAAATTTCGCCCCCATACAACCTGAATGAGAGCGAAGCCAAATTCGCTGCAATGGAAGCGTACCAGGACAAACTTAAAAAGGAGAAGGCATGGCGGAAGGTCAGCGAGACAGTTGGAGAGCCTGGTAAGTGTTTTGTTGAGAGAAAACCGTTTATCTAATATAGCATTTGATTAGCGATATAGCTAGCTAGCCAGCCAGCTCAGTTAGTGGTTTCTTGCTGTTGCTAGCTTTGCCAAGAGAGTACCGAGGTGGCTACGTCACACTGGTGTTCATTTTAGACACATTTTTTTAAAATGCACTTTGTAAGTACTTCTAGTGATTTATGGCTCACCATCGATTTCCGGATTATATATTGTAATCCCAATTTGCGATTTATATTGTTTATTTTAATTGTTTCGAGCTAAATTTTACGTAATTTAATTTCTTATATGCTAGTACAACAACGGGATAAAAACTACACGTCCCATGAAACCACGGAGCTTTCTCATTCCCGCTCTCCAGCCTTGCTAGCTAGAGTGTGACTAATCATCGCTATCAGCAATGTGAACATACGTCATGCCGTGTTGCATGTTGGGACGGGGGCGCCATCTTGAGAGGGTCGCGCTTTGTTTACCTGTGCCTACTACGGTGGTTACCTGCATACCTTTTGTTTTGTTTGGCTAAAAAGTTGTTTAAATCGTTCAAATGTGATGGAAAAGGGAAGAGATGGAGAAGGGGAAAGAGAAAGAAAACAGACCCTACCGGGAGAAATTAAATCGCAATGCCAAACAACGGTATTTGGACAAACTAACAATGATAAATAACATAGATCCATATGACTTGGCAGCCCAAGACTGCATTACAGACCCCGATGCACTGCCTCCACTCACATACCCGGACATTGTAAATTATCTCGTTTTTGGACTGACTGCATACACGTTGCGTGAGTTTAAAAGTTAGAAATTCCTAGAAACTCATGAAGTTTTGCAGTGCCTGGGTGCAAGATCTTCTAATTCACAAGCCGGCAAACTGCAAATGTATAAGTTAGTATTTTGAAGTAAAATTGAATAACTTAAAGATCTGTTTTCACAATTACTCACTGAATAGGACATCTTTTAGGTAGAGATCCCTGAACGCTTTTTTCGTTCCCCCCTTTCCGACCCAGTTGAACTGGCTGGCCAGGGGGTTGGTCAGCAGTGCAGCCATCACCCTCCAAACTGTGGTTTTGGTGTCCAGCCCACCGATTAGGGATAGCTTCCTACACTGAAGTAGAGGTGAGATGAATTTGTTAAGCCACTATCAAAAATTATAAATAAAAATAAAAAATGCTTAATGGTAGTTAGTTTTTTTTTTTTTTTTTGAACTGAGTTGCCACAAAGTTGCTTATGTAAAAATAAGGATACATTAATATAACTTACCAGAAATTTTTTGAATGTGTCATCCTGCAGCTTTTTCTCTATGATGATTAGTTCCTCCATGGTCCGAACTGGTAGCTGCACTTCATGCTCCTCATGATTGGTGGGGCTGTTTTGGAGGAGAAGCAGGTCTACCTTTCTGTGAAGGTCAGCAACCTGACCTTTGACCTCCTCTAGGCATTGAAGTACGGTCTTGAAAGCTGGAGGTGGGAATATTTTCATTATTTGACACTGAGCTGATGTTTGAGGTTTGATCAAGGTTTAGAATACTTTAATATGCTTTATTAAGAAAGGATTAGGTCTGGCACTCCCACACAACAACATTCCCATTGTAGTGCTGATGTAAGATTGAAGTCAGAATTAGGTTGAAGTTCCTGTTGCCTCAGCACAACTCAATGTTGAAATATTTAATGTTTGTAAACTAAAACGAAGCACTTGCCATCTTTCCAGTATGGATAGCCAGCGCACTCCAGGGTGTTAGGCCATGTGTCGTTGGCCGTAGTTGGTGGTGCTGGTTCTAGCTCCGCCAAAAAAGAACCAAATTGTGGTTGTGGTGGTGGCGGCGGCAGTGGTGGAGGTGGCAGGTGGAGGCGATTTCCCTTTGCCTCATCCCCCGAGGAGTCACCTTCTTCTATGGCGATTCTCCTTGTAAAAAAACAAGTGCACAACTGGTAAGTCGTAGCTATAAATCATAACTGATTCCCCAAATATAATCGTAGAAAATTTTGGTTTTGAATTGGAGTTTTACACTAGATGCTTTTGCCAGTATAGTGAAAATTCATTACTTACTGTGTCTTCCTCTTTGCAACGCTGCCCGAGTCATCCTCATAATGCAGCTTTGCCCTTTAGTTGAGACAATTAATACTCACTGATTTGGGGGAAAATATTTTTGTTCATACATAAAACGTATACAATAAAATAACTGAAACGTAGTATGAATTTACCGTCGCTTCCTCTTGCCCCCCTCGTCTATGTCTGATTGGAGGTCCGAGTGCTCTGCCCTGGACAAGTACTGCCTCGCTTCAGCATAGGTACCTGCAGTAGCAGTTAACGGATATATCAGGTAAATGTACTCAAAGGGAAGAGTGGAAATGTTGTCTACATACTGTTTAATATTTTCTGCTAAAGGCACCTTTGGGTGGTGCACAAAGTAAAGGAACATGCTTGTTGTGTGGCTGTACATTGAACTCCACTCTTATTAGCTATGGCCAGAGGTCAGTATTGGCAGGGCAACAATTGGCTTTAACCTGCCAGGGTCTAAACAAGGGGTAAGCCAGGTGAGCTCATGAGTCTGATTGCCCTGGTTATCTCTCCTGGCTGTACTTGCAACTGTCTGCTGATTACACAGTTCAATTAAGTGGGGAGAAAAGGGGGAAAAGTCTGGTAATGGCCAAGTCAAGTAAGAATTAAAAAAAAAAAAAAATCTACAACACCCCTTTTAATGTTGACAGATTTGCATTAGATTTGGATTACTTACCAAATGTTTTAATCATCTTGCAAGGGTACCTACTCCAATCAGGCGATGGCACAGATTTCAGCATTGCTGCTTTAACCGCAGCCTGTGGTTTGAAAGGAGGCCAGTAGCAGCTGTTCCCAAAGAGCCAGGTAGATGGAACAACCTCCACTGACTGCTCCTCTGTGAAATCCACAATGCAGAACATTTCTAAAATAACAATGCAAGAAAAATTAGTTTTGTGCATTGTTTGTTAAATATATTTAACAAGGTAGTAGTGTTTGTATTACCTCTTCAGTGTTCCCTTTGTTGTTTAAAAAGGGGGGTGCATGTGTGTTGTAAGTGTCCAATCACTCCCCTCCAGCAAGACATTTTATGCCTTTCACTGGTTTTGTGTTTAATAATGTTCTAGCATCTCTAGGGAGAGATGGGTGATGTGGATGTATTATTTTCAATAAATCAGTGAGTGCATTGTGTGTGATACTGTGTTTTGTTGCCCAATCCACCAGTTCATCCGCTGAAATCCCTTTGGCTGCCTGCGTGTCTAAGTCTGCGTCCGAATCTGTGTCTATGTCAAAATCAAATTCTGGGCCCCCTGCATCAGTGTCAGCTAATTCATCCTCCACTTCCATTTCATTGATGGTATTTGCTTCAGTTGTCTGTGGAGCCATATTTGCCCTCCTTTCTATGCTAAGCAACTGCTACTCCACTACTGCATTTATTCTACGCCTCTTTGTCCAGTAAGACATTTTGGACAGACTCATTGTCAGTGATTGTACAACTTACTAAATTACACACAACACACTGGATATTCTTCTCATATGTTTGCTGAAAAGGAAAAAGTATACTGCTTTAATCAAATTGGCCAACTTTAATTGGTTATTTTTCTTTTGATTTACCACCATAGTAACAAGTGAGTAAAAAAGAATGTAAAAAGTTGTTGAGCTGAAAAAAAATCATGCATAAATTCAGATTATGTTGACTACTACTTAGGAGAGGGAAGGATACAGTACAGATACATTTAATACTGCATTATTACACATTCATACAACATGACAAAGTCTCCATGGTTACACCTTAATATTTACAAGGAAGATACATTTTGAAACATGAAAGGGAGGAGGACATCTAGCCAACTTGTAACTTAAAGTAACGTTAGAATCATAAGTTTTATTTGGCCCCCTTTTTAGTTACGTTATTAATTTACTAATCGTTTATCCACCCCTCCACCCCCTTCTTAATTGTATCGCTGCCTTGCGCTCGAGCCATTGTTTGCTGTTGATGGTTAGTTTGTGTAACAAATATATTCTTATATATTATAAAACAATAATTTGTAGTTACTGTGTTTTCGTGACAAGCCGAACTGTAGCCAAAACGGCACTTGTTCACTTAACTAAGCTATGTTTTGCCAGATCTGGGCCATATGAAACTAACCTAGGTTTACCTTAAGCAAACTTTGACAGCTAGCGGCGGTTGTTTGGTGAAGCAGTAGGCGGATAGCGCAGTATATCTTATTGATAGCGGTATGGGCTATCTAGATACTCATACATGTCAACCTATACGGAATGTCGTTATATATTGTCCCCAGGACGTCGCAGTGGAACGTCCTTGGAATGTCTTTTTGTAGGGTTCCCTGGATGTTACGGAGGACGTCTTTTGGGGAAGGGTTTTTATTAAATAAACATGAATAAATCATTGTTAGGGGGAAAAGAACTTAGATCTCCTCCTCCTGTAAAGAAGGCTTTCGGTAGCTAGCTAACAAGCTGTCTAGTCTTGTAACTATATTACTTGTTCAAGCAGAACGGGTTACCATGGTTACGGCTTCTCTTCATTTGTGGCAGTAGCTGACAAAATGTTCGCTAGCTAACATATACAATCCCAACAAGTGTTGGGGAGTAACTTAGCTAGTCAAGTCCAGTCACGACAATAATTTCCACCAACTTTACGCTTCAGTATTTTCGTTTACCGTTAAATCATCTCGGCTCATCTTGGTTGTGCCACCGCCAAACGCTCGGAAAACCGGTTTTATAGCTGACGTTAAGCTAGTTAGCTAGGATAATCAAACACATTTTCAGGTAAACTTTTCTTACGATCACTAACAATATCAACACAGTATTAAATACAGTGGAAACCGCTTATAGTGATCAACCGCTAGTCCGCATACAGTGTTCATTTTGGGTCTTTTTATATGTGACAACGTATGGGAAAAAAATTAAAACTACGGTAATTCTTTTTTTTTCTTTCTTTGATAGTCCTACTTTGCCTCGCGGTAACCCGACTGCTTCTGGCTAGCTACCTGAGGCTAATGCTGCGTGCACATGACGGGAAAAGTCATTTTCTCTCAATGACAACCGTAGACTCATCGAAGCTTATGACAGACTGCCAAAAAAGAGCCAACGAGATGCAGCAGCGAAACTTGGTGTTCCTCAGGTTACTTTGTGTAGTCTACTCCAACAACTCCAGAAACAGTCCTGGCTGCTAATGACGGGGACAGAAAACGAATGCGCACGGGGAAAGTACCTGTGGTTGAAGCCGCCCTCGTCAAGTGGATGAATATTTTAGTTGATTTCAAACTCTGTTACCAGTTCGGCATTGATAGCCTACAGTTTATTTTCAGTTCTGTTAAAAATTGAGAAATGCACCGAAACCCCGGCCAAGCCGTGTTTTAGCCTGTATTTGCACTACTGACGTTACTGTATTTTGTAAACCGCACAATACTTTTACGTTTTAGGCTATAGCCTAATTATAATTTGAACTACAATAAGATAGCCTATATTTTATATACAGTACTGTACTCCATTATAGTGTATTTGAATTATACACAGTTCAGCAATTTAATTTGTACAGCACTGTAACCTAATATGAAAAGCGTTTGAAACAGCTGTAGTGTTCAGTAAATAGCGACGCTGTCCGTTTCATTACTTTATATTCATGTAATAAATGTACAAATGTCAATTAGATGATAATCTGCATGAGAAATAAAGAAAAGAAAAAAATCGGTTATAATGATCATCCGCTTATAGTGATCAATTTCACCCGGGCAGACGTGATCACTATAAGCGGTTTCCACTGTGTGTGTGTGTATATATAAACACACACAAAATTTTAACAAATTAAGAAACTAAGCGATTCTAAACTAACATTAAACGCTAATCGACGATGTAACACTGAACTACTCTATAACAGGAACGATTATGGAATTATAAATTATACTAAAATCTATCTAAACTATTTAAGAAACCTATTCATAAAACTGTAGAACAATTAATATTATGAGGTAATAATATTATGAGGTCTTCGTCCAATGGAAATGAACTTATGGCAACTTTCCTCAGGGTATAGGCTACCTTCACGAGCGTTTCTAATTTCCCGCTGCCGGCACTGTAAGTTAGAGAAAGAGAACTGGCTCGTGCTTTAAGTTTCCCGCTGCACCAGACATCCATAGGGGATATCATGTACAAATAATTTAAAGCCATATAGACTTTGATCTGGGCAATCGGAACCGTTACTGTAGACAGATATTATTTAATATACAGAGATGACCCATGGTGTGACATGATCCTAGTGTAGTAGACAACTTCAAAGAGTGAAGTGAAGTCAGGTATTTAGTGCTGTAGTACTACCTATAAGTTTACATGGAAACATTGATTTGTTAATAAAGTGTTAATATCTAGTTCATTTTGTCGCGATTTATAGATCCTAAGGATTTTCTATGGATTTTATGGATGTTTCCAGATGGTGATACAAGTGGGCATCTGAAGGGGTTGACATATATGGATACTACAGCCACTGTCATAAAAATTAATGAGGCCAGATGGAATATTTTCTTTGAAAATCTGTGACACCCTTATAACGTTAACCGCTTCACCGTTTGTGTGAAATAAAAAACGTAGCCTTAGCTAACCAAGCAGTGTGGGATTAGCTAAGAGAGCTAAATAAGTAGCTACCTACGCTAGCTAAATTACCTCAGAACCAGGTAACGTTATATGTAAATCCATCTCACTAAAATTGGCTAAAACTACCAACACACAACGACAAATAAATATATAAATACCATATATTAAAGTAACAATTCCAGTTCAAACTGTACATAATTAGCCCTGATACTTTTAATTATTTTACGAAATATAAGACAATTTTTATAAGGTACTTACCCAGATGCGGCTTTCCTTTTCTCTTCAGAGTGAGACTGAGTGACTGTCTCGCACACTTTCAGTTGAACTTCAAAAATGTCCTCGCGATCGTCCACAGCTTGGCCGGAACACGCGATGGTTGGGTAAAAGTCACAATGCCAACGGAGTGCCAACGTTGGTTCATGACGGTTATGCGATGGTTGGGGTAGAGTGGTAGTCCAACGTTGTGCCAATGTTGGCTCATGATGATTATGTGACCGTTGGGCTAAAGTGGCATCCCAACAGTGCGCCAACGTTGGCAGCCGACGGTGACAGTCGCCAACCATAATGACCATGAGCCAACGTTGGCTCAACCACCGCATATTTACTGGGACCTCATGCAGGAAAGTCTCCCCAAACCGACCCACTGAAGAAGTGGCTACAGCAAGGAGGGGAACTGCATCCAAGAGGCCTCCCCCTTCCACGATGGGCCGGCAAGCTGGCGCTGGGAGAAAGACCCCCCACTCTGGAGACACAAAGCTACAAGGTCACCAATGGACATTGCACTCAGTTCAGGCAGCAATAAACTTGGAGCATATTCAACAAGTCAATACAATTACCGAGACAATTCCATGCCATTTTAAATGTGCTGCTGCACTAAAAGGAAACAGTGGTTGGTATCATTTCAAACTGACAGAGATAAACATCGTTAGCAAACGAGTAAACTGAATTAACCCTTTAAAACGCTCAAATTCACATTACATACTTCCTGTTCTAAATGAGGGATTACACACACGAAGCTCCTTAACTCGTAAAAGAGTTTCACCGCCTACTGACTTAACACTTGCACACACTGACTGCCGTGCGAAACCTGCAAGCAAACATTACAATTTTAAACAAACCAGTTTCGTTCGCTCATGTGAGAATACATGGAATTGAAAAGTAATTACCACCTGTGTCGACTTCTACGTGTTGCGCAGTCCATTCAGCGGCCTCCCGTGTAACCTTTAAAACAAACGAATTAACCGGATTATATACCCGATTAAAAAAACACGATATGAGCAACAGCAAACAGCACACACCAGTTGTTACTAGTAGAGGGGGGATCCTATGGCAAGCCGTTTTAACATTTAATAGCTTGCCTGGATATGTATTGCTAATATCCGTAATTCAATTCTTCATAGTCAAAATGAACATTTCAGATAGGCACAATGACATTCTTCCTATCCACAATTATCATTTCAGATAGGCACAACGTCATTCTTCCTAGGACAAATGACGCCACTTTTGCCATTCATTTGTATTGGGCTTTCAATTTCAGATGTCCACAACGTCATTCTTCCTATCCAGAATGAACATTCTGAATGTCTGCAATAGAATTCTTACTAGGAAAAACTCCCATTTCAGATATCTACAATCCAATTGTTAACTAGTCATAATTTTAATTTCAGACATCCGAATGGAAACCCCGTTTAAATATCTAAAAATACATTTTGACTAGCAAAAATGTCATTACGGATTTGTACAACTGCAATTTTACTAGGACAAATACAATTGTGGACCTCTGTATTAATATTGTGGATATCCGTAATTGCAATTCTTCCTATCCAGAATGCAGTTTTAGATGTCTGAAATTGTAATTGACATACAATGAACGTAACTGTGACTTTTGACGCAGTGTTTTGAAGTGTAGGCCTATATAGTGCATAGACTTATATACAGCCTACATTTTACACTTGATCGTTGGACTTAACTACCAGCTAGCTAACTAACATTAGTTTCTTCTAATTTTAACAGATGAGGCTGGGTGCTAGTTCTTTCAGTAGCCTACGTTAGCTAGTGATAACTAGATAGGAAGCAGTATTATTTACCTAGCAGGTTAATGTCAGTTGCAACTAGCTAGTCACTTAGCTAGCTAGCTGGCACAGTTTGACACAAAGATGTTCATACAAATGTTCGAATAAACTTGCAAACATAAAACTATATTCAGAAAAATTTTATTGTATGACTGAGAACAGTGAGTGAGTGAACGAGTGAGCGATTTCGGACGCAACCTTCGTCTTCGCAACGCTTCTGCTAAGTAAGATTGCTGGTTTTTAAAATGGCGCTTGTATCTTTTCGCTGCAACTCTGTAAAACTGTATTTCACACTATTATGATTAAACTGCAATTCATCCGCGGTTCACATGCGTGCCGAACCGTGTGGGGATGCGTACGGATGACGGATCAACTACGGTCCGTTACGCCAGTTATGACTAGTAACAATTGGATTGTAGATATCTGAAATGGGAGTTTTTCCCAGTAAGAATTCTATTGCAGACATCCAGAATGTTCATGAAGAAGAATGACGTTGTGGACATCTGAAATTGAAAGCCCAATACAAATGAATGGCAAAAGTGGCGTCATTTGTCCTAGGAAGAATGACGTTGTGCCTATCTGAAATGACAGTTGTGGATAGGAAGAATGTCGTTGTGCCTATCTGAAATGTTCATTTTGACTAGGAAGAATTGAATTACGGATATTTGCAATACATATCCAGGCTAGCTACTAAATGTTAAAACGGCTTGCCATAAGCACAAGTTATATTTTTAGACGAACTACCTAACTTTCAGCCATCGATTTCTAATTTAATGACGTTTTACCAGAAGGATAGTTCCTCCGGCACATGCCAACGCTTGTCTACCTCAGTTTTCTTGGACAACCCAGAGCAATGTAGAGAGACAACCTAACTGATGAGGTTAGAAGGGCAGTGTTTACACATTTCCGTTCCTGCGCACTATTTTCAGGCCATTTATTACTTAGGGGGATACGAAATCATTTTTGTTCTGTTACAAGTTCCGGTCGTCGCTTAAGCTTATGAACTAAGAAGATCCGGTGATTCAACATCCGGCAGTCGACATCCGTTCGGGTGATAAGCAGCATGCATCCAGTAATATAATTTCTTACTGTTGGTTGGGTCGTTGCTATCGTATCAGCGACTTACTGTCAGATAAGTCAAGTTCAAGTCAAAGATTTAGTAGCCTTTAACAGCAGCTGAACTCGAGTGTACCGAATTAACTGAACTGGACACTTGTTTTGAGTGAGTGGCTTACATCTGTTCGTAGTAAGTTAAGGTTTGTTTTAAATGTAAATGTGATAATGTAGCTATTTGCTGTTGGCAATATTATACTGCCCATCGTTTGTTGCAGCCCGGCAAAATGTAGCATAATTTATGAGATAGTTTTGTCCTGGATACTGCCTAGTGTTCTTAAGCATTGAACACTTAAATTGTTTTTCTTTTTAGCAGATATGTCTACACCTAAAGTTGCGCTTGTCACGGGTTCCAACAAAGGCATTGGCTTTGCAGTAGTGCGGGCGCTGTGTCAACACTTTACCGGCGACGTGTATCTTAGTGCGCGAGATGTGGGCCGGGGAACGGCGGCAGTGGGGAGCCTGAGGACCGAGGGGTTGAACCCGTTCTTCCAGCAGCTCGACATCACCGACCCAGTAAGCGTGCGTGCTGCCCATGATTTCTTTAAGGATAAGTACGGCGGCTTGGATGTGCTGATTAACAACGCTGGGATTGCTTTCAAAGGTAACCACGTACAGTACTACTGCACATAAGTTATGGGTGTATAGTGTATCTAGATGTAGCAAGGTGTTGGGTAGGTGGCTGATTGTCCCTTACATTTTAAGATGTCTTTACGCATCACTCATTAACTGGCTCACTCTCCTTCCCAGTGGCTGACACCACGCCCTTTGGAATCCAAGCGGAGGTAACCCTCAAAACCAACTTCTTTGCCACCCGTGATATGTGCAATGAGTTTATTCCCATCATCAAACCAGGGGGTGAGCTACGCATTTAGCCCTGTCAGATGTTTGAGTTTGTGGTAAAGTTTTATTGTTAAGTTATTTTTTTGAGAATAAGGCTGGCTCATGTTCCTGCACAGGGAGAGTTGTGAATGTCTCAAGTGTCATGAGCTCCATTGCCCTGAAACAGTGCAGCCCAGAACTCCAGGCAAGGTTTCGTAGCAATGACATCACGGAGGAGGAGCTGGTGGGGCTGATGGAGAGGTTCGTGCGGGAGGCCCAGAGCGGTGTGCACACCCAGACAGGCTGGCCCAGTATGGCCTATGGTGTATCCAAAATTGGTGTAACGGTGCTGTCCAGGATTCAGGCCTGGAGGCTGCAGAAGGAGAGGCCAGTGGATAAGATCCTACTCAACGCCTGCTGCCCAGGCTGGGTGAGGACTGACATGGCAGGTCCCAGGGCCACCAAATCCCCAGATGAGGGTGCTGTAACCCCTGTCTACCTGGCCTTGCTGCCAGCCGATACTGAAGAACCACATGGACAGTTTGTGTCTGAGAAACAGGTGCAGGTGTGGTGAGAGTCTCCGCAGAGTATGATTTGTTGGCCAGCCACAGCTCCCTTAGGAAAGTCACTTCCTCCCCATCAGTTATCAGCACAAAAATATGTTAATATATTTGTATGAGTTGCATCAAATGAAATCATTATTTTCATAAAATTAGTGGAAATTTGAATCATGGGACAACTAATTTAAGATCTTAGTCTCAAGAGTGCCTGCCAAGCATTTTGATCATTTTCCCTAAAAAGCCACAAGTAACAGGTATACAAAACTAAAATGCAAAACAACAGGGCAAACCATGAAAAATGTTGTGGAAAATTTCTTAGATAACCACACAGCACATTCTACTTGTTTGGTAATTCATAGAGAAGATTCTATTATTCATATTGTGTAAAACACAGAGTCGCAGAATGCTTTTTTAATGTATAAAATTGCTGTTGCAACTGTGTGCCTTCTGTATATTTGAAAATTCTTCACACATCACTTTACTTAGTGTATGTTTTGTGCAAATAAAATATGCTCATGACTAACGTGGCTTTTCATCTTCTATAATGTAATTTTTTTCTTTAAAAGAAATTTTCTGATATGTGGTCATGTCAAGTGAACCAAAAGGATTATAGGATGTGTTTGACATGGAGGATGGTCGATAGTTTGACTGACCCTCAGGTGGCACAGACTGAAAGTTTCCCTGTATTTCTTTGGATGATAAAATGATAGCCAGACAATGAAGGCAATACAACTAAATTGAATGCTACTAAGGTATAAACCAATCTAACAGTAATATGTAATAACCCTATAGACCGTTTCAAATAACCATTTTACAGACAAAATGGTGTTTATGTAGGGGCACAGTTATCTCGTGAAATACCAATAGTGTTGGTTTATTTATAGATTGTTTTATGATCACGCCTTATATGTTTGTCTCTTTCACTGAGGAAAACAACTGGGTATCATACAGTAGATTTTTCATTCACAGGCCTGTCACATCAGAAATAGTAGCTACAGTAGCTTACCTGGTGAAACTAAGGGACGTATGTTGGCTTAACTCGTCTGGCAGACGAGTGAGGTTTGTAAACAGTGCAGAGCCTGGAACGTACCAAAGCGCGGGTGGAAGAACACCTAATGATTTCTCTTTCTTAGGCAGATCTATGAAACAGTCACAGGGTCGCAGCGTGGATCACGCTTTAATGCTGTGGTTACATTTGATCCCGTGTATACCACAATGTTAAAACGGAACGCGACGACACAGTGACACACGGTGAAATAACGCATAAACAGTAACTTCGCCACCACCTCCCAATCCATACTCTCCCCCACCCTTTGTCTCGCCCGCTCCTATCTCACCAGGAAGTGTTCGCCCACCATACGAAATTAGCTGAGTTCGGGATTCCAGTCATAAACCTCATCCGACAGCGCTGAGGGACGAAGGGGGCTCTTTCTCGTTTTTAAACCTCCCTGTTCGTACCACTGTTCATCGTTAGGAGACCTCTTTAATACATTATTTTTTTATGGCTTCTGTAAATACTCACGCACTGGGAACTGGAGACATCTAGCTACAACAACTGATTGTCAGCGAAAAGCGAAGATTCCGCCAAAATAGACCGTTTTGTCTGAAGTGAGTCTAATTTCTTCTCCCATTTAGTCGATACGACATTTTTCGTCTTGCGCTGCATTTCCGTCCCCTGTAAGGTGTAGTTACGTTAGGATCAACGTATGCCCCGTGGTTCGTGTATCCTATCTAAATGTTTTTGCAAATAACCAGCCATTGTATGCAAATCATTTCACGGTGACATTATTGATCTTACCAACACACTAGTTGTGAAATTGGTGAAATTTACCACAACTATGTGTTATGACTTTTAGGTTTTATTTCAAATTTTAAAATTAAACATTACATTTTTGGGTAATGTTTATCTCACGGTCGATACAGAGCCAGATTGATGCTGTCTGGCTTCAACAAGTGAACAAGCTTTGGATTAAGGGCTAGTCACGGTAAAATGGGAGCTGTAGTTGTAACCCTGAAGGCGTAGTATGCTGTTTAAACGTCGCAATTGATCTCTTGTGTCTCTCCCTTCAAATAGTTCAGTGTTTGTTGTTAGTCACTGTCCAGACATTATTGTGCTGCTCACCCCCACGAGGGAGACTAGGGGAAAAGGTGATGTTGTGATATTTACTGTTTTTTTTTTTCAACCCGTTAAGATCTTTATTTAGATTAGAAATAATTTGGTGCCAGTCATGCATGTAAGACCAGCAGAACACACACAAACAAAATAACTGCGAGGATTTATAGTCAACTCTGTAAGTTTCAGGCTTTAAAACATACTTGAGATATACAAAAAATATGACAGCCAACATTGTTGGCAATGTGCTGTCTCTTCACTGAATTAAAAAAGTTCAATGCTCGAGGTTGAAACAAGGCTAGTTTCCACGAAAGGGGCCAGTTTGGCCACAGATGCAGCTTTCTCTTCATGTGATCCAATCAAATATCAGATGCACACACTATGTAGCTGTGTCACCACCCTGCAGAATCAGTCTCTGCTGAGTCAAATCAATTTCCTGAACTATGTGCTGAACTTGTGCCTGGCAATCAAAATGCCGTAAAGTTTCAGTGAACCTCATTGATTTTTGCAGTCTCTTTTGTAGCCATGGCAATAGTGATGGGGAAAACTGCAATTCTGATTATATTCAAAATGCTTAGAGGATGGGCAAGGCTAGGTTGTATTCTGTGGACCTTGGTGTGAGGGGGGAAGGCTAGGAGGCCTCGGTTGCCAGGACATCCCCAAAGCAGAGCTGTAGCTGGTGATGTCACAATGAGAGGAGTTTTGTGTGTAAAAGCCTGTGGACATGGTGGCTAGATCCCAGTGCCAGATGTTGTGAGAAAACATGCTTAATATTTGGTGACAATATTGCATAATATGCTGAGATCTAATGTCACACAAAGTATCACAAAGCTACCATGCACATATAGCCAGAATGTGCATGCACTCTAATATGTGTTTTCTTGTTCCATTTTTGAATAATGCAGTTGTGCCTGGATTTACATCAGTGCCTCAGTTTTATTGGATTATGTTAGCTGTACTTTTCTTGGTGCTGTGCAATGCCATGGAAGTGTTCTCAATGTATCTTCCCCAAGTTACAGCACTAGCATTTTTCACAAAGCGGTGAAAAGGACTGTTTGTCCCAGTGAAGAGAGGAGGAGTTGTGGATAGAGCTGAGCCTTTTCCACCCTGTATGCACAGTTTTTCCCAGAGGTTGGTCCTTATTTTCAGTGCAGCAGTACTATAGGTCAAACACTGGGTTCACCAATTCACCCCTCAGATATGCTGTAGCCTTCTGATGATGGCAGTTTTCCTGCTGGAGCCTTTCTCTACAGCAGGAACCTTGTTAGGGGACTGATCAGGCATATGGTTTAATGTTCCTGTGTAATTCATTAGCCTACATCTGTTATTAGCAGACAGGATTGGTAGGAAGTAAAATGATTCAATTAATACTTGTACTGTTCTTGTTTTCTGGTATTAAGTACTAGTACTAAGTTGTACTTTAGTTGTTTAAAATTACATTGTGGACAAAAATATATAAAAAGATGTGTGTATTTAATTTTCCAGATGTGCTGTGGTAAGGATTTGTTTTTGTTTCAATGAATAAATAATGCGAGTTCGACTTCTGAAATGCATTGTCATTGTCCTTGTTGCATATAACCTACATTGAGTATGTATTTAGGCAAGTTTAAATATTTACTCTCAGGCTACCAGTTTTGAGATTGTGTAGGAAAAAATTCTTCTTCCTCCTTGTGGAGGATAGTCAGGAGCACTTCACTTTGATCCTCACATGGACCTGGCAGAGGATCGGAGGGGTACAGCTGATTCTGCTAACAGTCCACAGCATAAACTATATCTGATTTTATTAAGCTTAGATGACATACAGTTTAGTCTTGTCTGCTGTCGACTGCTTGTCAAACTTTGTTTAGCTAGTTAATATCCCCAACACAGAAGAGATACAACAATGGTTCAGGTTTAGATGCTGCTCAGTAGGAAAGCCAAATGAATGAAAGGGGGAGAACATGGGGAAGATGCAGGGCTGCTGTGATGTTACAGTTTCATAGGGTGTATGAAGATTACAGTTGCTTATTCATGGATGTCAAATCCACTTGAATCCAATAATTCCTTTTCATTACATTATTGTTTTTCTTACCAGAAGCTTTTATCTGGGCCCTCTTATATAGCTTACATTTAGCATAGTCATTTATACAGCTTACTAAGGCAAATGTGTAGGAGAACAAGTAATCCAGGGTGATTTACAAAGCCTCATTTTACCTATTATGCATTTATACCACTGGTTGTTTTGCTGGGTAGTTTGCACAAGGGTGGAATGGAGGTGCCCCACCCAAAATTCAAACTAGCAAACATCTGCTTACAAGACCAGTTCCCTGACCACATACATCAGAAGCCCTATAAAAACAATTCATCCCACTGGCCTGTTGTTTTTAGCTCTACAGTCTCTGCCTCTCCCAGCTGGGTATCACAGTGCTGGGCAGCAAGTTCAGCAAGGCTTCCCATGATTCCCTGGTGCATGTTCTGTTGCCGTCTGCTTCCGTCTGTGCCAGTGAATCTCTCCCAGCCTTTGCTGTGTGTTTGCATAGGGCGCAGTGTCATCTGACAGGCCCGCTGATTTGCCATGCAAAGTGACCTGTTTTGCCTGCTCAATGAACTTGCTTGTTTTCTGTTATTCGCCTCTGGGGTGACAAGTGTCAGGTGATCTTTCCTTGGCTTTGATGGAAGAATTTGTGGCTGGTGCTTTAAGGTGATATTTCAGCAGTGTTTGCGGTTGTGGAAGCAGTTGCAGGCAGTTTCCACTTTTGTTGAAGCCACTTTAATACTAAATAAATATTATAAATGAAGGCATGGCAGTTGCAGGGCAGCACACTGTCCAGGGCATTGTACTCTGGACCTGAGGGACTGAGGTGTGAATAAAAGGGTATGACACTGGTGTTGCAAGGCTGAGCAAACCTTTTACCTTAGAACCTCAAGCTGTGTATACATATAGTAGAATGTGTGAGTGTTGCCATTGTTCTTAATGGCTTAATGAAAGCTATTCTGTCTGTGACTGAGATGCCATTAACATTTACTAGTTTGGATATTTGTGCATGTGTTGAGTTTTATCTTTTATACGAGTATGTGTGTGCACGCACATTCATGTGTATGTAAGTGCATATGTGTGAATGTGTTTTGTGCATATACTTACACATCTCAGATCCTGGTCTCCTGCATGTCGCCTGTGCCAGGCATCCATAATCCCTTTTGTGCTTTCTGTCATCACAGTGACATCACTTTCATATGTGAGAGTGTTCTTTTGAGCAGAGATTTTGTGTAGTTGTATGCATGCCTAAGAGTATAGTACAGTTGTATAGTCTTACAGTGCATGCATGTGTATACTTAAGAGTGTTAGGATTGGGTCACAACACATCACATGCACACACTTGTTTGTTTTGTTTCTTTGATTTGGCACTTTCTGCTGATGTCATCATGCAGCCAGAGGCAGCCTTCTGTCCAGGAAAGCTTGTGAAGGCACACAGCTGACTGGAAGAGGAGGAGAAAGAAACCATGGCTGTGAATTTGAATTTGATGGAGAATTTGTTGTTTTGGTGTAGTTTGGTTTTTATTTGATTTGGAGCATGCAGATTGCTGGTTTCTTTGTGAGACAGACTGATAGCATTTGTGTTGGGGCTTAGAAAAATTGTGGGTCATTTTCTTTACACTGTTTGTTTGCCAGTAAAGGGTGTTTGTTAGGGACCTAGAGTGACCTTAATCACAAGATCATTTTGTATAGCTGTTTATATTTGCCTGAATTTTGGCATCAATGTCCCCCATCATTTTCCAAAAGCTGGGAGTTAGACTATCACCTCTGTGCCATCACCTTTAATAAAAATAAAAGAACTAAACATAACAAAACACTGCTGCCCAGAAGACCAAGCTTGCCCCAGAGGAGATCCCAGAAGTCAGTGAGTTAGTATATTCACCTTGGCTATCCTGGATTGGGAGGTCTGCCTCAAGCAACTTTTGGGTGTATTTGTTTATTTCAAACACTCACATGCAACACACAGTTAGGATCAGCTGTTCCCTTTACAGTCAGGTAAACTGGTCACATCAAGAGTTTAGTCCTATAGTGCAGTCAACATATGATGGGCTTTATAGACATTTAATTTCTTTCATCAAGAGTTTTCACATTTTATTTATTCTTAGGTATAACAGCACTAGGGTCAGGGTCCTTTCCATTTGTTGATAAAGCTCAAACTTATTTCCAGGTACTTCCTGGTATGTAAAGGCTATGGAAGTAAAGTTTTCTAACTGAATTTCTAGTGAAATTCTCAAAAACATTATAACCATATAATGTAGCTTCTTATACAGCTTGTCATACAGATGCAGTGTGCAGCCTGGATATTACCTGATGCTTATGTGTACGAAACACAGGCAGTTTGGCAAAACCAGAATCACGTTGATGTCTTGTGTCCTAAATACCAGACTGTTTTCAAATATGTTGCGATCTGCCCATCTGTGGAGTGACTGTCAGGTCAGCTGGAAGTTTAGGGACACACTGCTGAATGAAGACATTGTGATGCCACAGTGTCTGAAGTAGTGTGTCCTTGTGCCAGTTTGTGTGTGTTGTCATAACAGCAGTTGTCCTTCATCTCTCTGCATGTCTCAGTGTCACGCTGCTTTTGCCAGCACTGAGCACTTCAAGCTTACTGGGTCCTCACAAGCCTACATTCTTTACTTCCAGGAACATGAAACGGATGGACAATGTTAGGGAAGCTACAGAATGCAGCTTGTTGTGAAAGTACAATTCAGTCACTCTGGTCTCTGTAGTACTACTTAGACAGATGAAAAATAAGTACTACTATAAGTACTGTGGGTGGCAGTGTACCATGTGGGTGGCAGTGTAACATAGTGGTTAAGGAGCAGGACTTGTGACTGAAAGGTTGCTGGTTCAATTCCCTACTGGGGCACTGCTGCTGTGCCCTTGGGCAAGGTACTTAACCCAAAATTGCCTCAGTAACTATACAGCTGTATAAGTGGGTAATGTAAAAAAAAAACTCTGGAAAACTCGCTCTGGATAAGAGCGTCTGCATAGTAGTAGTACTGCATAGTAGTGAAAGAGCATCAGAAGGGTTTTACAAGAATTTTGGGGAGGTAGTGGACAAGTGAAAATGATGTGAAAATGATGTTTGCAGGATGTGTAAAAACTGGTTAAGTAAGGGCATTTTTCAAAGGCTTGGGGGATGTGTAGAGATAGGTAAAACTGAGTTTCAAGAGAGGTGGGTGGAGTGGAGCTATTGAGACAGGTAAATGTGGGAAGCAGAGGAAGGCTCAGAGCTGAGGGTCTGGTCCAGGTATGAGGAGGAAGAGGAGGAGAGCAAATGTAAGGCTTAGGTCTGACCTTGTTTGTGTCCCAGCCATGGCCATATGCTGAGCGTACTGGGACTGAAGTGAAACGACATGGACCCAGAGGAACAGGAGCTGCAGAATGACTACCGCTACCGGAGCTATGCGGCCGTTATCGAGAAGGCACTCCGTAACTTTGAGTCCTCCAGCGAATGGGCTGACCTCATCTCCTCTCTAGGCAAGCTGAACAAGGTGAGCTGGTTGCAGCTTTTCTCATATCTGCTGGGGTCTTTTCAAAAGGCCTTTAACTACAATGAATTATTTGGAAGGGTTAGGATCCTGCATTGGATTCTTCACTGGACCAGAGCATTTCTTCATTGCATACATTTGTGTTCTTTAATGTGCTGTGTGTGTATTTCTTGATTTGCTTTCTGCAGTTATATTGTGGGGATTTTTCAATTCATAGTTTCTGCTAAGTGATACATGCTGAGGAAGGGTGACTGATAGAACAGAACCTGGTTCAGTGTAGGAGCCCACTACCCTGCTGGTTGCTGCTTTGTAGAGAATAACTATTGACTAATTGGGTATTTGGGTTTACAGAGTTAAGAAATGACAGCAGGTCATTTTAGACTCTATTGCCCTTGTGCTATATTTTGGCAAGCATCAACCAAAAGTGAAAAATGTTTATCCTTGACAAGAATAATCATCTTAGGCTCAGTGTAAGTGCTGCTAGGTTGCCAAAGCACACGTTGCTATTAGTATATCATATCTGTTGTGTACTCTGAAATATCTCCCCCTTGTCCCTCCCTCCCACCGCCCCTCTCTCTTTGTAACTGCCCCGCAGGCCCTCCAGAGTAATCTGAAGTACTCTCTGCTGCCCAAAAGGCTTATTATCTGCAAGCGGTTGGCCCAGTGTCTGCACCCAGCCCTTCCCAGTGGAGTCCACCTGAAGGCCCTGGAGACATATGAGGTCATATTCAAAATCATCGGCACCAAATGGCTGGCCAAAGATCTCTTCATATACAGGTACCTGATTGCACCTCAGAGAACCTCCGCGACTCCCAGTGTCCAAACCACCTTTGCTTTTGATGGATGGTCCTGTATTTTGACTGATGATGTCTAAATTCACGCAGACCTTCAGCATCCACATTAGCTGCCCACCATAACAACCACAGCAGTCTTGACACAGTGGTTAATTTGTTATTCTGACAGTAATTCCAGGCTTCCCAGCTCAGATACAGATTCACCACACTAGCTCCTGTAAGTTCAGTCAGTTGGTGGGTGATAGCAAAGAGAAGGTTTGGGCTGCAAATGTACAGGTCAGGCCACCACTGGTATTATTGGTAACATGTCATGCAGATGCTCTTAGACAGGGTGAATTTAATGGCTTCCATTTTACATTCATTTATTGGGCAGTTTTGGTTAATATATTTGTTGAGGACCTTAATTTCGTTAAGGAACTTGGACTGTGAGTTTTCATCTGTCATCAGTTTAGGTCTTCTCCCACTCCACCACCCTGATTTTCTCTTGCTGTGTGGTGTGTTCTCTCTGCCCTTCTGCCCACAGCTCTGGCCTGTTCCCCTTGCTGGGCCATGCTGCCATGTCTGTGAAGCCTGTGCTGTTGACATTGTATGAGAGGTACTACCTGCCTCTGCAGCGTGCCTTGCTGCCTAGTCTGCAGGCCTTCGTCACAGGGCTGCTGCCAGGCCTGGAGGAGGGCCTGGAGGTCTACGACAGGTACACAGAAAAGTGACGCAATATGCACAACTCCAAAGCTCTGTATAGCAAAACACTGCTCTACAATACTATGTAAAACACAGAATCAAAACACTGTGTATGGTAGAATACACAGAATCAAAATGAGCTATAGCACAGAATACAGTGAACTGCAGTGTCTTCTGTGCTGACAGCTGACAAGTCTTCTGTAAAGTAGTGTTAATTAACATGCCTGTATGCCAAAACTTGTGTTATTACCTGTCTAAACCCTGGTGCAGGACAGATGCCTTGCTGGTGAAGCTGTCTCTGCTGGTGGGCCAGCAGGTGTTTTATGGGGCACTGTGGGGCTCGGTCCTCATCAGCCCCCCTGTGAGGCTTCCCGCCTCCCTCTTCATCGTCTCACACTTTGATAGGACGGGCTGTGGCAAGGAGCAGAGATATATGCTGGGCTCTGACCACCGACTTGTGGTGAGTGAGTGTGTGTGTGTCTATTATTTGTGGGAACATGTGTGTGTATGTGTGGGTGCATGGGTACCTATGTAGTTGTAAGTGTGTATGTCTGTTATTTGTGGAGTAATGTATGTGTGATGTTGTGCGTGTGCATGTGTGTGTGTGTGTGTGTGTGTGTGTGCGCTTTATGCGTGGGCACATTTATGCATAATGTATGTGTGTACATCTGTGTTTTGTTGATCTGTCTTATGTTCAAAAAATGTAAAAATTTTAAGAAGAGAGATGGTGTCATTTTGGGTTTGTTTTTTATATTTACTGCTTGTTCCTTTCATCTTATTGCACTTTTTGTGATATGGGAGAAGCTGAACCATGTTGTGTATTTTTCAGGGAAACAGGCCACTGAACATTGATGTGTCGCCCTGTAACTGTGATGGTGTGATGTCGTGATCATGACTATGTTACCGTGATTTTGTGATTGTGACGATGTGATCATGATGATGCGATCATAATGATGTGATTGTGACTGTGTAACCGTGACGATACTATCATGACTGTGTAACTGTGAGTGTGTGATCGTGACTGTGTAACTATGACAATGTAATGGCATGTCTCTGTGTGGTTCTCTCTGCTTCAGATGAAGTCCATCTGCCTGTCGCTGCAGGACTCCAACGTGCTGGTGCAGAGGAACATGCTTGAGATCCTCCTTGTATTCTTCCCTTTCTACTCCTGTCTAGTGAGTTGTCATTCTTCTGTCCTCCTTTTTATCTGTTTTGTCTCCTTTGTTTCATTCCACCAAGTCCTGAACAAACATGTGGACAAGCCCATGTTACAATGGTTTTGGCACTGTCAGGGTTTCCATCTGCAGGCTGGCTTCAGCAGAGCAAAAGACTGGATTAGCTGTACTTCCAGTGTACACATTATTCATTTTTGAAAGATAAGGGCCTTTTCTGAAACAATGCAACTGTAACATTAGTTCCCAAAGCTGTCCCACTATGACAGTGAGTAGTGTCATCTTACCATATCTTACCTTTGACACACAATTGTGTGCGAATAGAGATGTTTTGGCATTTGAACACCAGCAGTGCCTAAGACCCAAGAGATTTTGTATATTGTGAGCTGTCATTGTGTTCCCAAGTTGCTGACACAGTTGTGTCCTCTCATTGCTCTTGTCAGGATCCGGCAGAGGGCAGCATTCCTATGACCCATGACAACATGGTCACCATTGTGTCTGCAGCATCCCTGACTCTCTTGAGAAGAGACATGTCATTAAACAGAAGACTGTATGCCTGGCTCCTGGGTACTGCAATGAATGTCTTTGTGTGAACAAAAATAAAGTATTCTTAATCTAATTTAATCTGTCTGCTGTCTTCAGCACTGAATCATACTTGGTCAGATGCCAAAACTGGACAATCAGGCTATCTCAAACAGCTGGCTGGCATTCTAGAATAGATAATTCAGGGTAGTCAACCTTTCATCAAAGACATATAACTACATTGTTAGAGGGCATCCAAAAGCCTTCTAAAGTGCATTATCTTGTCATTCCTTGTTTCGGGTGGAGATGCGACAGCAGCAAGAGGAGGCCTACAGGGAGGCATTGTTTTTAGGCTTTATAAATAATACGGATCATGAAGGGTGTGTGTGTGTGTGTGTGTGTGTATGTGTGTGTATATATGTGTGTGCATGCGTGCGTGCATGTGTGTGTGAGACTGTTTTTCAGGTATGGACATCAAAGGTGGCATGCTAGCACCCGATCCTGTCATGTCCACCACACTGGAGGACCACATGGCATTCTACTTTGACACATACTCCAGAGGGCTGCTTGTTCAGGTCAGTTGACTGGCATCCCTGATCACAAGCCCATCTTTTACTACATGTTTTCCTCAGGATTGTACTCAGTGTGCACTCAGGGTTTTACTCAGTGATAGAGGAATCACCTTAAGCGAGTGCAAATATAGACCTCCTGTATAGTGATATACGGCATTGTTAGATTAGAATAGATTAGATTAGATTCAACTTTATTGTCATTACACATGTAACAAGTACAAGGCAACGGAATGCAGTTAGCATCTAACCAGAAGTGCAATGAGCAGCAAGTGCAGAGGATATAATATTTACAGTTATATGTATGAACAGTATAAGATCACTGCTATGAACATTTTGTACAGATGGGTATATACAATGTGATATGTACATTATGAGGTCAGTAATTATGGACAAATTTACAGATAGATACATACAGTTGATATATACAGTGAATTAATATATACTATGATATTTACAGTTGTATAATATACAAAGTGGTTCTGGATTAAAGGGGCAATGAGATGTGCGTAGTGGTGTAGGGGGAGTCAGCGGGGGACAGAATTCAATAAGGAGACAGCTGTGGGGAAAAAGCTGTTCCTGAATCTGCTGGTCTTGGACTGGAGGCTCCTGAAGGCAGAAGGCAGGAGGACAAACAGTTTGTGAGCTGGGTGAGCAGAGTCCTTGATGATGCCTCGGGCTCGACGTAGACAGCGTATCCTCTGTATGTCCTCAATGGCCGGAAGCGGAGACCCTGTGATGCGTTGGGCAGTCTTCACCACCCGCTGCAAAGCCTTGTGGTCTGAAACCGAGCAGTTCCCATACCAGACTGATACAGCTGGTCAAGATGCTCTCGATGGCACAGCGATAAAAGTTCACCAGGATTGCTGAAGAGAGATGGTTTTTCTTCAGTGTCCTCAGGAAGAAGAGGCGCTGGTGAGCCTCTGTGCACTGTGCTGCATTGTGTATTGTTGTTGTCACCACAGGTAAGCTGTTGTAAATGGTCATGTATTGTAGAGCAGTATGGTGTATTTTTGTGTATTATGTTCCTTTTGTAGGCCCTAATTAACATCCTGAAACATAAGAATGAGGAGATGGACACAGAAAGTATGATAGTTTACCTCAGACCGTTCCGCATCATCATCAGCCTGTTGGACAAAGCAGAAATAGGTAATGTCAGGCACTGGGATGTGCACTCACAGATTGGTAATGCACCAGGATTCACACTCACATATTGGTAATGCACCAGGATGTGCACTCATAGATTTGTAATATACCAGGAATCACACTCACAGATTGGCAATGCCCCAAGACATGCACTCATAAATAGATAATGTCCTATGATGTGCACTCTTGTGTAGATAAAACAGTAGGACATACAATGCAATAAGTAATACAATCTGACATGGGGGATTAAGTATCTTTTGTCATTTGTGTATGAATTCTGTGTGTTTGTGAGTGTGCATTTGTGTTTGCACGTGGTGCAGGTCCTCAGATCACAGGTGAGCTGATGCTGGAGGTGGTCAGAGCTTTCTACAGGTACTGTAGGGAGGCATTAGGAGAGGATGCTGATCTGAACTCCAGCTTCATGGGGAACCAGATGACCAGGTGAGTAGATTAAGTTTCATTAAGGGCACCAAAATGAATGTTCATAGATATTTGTCTACTGTCACCTGACAGTTCTGTTCCTGGATGATAATAATTTCATTGTCACTACAGATCATCACCCAATGGTAGAGCTACTGAAATGTTGTATGTATATGTTTTAAAATGGATCATGTTTTAAAATGTTATGGCATGGGAACCTGTGGTATATCATGAATATTGGCACAGCTAGGGGGTGTTGTTAGGAATAAAAAAAAAGCTGTGCCAATATTCAGTGCATTACCACTCTGTGAGTGGACATTCTGGTGCATTATACCACAGTTTCTCATGCCATAATGCTTTTAAAAAAGGGATCCGCAGCTGGCTGACTTTAAGGTTAGCTATTTGGCTGCATAAAGTAGGAAGCCAGACAAAATCTAGGTTTTATTGATTACATGAAACCTCATTCCACCAAAGAAAGTAGTTACCGAGCTTGTTGCGAAACTCTTGCCCTTGTAACATTCCAAACATTATCTAACAGTGCTGTGGGATTTGCTAAGGAGCTAGCTACTTAACAGGTTAGAGTTAGCCAACAAGCAGGCTTTTGAAACATCAGAGTATAGTTCAAATGTTGGCTTACTACAAGAACTCCTTGTCTTTGTTGTAAGCATTAATTTTACAATTCCATTTACATTACTCTTAGCTACTGAGATAGGTGTCTCTGTTTTTGTTGCAGAGGGTGCATGCATTTCATTTCAGATAGACAAGATGCTATGATGATAACCCACTCCACTCCTTTCTGCTCTCAAGTGATGGTTGCCTGTAACTTTGAAGCAAACTCTGTCTTGTAGCTGCTTACTAACATTATTTTCCTAGTTAGCCTTGATTCCCTAGCTGCCTAGCCTCTTATGAATATTGTGAATTGTGGAAGGGCTAGGGGTGTTGTTAGACAACACATGAATGATGTTTCATGTAATCAATACAACTTGTTTAATTTGGTCTCCTCTTGCTTTATGCAGCTAGCTAAGCAGCCAAACTTGCATTTACCTGTCAGGGAATGTTGTCACAGCTAGAACATAAATTTACCAATAAGAACAACAGATTGGAAGTAATGTTTAATGTAAGAACATTGTTGATGATTTACAAATAGTGGAACATGTACTTTCTTGTGAACGAATATGAAAAACCTGTGGATCAGGAAGTGCATGAGTATCACCTGCAGGCTTCTGTGTTAATCCCTCTGTCTTGTTTTTGTTGTGTAGTAAAATCAAGGAGAACAGAACTGCATCTGAGATTATTAAAACCGTGAACATGCTAATTAGCTCCATGAGCTCAGAGTACCTGTGGGATTACATGAGTAAGTGTTTCCAGTACGTTCTCAGGTAAGATCCATCCCCAGTTATTAATTGTTATTCTTTTTCTTTTCCTACTTATTATTTACTGTTTGCTTGGCAGATGCAATCTAATGCAATTCACACATCTAAATGAGTATTTATTTGTGTGTCATTTGTAGTAATTTCCTTTTAGTTGTAAATACTGAAAATTTACTAAAGTAGTTTGAGTTGAGGTGGGACCCTGGGAATCGAATCTGAAACCTTTTATCTAAAAGCCTAGCTCTTTTACCGTACAGCTGCCAGTACCACACATGGAGATACAATGTACCAGGCTATAATATAAATCACTGCTGTTTTTTAGATCTTTACCAGGCTGCATGTGTGCATTCATTTTTGTTGTGCTTAATTGAATATGTGATATGTGTGTGCAAAAACTGCTATGAGTAAAGCATTTGAGTATACTTCGATTTTAGTATTTGTTTCAGCATAATGCACAGTTACTTTTTGACAGGCTGTATTGGACCTTTGTCCTTGTTCTCGCCATTATTGCAATATATATTCAATGTATTTTACCATGATGACCCTTCTGTCTGTACAGGAACAACTGCCAAATAAGTAAGCAATGATCAGCTATTAGACCTACAGAAGTGATCTGCTGTTAGACCTACAGCAGTGATCTGCTGTTAAACCTACAGCACTACCTGATTGTATTGAACCTGTGCTGATGGAGTTGTGTTCTCTCTTGGGTAGCAGCAGGACATCAGAGGACCCAGCAGCCACCATGCTGAAGGACAGCAGTGATCCACTCTCCATCTCTGAGCTGGCCACACTCATCATCTTCCTCCTGGATGTCATCCCCCTGGTACGAGAAATTGCAAACAACATATCTATGACCTATATGTGTGTTGTGGTCCACCTGTTATGTAATTAACAGGAATTAGCAACGCCCTTTGCCACAACATAGAGGCTCTAGATACCTTGCGTGGGCCTACACAGGCCTACTTATTCTTTTTCTCAAGGGCAACCAGAGGGGTAGATGTGATATAAAGTGTGTGTCAGGTCATAGATCAAATGTAGATCCATATTTATAGTTTCCTGGAGGGGCGGAGTGTAGGATAGTGGTATGGAACAGGGCTCATAGCTGAAAGATTGCTGGTTCGATTCCCTGGTGGGGCACTGCTGTTGTACCCTTGGGCAAGGTACTTAACCCAGAATTGCCTCAGTAAATATCCAGCTGTTTAAATGGGTAATGTAAAAAAATTGTAACCTATGTAAGTCACTCAGGATAACAGCGTCTGCTAAATGCCAAAAATGCAATGTAATGTAACAGCACAAATTGTTAATTGCAGTGCATTACTTATATAGACATTACATAATTTGCTCAGTATGTATACATTATTCTCAGTCACATTTATTTGTCTTACTTACTTAAGCATAGCACTATCTTTGAAGATGTGACAGCAGCTCTTTTGCCTGCCTGAGCTGTACTTTGATTGGCCTGATGCCCTCTGTTCAACTCTGATTAGCTTAATGCTGTGTCTCCTCTCCTTAGCAGCTAAATTCTGATTGGCTTGATACTGTTTCTCCTCTTGTAGCAGCTGTACTCTGATTGGCTTGATGCTGTCTTCCTATCTTGTAGGAGTTGTATTCTGAGATCCAAACACAGTACCTGCCACAGATGCTGGGCAGCATGCTCCAGGCCCTGCGGGATCACATGACCGTTCTGAGCCTATCAGAGCTGACTCAAGGTCTTCGAGCCTGCTTCAAGGTGCTCAGCAAGATCCAGATGCCTGTGGCCTACATGGACATGGAAGCAGAGCTCCAGACTCAAGGCAACAGAAACCCTGCACAGGTCAGAGGGGAGTGGGCTTTAGGTTGGGGTGAAATGAGTAAGATGAGTTTGATGAGTTAAGATGAGTTGAGTTAGACATGGGCCATGCTGTATCCTCCCGGTGCTTTATTCAACATAAGTGCATCTTTTAATTTTTGCATGGCTGATTTTTTTACTCAGAAACGATGCATTTAATCAACCCCACAAAGCTATGAGGGTAATTTTATTGTACACCAGGAGATCAGTACTTATGAATAGATCAAAGTAAGTCCTGTGTATCCTGGTAGGGGTTCACTTATTGTTTCAGTGCATAGGAGGTTACAGTGAAAATAATTTAGCCAAGACAGCACATATTTTTTACATTAACACCTTTAAAATTCGAATATTGATATCTGTCTTTTGATGAGTTATCATCGTAACCTACGTAGCTCTTCAAGAGCAGGACTGTCCTGTCTCTTGTTCTTTGCAGTCACTCCCATTTACACCACTTGCTCTCAGTCCCTCCCATTGAACTCTAGAATCATACCATGGTCTCCTTGATGCAGGCTGGGAAGAGGGAGAGGCAGGTAGGGGATGGGGCAGCAGTTGATGAAGCCAAACGGGTTGACGAGGATGACAAAGAGGAAGAAGAGGGACCAGAGATGATGGAGCTCAATGGGGAGGCAGATCATGGGGTGGGGCCAGCAGATGCAGCGCTCCCACCCCTGCGATCTGAGGACAGTGGATTGGGCCTCAGCGCCTCACCCTCTGAACAGCACCTCCTCCTGGGGGGCAAGGATGGGGGGTCAGGGGTGTGCCCTGAAAAGGATGAAGTGTGGAGGAAGGGGGGCAGTGTGGAAGGGATGACCCGCTGTGTGCAGGACATCCTGGCAGCTTTCATCACCAGGTAGGGCCAGGCGCTGCAGCACTCTCAGAGTGCAGAATAGCAGTCATATTCATCCTGTAGAAACACTTTTATGACTGCTTTAAAGCTTTTAATGTCCTGCTCTGTCCTTCTCTGCCGTGCTGTCCTAGAGTGGAGAGTGCTATTCATCTTTATCATGCAGAAACAAAAGCTCTGTAAAGCTTTTAATGTCCTGTTCTGTCCTTCTTTACTCCCCCACTCTGCGCTCTCCTGCTCTGTTGGAGCACACTTTAGGCTACAGCCCACGTTGTTTCACCACTGAATCTTCTACAGCATGATATGTGATAATAGTGGTGCTCTCTGCTCTTCTTCCACCTCTGTTCTAACCATTCATTCCCCTCTGGCTCTCTGCTACTCAGGTATCTGCTGTATCCAGTGGAGGAAGAGAAGAGGCAGGCAGATGAGGGGCAGTTGAGCCCCCCAGCAGCCTCCCTGGGAAAGAAGGCCTTGCTGGGCCAGAGGGGAAGCCGTGAGATGGGGCAGATATCAATACCGCAGTTTAAGGAGAAGCTGACAGAGTTCTTCACACCTGGGAAGCAGAGGCAGCAACAGCAGCTGGCTGATGGCAGCTGCTTTTCCCCAATAGAGAGGAAGCAGAGCAGGGGGTCAGCAGGGCTGGACTGGGGGGCCGGATACAAACCCCGGGAGAGGGCGGAGATTTCTGAGGCCTGCCACCAGGCCTTCACTGCAGCATGCCACCTGTTGTTGGAGTGCACCACTTTCCCTGTGTACCTGTCAGAGGATGAGATGGAAGCCCTGTACACCTTCATGTTCCAGAGTACAGGTGACTGACCCTTTGGATGCCTCCATATGATAAAGACTTCACACTTCTTTGGCTTGTACCTCAGTAATTTATTTCACTTATTTGCTCAGTGTGGGTTGTTATTCAGTTGTACAGTTTATACTATATACATTATCCAGTATACTGTCCTTTTTACAGAGATGGATATTTCCTGAAACACTTCACTTTGCACAAGGGTGCAACAACAGGGTTTGAACCTGCAGCCCCTACGCCCATAGTTGCCAAACCACTATGTCACACTGCAGCAAAAGGAGTAGGTTCTGATGCAGCTTTGTTGTTGTTGTCTTTAAACAGGCAATGATGAGGACACCCTCCCTCTGTGGTTGAGGTCCTTGATGGTGTTGTGCTGCCTGTCCAAGGACTACCACATCCAGCATGTGGCCATGTCCTCCCTGCTGGAGCTTATCAATCACTCACAGTCTCTGGCTCTGGTCATAGAGGATAAGAACCGCCGTTACAAGAGCTCAGAGAACAACCCCTTCTGTGGGCGGCTGCAAATGGTCACTGTGCCTCCCATTTTTCCCAGAGTCCTGGCAGCCATTGAGGAGAGCACCAACTTCTACCAGGTACAGAGTGACACCCTGCCCTTGTTTCATGTCTCCATTAATTTTTATAACATTCATGATAAAAAATAATATTTCTCTGTGATGGATTATAATCTCAGCCTGGGGTGTATGGAACACATCACCAGTGGGGTATTGGGATGTTATTGTGGAATGGTGTTTAGTTCAGATGTAATGCGAATGAACCCCATTTCCCAGCGTGTGGCCCAGGTACTGTGGGGACAGCTAGATACAGAGCGGCGGGAACACCACATCTCCTGTGTGGAGCTCTTCTATCGACTACATTGCCTGGCACCTTCCCCTGCCATCTGTGAGGACATTATTTGCCTAGCGTTACTGCACCGGGACAAGGTACACCCTGTGCACAAGTCACACTCACAGACACAACACAGGTTCACATTAAAACTCATTCACTCACTTACTCACTCACACAATACAGGTTTACAACATACAGTAACATTGCATTAGTCACACAGCACTAAACACTGACATTGCATATAGTCATATCATGTACAGTCACATCTAGACAGTAACAACACACAATGCACACACTTATGCTACACACACATACCACACACATATACCTACTCCTTTTGCTGCAGTGTGACATGGTGGTTTGGCAACTATGGACGTAGGGGCTGCAGGTTCAAATCCTCAAAGTGTTTCAGGAAATATGCACTAACACTGCACACACACACATACCACACACTTACACTGCACACACACACATACCACACACTTACGGGGCGCTCACACTGCAGCGAATTTCACCTTGCTCTCATTGAGTTTGTATGGGGGCGAAATTCGCCCTGGCTGGGCGAAGTCGGGGCGAATTCGCCTAGGCAGGCGAAATTGAGTTGGCGAAATCCCAACTTTATGCAAATGAGAACCACGTGAGAACCAATCAGTTCAGCGTGTGATGTGTTTGGTATGTGACTTTCTCTAGAGAGGCGGGAGTAACAAAAAAAGTCTGACCAAGATGGCGGAGGCTAAAGGCTGCATGTAGCATGAAAACACGTATATGATTAAAAGATGTATGGGCAACCATTTGTGTCTACATCAGCACGGGTTGATATTTCTATGTTACATTAACTTAGCTGAGACAAATAGACCCCTGTAGATCTTCATTTAGACACTCTAAGCTAGGTGACAGGCTAACCGCTAAGGTTTTCGGACACCCCATATACACTACGCAGATTGCTAGGATAGCCAGGCTAAAGTCGACATGAAAACATTTATATGATTTTACGATGTCTGGGTCACCTTATTGTATTCAGAACATGAACGGCAAAAAACGGGAAGTACTTAAATTGGTGGAGAGCATACACAACGCAATGTCTATGCCATTTCATCACAGTTGACTGGTTGAGTTCACAAGCTAGCTGAATCGCTTGCTACAATAGCTAGCTAGCTGGCTTGCTGGCTACGTCACCGCACCACAACTACACTTGCTACTAACAGGATAGCGAAACTGCTTGCTGTTTTCGCGACCACGCCCCCAGAGCGAAAATTCGCAGGGCGAAGTTCGCGAGGTGTTTCGCTGTGTGTGAGCCTAGCGTTATACTGCGCACACAAACATATACCACACACATACACTGCACACGCATCTGTACCACACACACTACACATACACACATACCACACACTTACACTGCACACACACACATACACCACACACATACACTGCACACGCGTCTGTACCACACACACTACACATACACACATTCCATACACTTATACTGCACACACACACATATACCACACACTTACACTGCACACGCATCTATACCACACACACTGCACATACACACATTCCATACACTAGTAGATACCACATACTTATACTGGACACACACATTCCATACACATACACTGCACACACACATATACCACACACTTACACTGCATACACATACCACACACTTATACTGCGCACACACATACCACACACTTATACTGCACACACACATATACCACACGCTTACACTGCACACACACATATACCACACACATACACTGCACACACACCTATACCACACACACTGCACATACACACATTCCATACACTAGTAAATACCACACACTTATACTGGACACACACACATTCCATACACTTACACTGCACACACACATATACCACACACTTACACTGCACACACATACCACACACTTATACTGCACACACACATATACCACACACTTACACTGGACACACACATATACCACACACTTATACTGCACACACATCTATACCACACACACTGCACATACACACATTCCATACACTAGTAAATACCACACACTTATACTGCACACACACATTCCATACACTTACACTGCACACACTCACATACCACACAATTACACTGTACACACACACATAGAAATCAGTTGCTATGTGTGATATTGTATGTATTGTGCCCACACTCAGAGTAGTCATAAAAATGTTTAGGGTGAGCCTAATACAATTCTTTTTGTATTTGTGTGTTTATGTTTGTGTGTGTGTGTTGATGTATGTGTTTGTGTGTGCATTTATGTGCTTGTTTGTGTGTGTGCTTTTTCATGCATGTGTGTGTGGCTGTGTTTTTGTGTGTGTGTGTGTGTGTGTGTGTGTCTGTGTGAGTGTGCATTTGTGTGTCTGTGTGTGTATGCATGTGTCAGGCGGTCCGCCTGGAAGCCCTTCACAGGTTCTCAGTACTATGGCATCTGACCCGAGAGATCCAAAGCAATCGGACCATGTCGCTGAACCGTTCCTTTGACAGGTCAGGACACCTGTGATATGGGTGCTTTAAGTCTTGTAATTATTGAATCACTGAAAGTTGGGGTCAATTCCAGTTGAATTCAGTTGAATTCTGGGAATGAAATGAAATTCAATTCATGAACTGAAAAGTCTTCATAGACAGTGCTGGTAATGTTCAGTTCATGACTCAGGAAACAAATTGAAATGGAATTGACCCCAACTCTGCTCTGAACCAACAGCACTGATCTGTCCTCTGATCTCCTGATCTCCCTGCACTGATCTGTGTCAGCTTATAACTCACTGAAGTTTGTGTGTTTTAGGTCTCTGTTTGTGGTTCTGGACAGCCTGAACAGCCCGGATGGATCCATCAGTGCAGCTGGACAGAGCTGGCTGGTCCGGGCCTTCTCCCTTAATGATGTAGTTCGCATCCTAGAACCAGTCCTGCTTCTCCTGCTCCACCCCAGGACCCAGCGCTCTTCCATCCAGCACATCAAACAGAACCTGACTGTGGGTGCGTGAGGGAGAGCTCCCGCATGTGGCTCAGATTTCCCATCACAAGTTCATTGCTCCATGTAGTTGAGGCAGAGATGGGAAATGGTCAGGTCTACCCCCGATTTTCAGAAATTCAGTGCATCGTGAGTCCCTGTTGTAAGTAAGAAGCCTTAGGTCATGGTGGTAGAAGATGTGCTCCTAAAACTTTTAGATGGACTTACATGGCTGCATGCTGGGCAGTAGTGAAATACCCGTTTTGTAAGTGGCTTTTAATTGAAGCGCTAAATGAATAAATGTAAATCTATATATATATATAGAATAGCTGAATATCTGTACCTGTACTGTCAGAATTATTATATCTGTACCTGTACCTGTACTGTCAGAATTATTTTCACGCACTGTGAAAAGGCCTGCTCTTCTATAGTTATCATATTCAGTGGTTATTGTAAACCAGATCAGAACTGGATCACTTCAGTAATTCATTCTTTCTCTTTAGGGAAGCTGAAGCTATTGAGCTGCAAAGAGCGCACATTCTCCCACGATTATGGAAGGTCTGGTGATGTCATGCTAAGTGACAGCCTATCAGAGGAGAGCCTGCTGAGCCGTGTGACCATAGTGGACCGCGAGGCTCTGTGGGCAGAGGTGGAGCACATTCCAGAAACAGTGAGGGTGATGCCACAGTCCCCTGAGGATGGCAGGAGTGGGAGCGAGGACACAGAGGGGGAGGAGGATGGGGAGGGGAGGCAGGAAGAGGAAGAGAGAGAGGACAGCGAGCACACAGAGTCGGCCGATACCAGTGGTGCACAGCTCTCCAATGAAAACTCCAGCTCAGGCTCCGCCCCTTACCTGCAGCGCCCCTACTATGACAGCAGCATGGACAAGGCCGTCCCCAATGGGCTCCAGCGGAATGACTCAGACCGGACGCAGGTCTCAGATTCTCTGTCGAGCGACGAGGATGACCTGGAGCTGGAGGCCCTTGCACGTTCACGCCTCCTGAAGCAGCAACAAGAGAAGCGGGAGGCCATTGATTCCCTCTTCAGGCACATGCTGCTGTACCTGCAGCCCTACGACTCCACGCGTGTGCTCTATGCCTTCTCTGTGCTGGAGACCCTCCTCAAGACCAATGGCCGCCACTTTGTGGAAGCCATCTCCACCACTGGCATGGACACCAGCTCCACTGCCCACCTCAACCTCATCTACAACCTTCTGCAGCGACACCGAGAGGCTCTGGAGGGCCGCAGCTTCTATGGCCGCCTGCAGGCCCAGTCACCCTCGCCCTGCCCATTCTCCCTGCTGGTGGAGCTGCTCACCTGCCTCTGTCTCCGCTTCCTTCAGTCTTACTACCCCTGCTACCTCAGCCTGGGTCCACGGGACCTGCCTGGGAACCGTGAGGTCCAGGTGAAGAGCGTTGAGGTGCTGACCCACCTTATGAGCCAGCTGGTCAGGCTGACTGGGGCCCAGGATGGCCGGAACATGGACTTCATCCGTCACCTGCTATCTGGGTGTGAGGTGCAGCGGTACATCTTGCTGTCGCTGTCGGCCTCCATGTACATTAGCCAGAGACCAGCGGAGTCCAGAGGAGATAGGGGTGAGCAGGTCCTGGAGGAGCAGGGTGGGCTCTCTGAGGAGAGCCTAATCAGCCTGGGGCAGGGCCCAGTGTGGAGCGAGCAGCCCCTACAGATGGAGCTGTTGAAGCTGCTGCAGGTATTGATTGTGCTGGAACACCACGTGTGGCCGGACGGGGCCTCCGAGGGGCAGGACGTCCCCGCCATGTCCCCGCTGGCCAAAGAGTGGCAGACAGCTGTGCTCTTCCAGCAGTCCATCCGCGCATTGCAGTATGTGCAGGCTCAGCCAATCCCCTCGCAGGGCATGTTTGTTTCAGCCGCCGCCCGCGCCCTGCAGCTTCAGTATGGCTATGCCATGCACCCACCGTGGGTGTCCCTGATCTGCGCCTCTCTGCCCTACCTGGGCCGCTCACTGGCCATCACCGTCACCCCTTTCATCACCCAGATCTGCAAGAACCTGGATGACCTAGTCAAGCAGTATGAGCATGAGTCGACCAAAACCAGCCAGAGGTATTTCAACCTAGTCCTGCCCCTGCTAGAAACTCTGTGATTGCTGCACAGAGGAAGACAGGAGTAAATAATATTTTGTTTTAAATTAGGGTATCTTAACTTTACATTTACATTTGTCACTTAGCAGATGCTCTGCAGATGCTGTAGTTCTTCAGAACTACATAAAACATGAGTATATAATATTACATTTACTTTGTATACATCCAGTTGACATCCAGCATTTATCTAAAGCCACTGTAGAAGTCAAGCACAAAGGGCATCCAACAAAACAGCATGAAACCTTATACTAACAAGGGCAGTGCCATCTACAAACAAACAAGAGCCAGTGTCAAACATACAAGGCTGAGAACACAAATGTGCATGCATTTTCAACTATTATTTTCAACAATTATATATTACATACAGTTAAACAGAAATGGACATACATGTTAGAAATCAAGTGATGGCTGTATTTAGCAAATCAAACAATACCTCACTTTTTTCAAAACAACTTATCCTGTAAGCTATGACTGGCTGAGTGTACATCAAACAGCTGATATTGATAGGTAATGTAAGAATGAACTTTGCCTAATTCAAATGAAAAACTGGTATGCTAATATATGCACTTAAAAAGTATACAGACCTATCCTTGACTCATATACTATTCATTTGGATCAGTTGAATATTTCCCATGGGGGCTTGTGGCCTTGAGTATAGTCAGTTAGCTAATAGTGTGTTTCAGTGTGAACCTTTGCTTCTCTGTGGACAGCAATCAATCTCTGATTTGGAGAAAGGTGTTCATGTGTTCGTTGTTCCCCACTGTGAAAAGCTGGAGTCCAAAAAGGGAGAACATTGCACCTGATTACCCTCTTACTCTAATGGAAGGCCTGACCACCATCACTCACTACTGCCTGCTAGACAACAGAAAGGTGAGGCTACATTCCGTTAGCTCATCTGTTTGTGTGGCACTCACTGATCTGCTCATTTTGAGTGGCCCCCACTTGGGTAATTACTGAAGTAATCCAGGGCCTAGGCTCCAGATGAACTGGTCACACAGCTCTGCTCTGCTCTTAGGAACAGACCTGCTCTCCTGCTTCAGTTGGATTACTTAGCTGCTCACTGCATGTCCTTGTCAGGTGTGCTTTGTAGAGCCTGTTGTCCATTTTTACATTTGGTGAATTTCTTGTTTAGGACATCAATGGCACAGTGCCCCAGTCTAGGTGTGAACCCAAAGTCCTCTGTTTACAAACACAGTTCCTGTGCCATTATTTTAATGTTTTCTTTAGTAGAACAGGGAAGGAGGCATTTTAATATGTAGTGTTGTGAACACACTGGAATATTTTATGGATATATTACCTCAGTCTGTGTTTGTCATCTGTTCATGTCTCCTCTCTCTCTCCCCAGTGTCCCATGGTGCCTGACCCGGCAGATATACGCAATGCTCGTAATGCCATCCTTGAGGAGCTGCCGCGAATGCTGAACAGCATGGCCCTGCTGTGGGGTGTGGTCCGGAGGGAGGAGACGCAGAGGAAGAGCCTCGACTCTGCCCTCAGCTGCGGCAGGAACACCTCTACCTCCATCTACTTCAAGAGCACCAAGGTGACTGCTGGTCCCACAGCAGCATGGGGCTGAGAGGGCCACTGTGTGTGTGTGTCACTATGACCCTTGATAGAAATGACAAAGAAGCCGAAGTCTTGGTACAGACTGCAAAGGCTTATTACACGGACGTGATATTGTGTTCAGTTGGTCATATATAAATATGGATATATATTAAAGGACTGTACATCTGCATGCTTTCTCTGTGACCTGTTTTGGAGGAAATGTCAAATTGTTGTAGACCAGCTGTTGATTTGTGACTAGATAATCTTTCTGCTGATGGTAAGGAATTGTTTTGGTGTATTTTCTGGGTCAGATCCTGAGGCAGAAGGTGTTGGAGTTCCTGAACCCTCTCACGGTGCAGTATGGAGTGCAGGTCATGGCATCGGTGGCAGCCGTGTGGAAAAGCCGAAAGAGCAGGGGAAGCCACAACAAAAACAAGGTGTGATCTCTGACTTCAGTACCCCTATGCTGTGGTTCACACTGTTCAGCAGAGGTCATATAACAGAATTTTAAATGATTTGCTACCCATTAGTCCAAAAAGACCAGTTTTCCAGATTGTGGCTCTACAATGGAGCAGTTGACACAATCACCATGGCATAATTGTCACATTGCAGGGACATGCCAATATCTGGGGAGTTTCCTTCCCAGGTGCATTAAGTACCTCTATCCAACAGGGGTCTCTGAGTATATCCATCTTGGCCTCAGATCTTATGAGCTTGGTTTTTAGCTTCCATGCAGATACACAATTTGGGCCTCTGGCAGTCTTCTGTTTTGTTGGGGATTACACATTATCGATCATATGGATGGTCTCAGCTGTTCTAACTGCAAGGGTTTAATAATGAGCATGCGTTCAGTTCCTCTTTTATAGCTTAGTGATGAGAGTATATTCAGTCCCTCTTGTATAATTTAGTGATGAGGGTTTGTTCACAACCTGCTGCTGAGTTCCATGAAAGTTGACTGACAAGTAATGCAGATAACTGGATAAATGATTTTGAAACTGTATTTTTTTTAAAATGCAGTTATCCGCTGAAATGCATGCCTTTGTCATCTCTTAACGGTTGTATTTGGTCTGACATTGGAACCTTTTTCCCGCATTTCACCAAATTTCTTCTTAATGTGTCCATAGTATTTGTTGTTACTCACTTCACACACAGACAGGCAAACTAATGCGCAGAGCCAGTCCTGGTTTCAGAGGTGATCCATTAGGATCAATTAGATATGTCTTGAAAATGTGAAAGGATGGAAGTTGCTAGATTTTGAATACTAGTTATAACTGGTATCGATACAGGGAGTTTGTAATGGCTCTGTGACTGGGTCCTCTCTGGTCTCTGTGTGTAGATCTTTCCGGTGGCCAGTGAGTCCCGTCAGGCCATCGTGGACCTGGTGAAGTCTCTGAGCACACTCCGTATTGACACCATCCTGCAGCTGGTCAAAGAGGTGGTGAAGAAGCCCCACCAGATCAAAGGAGACCAGGTGTGCCCCATTTCTCTTATGGACACACACTCACAGACACAGATACACAGACACTCATACTCGCAGCCAGGCACACACACATACACGCACACACTCACTCACTCAGTCACAAAGACATAGACAGACACACACTCAAAGACTCACACAGACTTACTCACAGACACACAGACTCACTCACACACACACTCCCTCACACTCTCTCTCTCTCTCTCTCTCTCTCTCTCACACACACACACACACACACACACACACACACGTATACTAGAAGTTTTACTAAATATCTCTGCTTCCCACGACTGCATTAGTAATATTCACATGTGATGCATTACAATACAAACACATCAAAACTTCAGATGCTTTAAAAATGTCCATTAGAATTACTGAACCTCTATGGAAAATAGGTGAGAATTATGGGTAATGTACCTTGCCTGGCCAACCTTTGGAACTTTGTCATGCAGTGCTTCTAATATTGTTGACTCCATATGGTTTTTCGCTTGTGTTGTATTGTACCTCACTTGTAAGTCCCTTCGGATAAAAGCGTCTGAATAAATGAATAAATAAATGTAAATGTAAATGTAGATGAGGACTGTGGGTAATATAGAGGCATTGGGCTCCCAGAGGCGGTAGGGTTCCCCCTTTGAGTCAGGTTCTTATCAAGGTTTCTTCCTTTTAGTAAGGAAGTTTTTATTTAGTACTATTGCTGTATCCTTGGTCTTGGGGTTCAGGCCCAGGATCTCTGTAATGCTGTTTTGCGAAAAATACAAATGAAATTGAATGGAACTGAACTATGGGTAACAGGTGGGTAGTATATGAGGATTGTGGGTAATAGGTGAGGATTTCCTCAGTTTTTTTTAAAACTGTCTCCTCCTCTCTTGCAGAAGTCTACCTTGGTTGACATTCCAATGCTTCAGTTCAGCTTTGCTTTCATGCAGGGGTGAGGAACCGCCATGCATAGTAATGTGATCATTAATGTTCAACTGTTTCCATTGACCACAAGATTTGCAGCACTGTGTACATCCAGTGTAATAGGAACTGTAAGATATAAGACATGAAAAACAAATCACTAGGGTTCCCAAAGCAGATGTGGGTTTTGCACCAGTGTAGATGTCAATGGTTCGTGTCCTGTTTCTCAGTTTGTCTGCACAGACCCTCCACGAGAATGTCACTCCTCTTCTCAACCTCCTGAAGGAGTCAGTGCAGTTAAATCTAGCTGCACCAGGTCATTTTCTGCTCCTGGGGTGAGTCAGCATTTAACAAACACCAGTTATTTCTGACTGCCAATGCTCTCTCAGGAGAAAGGCTGCATCATAGCACACCACCAGTTAGTTCTGCCTTTCCATTTGAAAGTGATTAGGGACCCCTGTGTATCTGGTTCCTATCTCTATGTTTCCTGCCTAGTTGTGACTATTTTTGTGTGTTGCTGACAGCAACATGATATACAGATTATCTGTGGGGCACAGAGTGCTCCCAGCTGCAAGGTGGGGCAGGATGGTCACGTCTTCCCTGTTAGTCGCTATAACTAGGGGTATGAGGCGAGGAAGTGGGGGAGGGCAAATCCCACTCTATTTCTATTCACCCAGTATGGTAAACTTCCTCACTTATCTATCAAGTATCTAACCTACATTTTCAGGAATCTTTACTAAGATTTCTGTACATAATCAGTGATTGACACTTCTATTACTGTGCTGATGGCTTGCATGGTCAAAGAGGAGTCATTCCATTGGCCTTGATAGCCAAGGGAGTCCAAAAACCACCTACACTAATCACAGGGGCAGTGAGGTTTACTAGTTTCTTAGTGTAGTTGTGAGATGACCAGGATGTTTTGCACCTACACAGCCATATGTACACACTGGCAGAGGTGGGCAAAGATACATCAAAATGTATCTTGTTACAAAACACAAAACACCCCTCAAATAAATGTATCAAAATGAAATATAGCTGCAAGCAGCGATACAGGGGCCAAGCACAATGAAAGAATCAGCAGAAGAAAGAATTATGATTTTAGGCCATGAGATTCAAAAGATACACTATATGGACAAAAGTATTCCGATGCCTGACCATTACACCAACAGGGACTGTAATGACATTGTATTCAAATACATATACTTTAATATGGAGTTGATCCCCCCTTTGCAGCTATAGCAGCTTATAACAGCTCTTCTTAGAAGGCTTTCCACAAGATTTTGGAGTGTTTCTGTGGGAATTTGTGCCCATTCATTCTGTAGAGCATTTATAAGGTCAGGCACTGATGTTGGACGAGAAGGCCTGACTCACAATCTCCATTCCAGTTCATCCCAAAGGTGCTTGATGGGGTTGAGGTCAGGGCTCTGTGCGGGCCAGTCAAGTTCCTCCACACCGACCTCATCAAACCATGTCTTTATAGTCCTTGCTTTGTGCACTGGGGTGCAGTCATGTTGGAATAGAAAAGGGCCTCCCCAAACTGTTGCCACAAAGTTGGAAGCATAGCATTGTCCAAAATGTCTTGGTATGCTGAAGCATTAAGATTGCCCTTCACTGGAGATAAGGGGCCTAGCCCAAACCCTGAAAAACAGCCCCATACCATTATCCCTCCTCCACCAAACTTCACAGTTGGCACAATGCAGTCAGGCAGGTAACATTCTCCTGGCATCCGCCAAACCCAGACTCGCCCATCTGACTGCCAAACAGAGAAGCATGATTCGTCACTCCACAGAACACGTTTCCACTGCTCCACAGTCCAGTGTCGGTGTGCTTTACACCACTCCATCTGGCGCTTGGCATTGGACTTGGTGATGTGAGGCTTACATGCAGCTGCTCGGCCATGGAAACCCATTCCATGAAGCTCCCGCCGCACAGTTTTTGTGCTTACATTAATGCCAGTGGAAGCTCGGAACTCTTCAGCTATGGAATCAGCAGAGCGTTGGCGACTTTTACGCACCATGCGCCTTAGCAGTCGTTGACCCTGCTCTGTGATTTTACGTGGTCTTCCGCTTTGTGGCTGAGTTGCTGTTGTTCCTAAACGCTTCCACTTTCTAATAATATCACTTACAGTTGACTGTGGAATATCCAGCAGGGATGAAATTTCACGAACCGTCTTATTGCAAAGGTGGCATCCTATCACAGTACCACGCTTGAAGTCACTGAGCTCTTCAGAACGACCCATTTTGTATCACAAATGTTTGCAAATGGAGACTACATGGCTAGGTGCTTGATTTTATGCACCTGTGGCAACGGGTCTGATTGAAACACCTGAATTCAATAATTAACAGGTGTGGCCAAATACTTTTGTCCATATAGTGTATGTTAAAAAATAGGTACAATATAAGTTATATGCAATATGTGTTATAGTGCCACATAGTGGTCAAATGACACTAAAACACTTGGGCACCCTCAGGGCATAGTCACAAACACAGGCACCAAATTTGGTGTCAGTACACAAAGGCATTGCGTAGATATGGCCTCACTACCTGTTTGGCATCTTCGCTGTTGACTTTGTTAGCGCATTACTAGCGCATGCTGTCCATAAACAAAAAATCATGGATAACTTTTGTGTGGCATGCTCTAAATATACTCAATTTTTGTGAAGAATGGATAAAATTTGTGGGAGGAGTAGCAAAAAGACTGTTTTCATTATAATTCAAAATGGCAGACAACCAAATGTGGTGGAAATGAAAATTTTACATCTCTTCAACTTGACATGACCCAAGGAATCAAAAGAAGAAAGAATCATAATTCTAGGCTAAAGACATCAAAAGTTATGAGCAGAAATTCAATTGTTTTAGTTATAGCACCACCTAGGAGTGAAATGACACAAAACTTCTTGGACACTCTCAGGACTGTGTTGGAAGTCAATATACCGAGTTTGGTGTGAAGACACAAAAGCATTGCTGAGATTTGACCTCAGTTCCTGTGTGGTGTCTTTGCTGTCAAACTCATTTGCATGTTAAGGGCGAATGCTTTGGAATATCTAAAATATTTGGATAACTTCTGTAAGGCATGGTCTGAAGATGATATGTACCAAATTTGGTGAAGATTGGACAGAATTTGTAGGAGGAGTAGCGAAAAAACAGTTTTCCAAAAAATTCAAAATGGCGGAAAATCCACTATGGCAGACTTTAACAGAAATGGGTGCATTGGACTCGGCTTGACCTAAGGAATCTAGGAAAAAAGAATTTTGAAAAAATTCCTACAGGGTCAGAAGTTATGGCCAAAAATGTTAGCTGAACTTTGACCTGATGGTGGTGCTAGAGGGCTTGATTTACTGACCCCAAAATTGGTGAGTGGACAGCTGGGACTGTCCTCTATGAGTGTGCCAAATTTCATAAAAAGCGTACAAACGGATCTATGGGCTGCCATAGACTCCCATGGCAGATGTATAATAATAATAATAAGAAGAAGAAAACTAACGAAAACAATAGGGTTCCAGCACCTTCGGTGCTTGGCCCCTAAATACAAAATACTGGTGCCAGAAAATGTATCAAGATAAAATACATGTATTTTGTATTTTCAAAATACAGGAAAATACATTAGTAACATTGGGCATTCTGAATTTGTACAAAATGGCAGAACATTCAGATTTTTATAATGTACACAAGGCTCTGGTGAGAGTTTAAACCCTACAGGAAGGAAGAACAGGGCGTAGAATGCTACTGTATCTAAGCAAAACTGTAAAAAAAAGAAAAACAAAAAATACTGAAAATAGTATAGTAAAATAGAAAAATTCAAAGACATAGCAGGTGAGACCTAACCACTTCAATTAGTAGCCTATTTAGTTGCCTTTAAGAACAACTAACTTTTCAAATACTGTATTTCTGGTGTTACCCGCCTCCTGTGTGGATGGAGTATTATTCCTGCAAATGAGAACAGTCTCTCAACTGGAGCTGAAGAGGGGAGGGTTGTGTTAGCATCTCTAGCTTGATATATTATAATGTTAACCACCATGTACCATGTAGCCAAACATAAATTATACATCTAGCTAACACTTGCTGGCTACCCATGGCTAACCAGTCTTATATGCTCGTTGAGCTGTTTCATGTTGTTATCTATCCAAGCCAACTTGTAGCACTAATTAATAGCTAGCTAGCTAGCTTGCTGACTCACTTACTTCTTTAGCCACCGGGCCACATGTATCGATTGTTTTTATCTTTAGCCTCTACCTATGGCGTTCAGCATGTGTACATTCTAAAAAGTAAGATATATTTTGTATAGTTATTGCAGTTAAGATAAAATGTTTACCTTGGCGAACAGTCCATTGCACTGGTTGAGGCAGAAGCATGTACTGGCTTGCTTGGGGGTGGCGAACTTCACAGAAGATAAACTTGATCACGGAAATACTGTGAGTAGTGTCGGCTTACAAAATCACTGTGTGTGAGGGGGTCTAAGTGTATTGTTCTTCATTTTAAGATGTATTTACATGATTTTTTTATGTTTTATGAATCATGGAGAAAGTATTTTGAGTATTTTGAAAATACAAAATTACTCCAAAGTATCTTGTTACAGATTACATTTGAATTTTTTCAGCCCTGTCAAATACAAATTACAGAATACTCAAAGGTAATTGAAATACGTATTTCAAATACAAGTAACAGAAATACTGCCCATCTCTGCTACACAGTAGTACCTACACAAAACCTACTTAATTTGCTTATGGATGAAAAATGCTTTGGTGTATGGCTGTTAGTGTGGACCTGGCCTCAGGTCCAGTGTAATAAACTATCCATATTTGATGTACGTCCCACATTTATCACCGTGAATATGCAAACACATGCGTCAACCACTCACTTCAACTTTGCTGTCCTGTTTCATTGACCACTTTACAGCAATTGTAAATAATTATTCCTATGTTCTTTTGTGTTTTATTGTGCTTCCCTTATTTTTCCCTACAGAATCCTTAATGACTTTGTGAACAGGCTTCCCAATCTAGATAACAAGAAAGACACAAGAGACATACAGGTAGGATTGGTAGTCAATGAGAGGTACAATATGGGACTGCTGCTTTCCAGTCAACAGAGGCCCAAGTGGTATATTCACATTCCTGTACAGGCATCACTGAGGCCTTGGTTTTTTACACACAAAGTCCTCCATTAAAGATGACGGATGCTTTACTCTAGGGTTCAGGGCTCTCTTATAACACTAACTAGCAATATTTCAGGGCAGCACATCAACACCGATGATTTAATTGTGACTTGAGGGTCTGATTGACATATAATCCTGTCTGTTAGAGGTGCACCTAGCACGAGTGCTTCTTGCATGCTGAAGTCAGAGACAGGTGTATCACAGTTACCTGGCTGTCCCTGACTGTATCCATGTGACCGCCTGTAGGAGGTGACCCAGCGGATCCTGGAGGCAGTTGGAAGTGTGGCAGGTTCCTCCCTGGAGCAGACTAGCTGGCTTAGCCGCAACCTGGAAGTCAAAGCCCAGCCACAGGTGTGTCTCAAGGAGGAGGATCCAGAGGACATGGACCTCTATGGTAACTATGGAGACAGCAGCCACTCCCTTAGAATGGATTTATCTGATAACACATGGTCATGGAGCACATAGACATGCTTGTAAAGCAGTTATGAGTGCATCATTTGCCTGTCCCTCACAGACTCCGATGTCCAGGCCAACACCATGGTCTCCTCATCTGCACCATCTGTCTACAGTGTCCAGGCTCTCACTTTGCTGGCTGAGGTGAGACTCATTGTGGTGAATAGAATTTCTGTCCTCCTGCTAAGAGAGATGTCTCTTCCCTAAAGACAGCTTCTTGTCTTCCTTTTTATCTCTTGAGAAGATAATAGAAGAAATCCTTATGTTTCTCAAAACAGCCAATCCGATAAGAGTTTGAGGGAGGTGGGTTTACTACTTTTAAGTACCTGAGCAGGTTACAATGTAGCTCTCTTGCCCTCCACGAAAATGAGGAAATCCAAGCAGGTAAACCAAAAGAAAAATTGTGACAACACTATAATGGAGCTCTCCAGCTCTCCAGCTCTCCAACACTTTGGGCCTAACACTGCCTCTTCATCAGGCTATCAGTGATACACCCATGGCAGATGTACCTTTTCATTGTCAAACAGGAATGCTGTTACAGCAGCAGGGTATCCGGTAATGTATAAGATATTGTTGCTTTTTCTTGTGAATAAATAGGTGGAGGTGTGAGTAGGTGGAGTCGCAAATTAATAGGTGGAGGTGCAAATGACATAGTTGCACTTCTGAGGTTACACAATATACAAAACCGTGAAGTTGTGTGTGTGTGTGTGTGTGTGTGTGTGTGTACGTATATGTGTATGTTGATTGACTGCTGACATGACTTAGGTACTGGCTCCTCTCCTGGATATGGTGTACCGTAGTGACGAGAAGGAGAAAGCAGTACCACTCATCTCACGTCTCATGTACTATGTCTTTCCTTACCTGAAAAACCACAGGTAACTATGCCGAAAAGCCAAACCCCACGCGCAAGCACATGCACTGACACGCACATTATAACACACACACCCATACACACAAGCATGCAGGCAAACAGTCACACATGCATATGAGTGTATGTCATCTGTCTTGTTTCATATCCTGCTATCCTTAATTTTGCTGTTATGTGCAGTAGAAAACTTTCTAGGGAAGGCTACAATAAGGTGGGTTTATGGTGAGGTAAACACCATATGTACAGTGTCTGGAACCTGCTATTTAAGCGGTTACTTACAGCCCCTCTGGGTGTGATGATGGGACTTTAGCCTGTTCTTGGTTCTGCAGTGCCTACAATATGCCAAGCTTCTGTGCTGGTGCCCAGCTGCTCAGCAGTCTGAGTGGATATGCCTACACCAAGCGGGCCTGGAAGAAGGAAGCCTTTGATCTGTACATGGACCCCCTCTTCTTCCACATGGACACCTCCTGTGCCCCCCAGTAAGACCTGTGTGGGGGAGGTGGCACCCACCTTTTACTAATTCCAATAATGTTTTTTGTCATAATTACAGACCTGCATTAATCCCAGGCTACATTACATTTTATGCAAGTATGTCACAGCATGTAGTATATACATGGATACTTCATAGTTGTTACACACAATTTAGTATTTCAGCTAAATAGCTTATCATTCAAGCATTCTGCTGTCATTGTTTGTTGTGAAGAACATAAGTAAGATGACAGTTTCACAGTGTTTGCAAGAATTATACCTATAGCTTTATGTTTATACATCCACATTTATATCATAGTATATATACTACACTATTGAGGTATGTAAGTATATGAGTGTGCATATGTGTATATATAGTACCAGTCAAAATTTTGGACACACTTTTCTTTCTTTTGAGAGAAAGTCATACATAGGCATCAAATTCACAATTTATATTTGTCTAAGAAAGTCTTTAGATCAAAATGTCTTTGAATGCATGTTTTCCATTATCTTAATCTTAATGTTTATAAAATATATATGCTTGAGACATTCTCTTCCAAATGAATTCACCAGTTCTCTTACAGCTGGCAGTCCATCATTGACCATCTATTGACCCATGAAAAGACCATGTTCAAAGACCTGATGAGTGAGTATGTGAGCTCTACCATAAATAACATTGTACAAAAAATAACATTCATGATATATGGTGCGATGCATACAGGTATGTCCAATGGCCACATTTTCATTGGTGTTTATGTGGTTTGAAGTAAATATTGACAAAGGAGAAAATTAGAGCTGTCAAGCGATTAAAAAAAATTATCTAATTATTTACATGCTTTGTAATTAATTAATCTAAATTAATCGCATATATCAATATTTTTGCCGTGAGAAGCATTTTATGTTCAAATTGTACTTTATACAACAGTTAGTTCTGACCAAGTAATTTTATTGGACAAGAGGCATTCCATGAGTGTTGATACTCAGTATAACAGCACTGGCACTTTTAACTATACGTGTACTCCGCTTTACAGATGTTCCGATGCAATCGTTGATTACACCAGTGCGAATGTGGATACATTTCATGTATGATATAAAAGAACCTAGCTAGCCTGCAGTTGGGTATGACTATGATAAATGCTTAAATGCACAGTGACGTATGGGGTCAAGGGGCATCATAGAGTGCGATTAATCTGCGTTAATTTTTTTTGACACATAATTTTTTCTATAATTAATTAATCAAAATTAACGCGTTATCTTGACAACCCAAGAGAAAATATATGAACATGAACATGAGCATGAACAACAGTGAAATACAAGAGTAGGATCCTTCCCCTGTGAGCTCTGAACTCTGATCTCCCCCCAGATCAGCGGACTGCTGTGTTCCCCATCACAGCATGTCTGATATAGCTACCTTTTTGGATGTACACACCCATTTGGTTTGTGGCACTTACTGCTCAAGCTTGATGGAGTGGCAGGAAGTGTGATGTGTGTGTGTCTGTCTGTGTCTGTCAGGCATGCAGAGCAGCTCCCTTAAGCTCTTTCCCAACTATGAGCAGAAGGCCATGCTGCTGAAGCGCCAGGCCTTTGCCATGTTCAGTGGGGAGCGGGACCAGTACCACCTCTACCTGCCGCTCATTCAAGGTACCTAGCCAACTAGACAGAAAGCAGCAATACCTGGAGATTATACGTTGAACAGGGACAGAAATCGAAAAAAGAGGAAAAGATACAAGAACAGCAGAGGCAGTTTTTTTACAAAATCAAACATATATGGCTCCTGTATTTATTGATTTTATTTTTACCTCCTGGAATGAGGAGTTGGAAACTTGCTAAAATGTTAGCACCCCCACCCAAGATCCCCATCTTGTGGTATCCTTCCTTGCAATAATACTGTACATTGATTTCACGTTTAGCAACCCCATATATTTTACTCTGCCGATATAATATGTCTGTTTTTAACTTTTAGTTAAAGTTAATTTACTTTGTGTAATCCTTCTCTAGTATTCATATTATTAGTCTAATTGATTACAGGCTAAATGTTTATGTTTAGTCAAAGGACTAATTTGTAACATTTGCCAAAATTTATAATTGAAATGTGTTAAATACTATATTTAAACTGCATCATTCAGTTGGAAAATGTGAGGGAATATTTTCTCCACTAATGTGCATGGATTATATGCTATTATAAAATTAAATGAAAAATAGGATGGCAAGGTTTGAGAGCAAAGCAAGTTAGTCAATCAATCAATCAAATCTTATTTGCTGCTAGAAAGCTCTGTACATGTACCATAGTGGATTTTCCAGAGAGAATAAAAATGATTTGTCTTCACAGGAACTTGAAACTTTGTGTGTAATAATGTTGAATATAACTGCCTGGACTAATTCTGTTTCATCATAACAAGTGTGGTCAAAAACTCGATGCAGGCAAGTAGGTGGTTCACTGCAGTCTTTATTCACGACGCCGGGGACAAGTTACATACACAAACAGTGCCAAGCAACAAGTCCATCTTCTCTGAGACTGAGAATCATTCTTATACCCAACACATCCTGTATACATAAGTCACATCTGGCAAAAACATGTCACCTATACTATTGTTCTGTTTTTTTTTTGCAGATGTTGGTATTCTAAAGGGTCTGTCAGAACTTTTGTTTGCTCTAGCTTATCTGGCCACCCATATGGTGTGTTTCCTTGGTCTGGAACAATGGGGTGCCTGGACAGACAGGAAACAGACTCCTCTATTTCTGCTGGTTTCATCCTTTAAGGGAGGGTTGAGGAAATAGACCCAGAGACATGTTCACGACACCAATGCATGTTATTCATTCAATGAGGAAAACTATTCTACTTTGTTAGGGTTGCTACAAATCTTTCCCACACAAGTCTGAGAAATGTTTCTGACACCATGTTCCTTTCTCTCCAGAGCGTCTAACGGAGAACCTGCGTGTGGGCCAGACTCCTTCTGTGGCGGCCCAAATGTTCCTCACCTTTCGGGTGCTCCTGCTTCGTATTTCGCCGCAGCACCTCACCTCTCTGTGGCCCATCATGGTCACCGAACTGGTGAGAGCACCACAGGACAAATTCTTTTTTCGAAACTAGATTTGTGTGCATTTCCTGAAGAAAATACGTGTGAGCACGTGTCCATAGCTTTTGTATCTGTTTGTCTTATGGCCCATCCCCCTTCCCTCTGTGTCTGACGCAGCTCCGCAGCCTGAGAGAAAGCAGTGTGGTCACGTGGCTTAGACCGGCAGCTGAACTCCGCAACTAATTAGGCTGATAATTCAAAAACCATTCATCACTGAACTGGAGGCATTGTTAGAATCTGCACAATTTTTCCAACATTTTGATGTATAATTTGTACCCCCAGAGCATAAGAATTCAAAGAGATACGTATTGTTCAAAGCTGGGCGTTCACTCCTATACTTTCTAATGGGGGTAAATTTTAAGCAATTTTTTAAAAAGTAGCTTTAAAAGTATAAAAGTATAAAAAATACAAGAACACCAATGGTAAACAAGCCAGTAGGTTTGGTGTTGGTTTGGTGTTTGTAGTTCATACGGTGTAGGCGCAATTAAGGCTAGAAGAATAAACTAGATTTGCCCGGTTTCCTGAAGAAAATGCAATGTGTGTTTGCCTTCTTGCATTACTGACCATACATGCGAACTACTGGAGTTGCCGCCTCCCTCCCCCCTTCCTCTGTGTCTGGTGCTGGAGCCTGAGACAGAGCAATAACTTCACACCAGCTGTCTCTGATTGGCTCCGTTGAAGATATGTAAACAGCGAGATGCAAACTCTCTTAGACAAAGGAATGTGTACGCATGACTTAGAGCAGTGGCTGAACTTGGCTCATAATTCAAAAACCATTGAGCGCTGAGACAATGTGAGAATCTGCAGAAGTTATCCTCTGTTTTGATGTATAATTTATGCATGTAGAGCTTGAATTCATGGAGACATGGCAGTTAAAAAATATGTGTTTTTGAAATGTGGAAGTGAAATCGGGAATCCGTGTGCATTGGGCCTACCATCTCCCTCTCCGCCTCCCTCTGTGTCTTTTGATTGTAGAGCAAATGGTTTAGGCCGTATTAAAGGTAGAATAATAATAATAATAATAATAATAAGCCACACAAGAACAGTAGTGTGCTTGCCCTTTGGGAAACCACACTAAAAATAAGCCACACAAGAACAGTAGTGTGCTTGCCCCTCGGGCAACCACATTAATAATACTAATAATAGACACAAAAACAGTAGTATTAATTAGTAGCAAACTAATAATCAAAAGAAAAATGACATTTGTCTTGAACACACATATACCAAAGGGGGCACCCCAAACCACCGGTGCTCTTTCTTTGCTCTTCGTCCACCTTCCCATATTCCAACCTCCTGCCAAACCTGCAGGGGAAGATTAGAATGGGACAGACACACGCCCCAACCAGCAACCCTTGTTAATTGTCCGGGCCCCCTTAGGGATCTGATGTTTATCTCCATCCTCTCATCTCACCCCCCACATGTACTATGCTACAGACACTCCCCAACGCAGCACAGTGCATTCAGGGAGGAAGAGGGAAAGACTCAAACATTATTAAGTGGCAAAGAATACATCCAATGTGGTCTAACATGAGTGAATAAATGCCAATTCAGTGGGATAAGTATATATGAGTATATGGGAATATGACTATATATCAGAATTTCAGTCCAATGCAGATCTTTTCCCTGCATTATCCAGATCACCTCATCTACTCCCTTGTTGCCTAAGCAACAGCCTGACTCCATCTCCATTGGAGATATACCCTGCCTAGGGCAAGTGAGATATAGTTTCCCACCTCTCATCTCGCAGAGCCCACTGAATATTTCACACAAAACATTACTTAGTAATAGGGCTGTGCAATATGACCAAAATCTCATATCCCGATATAGGTCATTTCATATCCTGATAACGATACATATCACGTACATTTTATGTTTATTCAATAAATAAATAGTTTATATAAAATGACCACATGGAAAGGCCTATTTACATTAGGCCTTATCACATTTTGAATTATATACTCATCAAATAAAAGGTACTTACTCATATTTGATTATTTTTCTCCTTTTATTTAGAACCTTTGTGCAAATTTTCAATTAACGCTTTCACGCATACAGTCACACCAATGTGATTAGCCGTTTAGCGCATATACTAAAACTGGTGTGATTAAAACACTAGATTGGAAAAATTCTAGCTAATTTTAGCTTTGAGGCGATTTAACGTTAAAAAAAATAGCAAATGCTAACTGAAAACTATGAGAAGCTTAATAACGCTAATAAAAACATAACGAACCATGTAACATAACACGTGCACTACATAGGGTTAAGCATGTAACAAAATATAAAATATAAAACATTAATGTATAAAATATAAAAAGGTAAATAGAAAACACTTTTCAACTATAGTTCTGTGTCATGTTCACTCTCCTCCATGTTTGTTTGTGTTGCCTTCATGCACATTTCCTGCCTGCATTGTGCCGTGTGGAAGAACACGAAGCGTCGTCCAAATGACAAAAAATATTGCCGTATAGTGTGTGATTCGCGACACAACAAAATAAACGATAGAGCATAATATGAAACGATAGACGTTTTTATATCATCACACAATATATATCGTCATATTGCACAGCCCTACTCAGTAATGATGAACAGGCAGTGAGAAACAGGCATTTGTGGTCCTCTATAGGGCACATGTGGATTTTCACTTCAGTACTCTCTTAGCTACAATTATTTGCAATAAATCACCATTCTCTTCACAATATTTTTTCCTGTCGTACCAGATCCGTGTGTTTGTTAAACTGGAAAAGGCCTTGTTGGAGGACAGAGACATCTCAAAGTGAGTTTTTCTGTACGCTGCTGTCATCTTCTGCAATCATTGTTCTTTAAATAGACTTTGTTGCTGTGTCAAAAACATGTCTGTTTTCAAAGCACAGCCATGTTTTGTTCTCCCACTTTCTTCACCAGGAACCTCAGCAAGGGGGCTGGGGCACGGGGGGCCCAGGAGAGGAATGGCCCAGTCTTCTTCTCCCAGAACGAGCTGGACATGTACCTTTCGGCCTGCAAGTTCCTGGACACTGCACTGTCCTTCCCCCCAGACAGGATGCCACTGTTCCAGATGTGAGTGCCAGTCCGTTCCCCTAGGCTCCCACCCAGTGTGGTTCTCCTGCAGTCAAAGCCTTACCAGTCCTTTACCAGCACATCAGCAAGAGAGCATTTGGCCCTAAATCAGAAATATTCAAAATGACCAACATTACTAAATACATCCACCAATCCATTTAGCAGGTAGTGTATACGGCATCTCTGTTTCAAGCTATGTATCTAACACACAGATTGATTACTGTGACATGTCAGTTTTCCTTGCAAATAATCCTTTATTTTGTTTATCCTAAGTTTATAAAAGGTTAGGCACAAAACACACATCCAAAGTGTCTGTCTGGCCTTAGCGTACAGACCCAGAAGTCTGCTTAATGTCTGACTCAGAGTCCACATTGTGTGCTTATTCGCTTTGCAGTGTACCCCACACGTAGCGTCAGTGTGTCTGCGCCATGCAGCCCTTATTCTTAACTATAAGTTTGTTCAGGACTTGTTTTCTTCACCAGCAAGAGGCAACCAGCAAGAAACAACCTTAAAAATCTACCCAAACTAGTCACCACCGACATCCGACCAACCCATTACAGCTGCCCTTACATTCACATGTCACATGTGAGGTCCTGATATGTTTCTGTGTGCCTGGCTAGGTACCGCTGGGCGTTCGTTCCTGAGGTGGATGTGGACAGTTATAGTGGGCTGGGGAACAACATCATTGAAGGAGAGCAGGAATGCAAACCCCACATCATCAGGGTAATGGAGGGACTGCACTCCAAATTTGGGGTAAGACTGAGCATTGCACCCGGGCATACCACAGTCACATGACCAGTTCAATCAGAGGCCCTCCAAGGCACACTCAAATGCCAGGCTTTGAGCCCTCTGCTTGCTTCCACTGTTTTGTATAGAGTCAAACAGCCACTGTTTCCAGGAAGTGGGAAGTGGAGTAGACAGCTGGGCTGGTGAAATACACAGACTCTGCTGTCTCTCATTCCAGAACCTGAATGGTGCAGGTGAAGGGGTCCACCCAGAGCATCTGGAGTTCCCCCTGCTCACACTGCCTTCCATCTCCAGCATCACCCAGCTGGTGCCCTTCTTCAGGGTCCTGGGCTGCTCCTTCAAGGGTCCTGGCAGTGACCCTCAGCCCCAGCTGGTTGCAGAGTACCCAGCTCCAAACAGTGATGTTGTCCTAAGAAAGCTGGAGCAGATCATCGGGGGGGAATTCCTGGAGAGCATGGATGCATAGAACCTGGAACAATGGAGCTTGGAACCCTGGGGCAATGCAGAATGGACCTGAGTGTTCTGTATGTGTGTGGCTGCCAGCTATTTTCCTATAGAACTTTTAGTGAGGTGTCTTATTTTTCAATAGACTCATAAGTAACTCTGTCCTATCTGGTCTTGTACAATCAAACCAGGCCTTCTCTCAGAGACGACCAATGTCCAGTGACTATCTCAGTTGTTTCAGTTGTACCCTAAAACATTTGATGGTGAAGATCAGATAAGGAAAGTTTGCAGAAAATCACTTTCACTGAAGGAGGTTAACAGAATGCCTGATTATCAATGTACCATGTGCTCTACTGATTGTAACCATGTGTTTCAGGCAGTCTAGGGGAGAAACAGCTGCATACTGTTGCATGCCAGACTATCAGTTCTGCTCACCTCTGGCAGTAGACATTGGCCTTCCTGCTGTGTCACCAGGGGTGTGTATGACAGTGGGAACAAAGCTGGGAAACTCAGGGCCTCAGGGCCATGCACACCTCTGTAGGTTTTAGGCCATCTGAAAAAAGCAGGACTGACACTCAGAATAATAAATGTAGTTATGGCATCAGAGTTAGGAATAGAGTAAAATCAGTCATCCAACAAACAGAGTTGACTGTTTTCATTTATGCTATTTCTGGTCAAAGCAGGATTCTGAAACAATACTCCTTATTAACTCCATAACTTAACCAGCTGCAAAGGTTAGGACTACAGCAACAAGGATATATCTGTGTTTCCCCAACCAAGGCAAAAGATCCTCTGACTTTAAAATCTGACTTAATGTATCCTTTATCCTTTGTTTTTATGATGTCACTGGTATTAGTGCTATAATGTTTTGGTATAGGGAGGGTAAATTATTCTTGATTATTCATGTTGCATTGGTTGGTATGTACACCACAGTCATAAGAAATTGTGGAAAAAAGAAAAATATCTGATTCTTCTTTAAAAATGGCACCACAGAATGTGAATATGAGATACTGCAATTACAGTATTCACTTTTTGCTCCTATAGTAGAATTTCTGAGCTTATATGCCAATGTGGAACATACTCAAACTGTACTAAGCCCTCATGTTTAACAAAGGGTCCAGACTTCTCTGAGGTTTTATGGTTTAATTTGTGCCACATAAAGAGCAAGCATCATATATAACCTGCTTGCATGTGTTTTAGTGAAGGGAATTGTTCACATTTCTTTGTTTGGCTTGGGAATATGATCCTATTAGTGTCTTATGTTTTATTCTTTACATGAATGCTTAATGTTTATGTTGGTGTTTTAAGAAATTTAAGAATTCTCTGAAATAAATGATCTAATTACTTGCTATTATTAAAACTAGTGAGATAATCCCTGTAAATAAAATCATTACCTGTAAAGATGAATGAATAAATACCACTCAAATAATATTTTACCTCTTTATTGACTGATATGGATCTCCCTTGTATATTGCTTCGTTGGGTACTGACAAAGAAAATTAGGCTTAAATCTGATGCAAAATGATTAACATTATTTAATCTCATAACAGGCCATCAAACTGAATTCGTTTTTTAACTCCCACAGGACAGCAACTGGCCTTGATGAATGCAGATTCAGCAAGATAGAAGGAATGATGAGTGAAGGCAAAAAAAAATAAACATTCTAAATATTAAACAGCTATTATTTGTATGGGACAAAAATGATAAATGATTTGTAAGTAACGTTGTGGTGGCTAGCATAGTAACCATGCTACTTGGCAAACTGTGGGCGCCGTTGTATTTGTTTTTGTGACTTGTATGGTGCCTACAGACTGTGAGATTTCAGCAATCCTATAAGTTTATTGCAGGCCACACTGTGCGACATGGATCTAAAAACCATGGGAATAACATCAAGTTTGATGTATGTAGACTGTATGATGATAACATCTACTGAATCGTAGGCTATGACGCAAGTCAATATACAAGATCAAGCATCAGTGCGTCATTTCATGCTGCATTCCTGTTGGTTGGTTAGTAGACGAAGGTCATAGCAGCAGTCACATTGTGAGATGGCCATCCTAAATTTCTGACACTGTCAGAATTTTGTCCCAGTCTTTGGTCGCAAGACCATGACAACGGCCATCTTTGAACCTCTCTCACAGTGCAACGTAGGGCCACCATTTTGGAGCCACGACCAAAGATATCGCCACGTTTCTTTAACGTTGGTCATCTTACGTCTGGGACAGCCCAAAATCGCACAGTGCATACCCGCCTTTAGGTTGTGTATGGGTTCCTCACAAACTTCCGGCAAAATGGCGAACTAAGCACACATTATTTTGAGAGCTCTGTTTGTTTGTCCCCCAAAGTTTAGAAACTAGTCCTTCTTTTTAACGCAAAACTTGTTTTATAGATATTGCTGCGCAAAGATTTAATTCCGACTTTTTATTTAACATTATTCTTGCCACCGTTTGTAATGCCGAAACCTAACTGGACGAAGGGTAACGTTACTGCTGCTACAGCATTGTTCTTGCACAATTACTGTAGTAATACCAGCGACGATGACATGGAGACCTCATCCTCGAAGGCATGGTGTCCCCTCCCCCGAAACCCCAACCAAAATACTGGTCCCACTCAAGAAATCAAAAGATGAAGTGGAGGTATCTAATGCCACCATACTTGCCGCTGTGAACAACCTCTCTGCTATGCTACAAGAACTTACTGAGCAAATGAAGAACAACACTGTCATGATTGCAGAAGTGGCCAAAAGTGTGGATTTCAACACCAAAGAAATAACAGTCTGTAAGTCCAAAACCCTTACTTTAGAAAAAGAGGTTACAAAAATCGGGGCAGAGAATGCCAAACTGAGAGAGAGTCCTGGAGCTTGAGCGTTATAGACACCACTGGAATTTGAAACTGTGCAGGCTCAAGGAGCAAGAAAATGAAAACACGAGAGAGAAGGTATCACAATTTCTGGTCAAGATGGCTCCACAATGGTCTGACAAGATCGACAGCATTGTTGACTCAGTACATCGGCTGGGCAAAAAGGAGGAAGGCAGACATCACCATGTCGTAATGCAGTTCACCATGAGGCACTTCAGAGATGAACTCTGGCGTCTGACCAAGGCCTTGCAGTATATGCAAGGACCTGAATGTAAGATTTGCAGAGCACATCCTACCGGCTGACAGGGAGGTGAGAGCAGCAGTATGGCCAAAGATCAAGCAAGCCAGAGATGCAGTTCAGCGAGTGTATTTCAGAGGGCCAGATGGCTACATAAATGGAAAAAGAATTGTGGTCCCTTAATTACCTATTCATCTAAGTTCATAACTCAAGCCACTTTATTGACTAAATACTTGAAACTTTTTTTTCATTTCTAAGGACATTTCAGTTGATTACCTACAAAGGGATATATGTTCATATTCTAAAGCAGCCTTTTTCCTGCAAAAAAAAAAACCTTGAGTTATTATTTTTAAATTGTAAGCTGTTCTTTAATGTTCTCTAGTAAATCAGATTTTTGTTTCATTTCACTTAATGCAAGGGACCTTAGAGACAGTATTAAACGAAAGGCAATTTATTTTTCTGCAAAAGCAAAAAACCGCACTGTGTTTTGCTACAAGAGACTCATTCTAATGAAACTGATGAAAAGTTCTGGATCAACCAGTGGGGTGATAAGATTTTATTTTGTCATGGAACCAACCGCTCTGCAGGTACTGCAATTCTTTGGAACAATTTCCCTGGGAAATTTATTACTTGCAAAATAGTATGGACGGACAATGGATCCTATGTTTTTTGTCAATTGAGCACTTTTTTATTATTTTAGGGAATATTTATGGATACTATAACATAAACCAGAATAAGAGCTTACTTTCAGAAATCAATAATCTTATGAAGGATCTGAAACTTAGATACCCAGCTAATAATATTGCGTTATGAGGTGACTTCAATATGGTGTATAATGAGTGGTTGGACCGCTCACCCACCAAATTTCATAACCATCAATATAATCCTCGTCTAGTCAATTTTTGTAGTAGTCACAATCTGATTAACCCATGGCGCATTATACATCCTAATTTAAAAGAATTTTCTTGGCTTAAGCCAGATGGTTCAAGTAGGTCTAAGATTGATTTTTGGTTAATTTCTGACTGTATAAATGAATCTGTTGCTGACTGCTCTATATCTACCTCTCCCCTATCTGACCATTGCTTTATTAGTTTAACTTGAAACCTACTAATGCTTACAAGCGAAATAAGGGTTACTGGAATTTTGATGCCAGCCTGTTACATTCTGAGGTCTACTGTCAGGGGGTTAAAGACATTATTACTGAAGTTTCTGAAGAAGCCAGGCTTTCTTCTTATATCTCCATGAGAATTTTTGAAGTTTAGAAAAGGAAACTTTTCCATATCTTTCAGTAAAAACTGAAACAATCCACCCAACTTGAAGAGGCCAAATTGACTAGAGAGATAAGTCTGTGCTGCACAAAACACATAATTATTGATGCTGACAAAAGGAAATTACTCATACTACAAACCAAATTGGATGATATTTACAGGAAACAGGAAAGCAAATGGGGCTTACATGAGGTCTAAAGCAAAATGGAGCAAGGAAGGAGAGAGAAATTCTTCTTATTTTTGTAGATTAGAGAAAACCCACCAGGAAAAAATATGGGAACATTGATTATTAATGACAATGAATGCTCTGACCCAAAGAGAATTGCCAATGAAACTTTTTCCTTCTATAGTCATTTATATTCTTCTAATTTCTCACTCGATGCAGCAGAAATCTTCTTTGATAAAATCACAGACTTCATTCCTCAAATAAATGAGGATGTCAGAAATGACTGTGAGGCAGAGATCTCATATGAGGTTCTAGAGAAAGCAGTGCAGTGCTTGACTCCCGATCACTCTCCTGGCTCAGATGGCCTTACAGCTAATCCTTATAAATGTACGTTTCATATCAAAGTACGTTTATTTGAAACACTAAAAGAAACTATAAAAATGTATCACTTCCACAGACTATGAGGGAAGATATAATAGTTCTTATTCCAAAACCAGGTAAAGATCCCAAAATATTGGATAATTGGCGACCAATAACGCTCCTCAACAATGATTACAAACTGCTAACACACATATTCTCAAATCGTCTCAAAGAAGGCCTTTCTCAAATAGTAAGTGACATCCAATCAGGATTTATGAGAGGTAGATCATTACATGACAATGTGTGCCTAGCCCTAGACCTGCTTGAATATAGTGATTATATAAATGATGATGGCTTCATTCTTTTTCTTGATTTTTATAAAGCTTTCAACATGGTAGAACATCCTTTTTATTTTCAAGGCATTGGAACTCTGTGGTTTTGGAGAGAATTTAAGGAATGTAATTAAATGCTTTTATCATGACACTAATAGCTCAATATCTTTGTCAGGTGGCACTTCCCCTCATTTCATAATTAAGAGAGGTATAAAACAAGGCTGCCAAATTTCACCATCGCTCTTCTTAGTTGCAGCGGAAATGCTCCCAATTGTTATCAAAAATTCAAATAGTCGTAAGTCAGCTGGCAGACAACACAACTTTGTTTCTGAAAAATGTTGAGCAGGTTCCAAAGGCTATTCAGATTATAGATTTATTTTCTGAAGCATCTGGTTTACAACTGAACTTGAAAAAGTGTGAACTATTAGCTATACATGACTGCCACCTTGTGGTAGCATATGGTATCCCCATTAAAACTACAGTCAAATACTTAGGTGTGCTTATAAGAAAGGATGCTAAATTAAGTGAAACTTTGAATATGTGGAACAAAATGGATGAATGCAAATTAAGGTTAGACAGATGGTCAAATAGAGATCCTTATCTTTTTGGTCGTATTTATATAACAAAGATGGAAAGCCTTTCAAGGTGCATTTATCCAGCTTATTCTCTTTCCATATCTAACAAAGTGGTAAAGACCATCAACAAGTTCAACTTTGACTACATTTGGAAAAGAAAATCCCATTATTTAAAGAGAGCAGCCATGGTAAAAGATTATGAAGATGGCGGTCTACATGCCATTGACTTTGGCTGTATAAATGGAACCTTAAAGATCAAACAGTTAAGATCCTTTCTAGTAAATAACAACAGCCTTCGGTATTGTGTTCCCAGGGAAATTTTCAAAAAGATTGGTGGTATTGACTTTCTTTTACATTGTGACTTTTTTGTTCAAAAATTACTTGCAAAATTATCCTCATTCCATTCACAAGTACTCTTATATTGGAAACTATTGTACAAACACAATTTCACACCACACAATGTTCCCATCTGGAATTAAAAGCATACCAACTTCTTTTATTTTCATGGCTAAGAACGCACTACCTAATGTGGTTGCCCCCCATCATCCCCCTTCACTGATGGTTTACGGACAGTCTCAAGTAAGACTCTGCCAAACAAAGTGATCCGTAGCGTCGGGGAGAGTACCAGGCATTTTACGGTTCTTTGCCCTGGTCTGGGTTTTTATGATTCCTCTCCCTACTCAGGACCAGACCAAGGGCAGATAAGATAAGACAACAAATACACACACATAGCAGGCAAGAGGGAAATCAGTGACCACAGGTCACATACCTACTTAAAATAAGCAGCCATTGCTTTAAGATTGCAAGAAGTTACCTAAAACCCAGTCAGGTACTTAAAACCCCAAACTATTGATTGACTGTTTGGATTCACATTTGAATTTGCCAGATAAAAGCAGAAGTAGGGCGTGGTACACCTGCTTTGTTTATTGGTAAGCATTAATCACTTGCCCTTTTATACCCCACAGTTAATTGTACCCTCATGTCATGGGAAAAATGTTGGAAAACCCAATGCCGTGTGATAACGTGTATTTCTCAAGATAGCAGCAAAACCACCATTTTACCAGTTCCTCTCAGCCAACTCTCTCCTCTCAACCCATGCCTATTAATGTTTGGTATCATTGTGATGCTCATGAAGAGCTGAATGTAAAAATGAGAATTTCAAAAATATATCTGGTATTTCCAGATGTTTGGACCTAAGGCACAAAGTTAAGTCCTGAAGAAACTTCCAGGCACTCCCCCACCATAAAATTAATTATGCATGGGTCACGGAGGTGGAGAGAGCTTCTTCTTAAGTCAGGCCTAGAACAGGCCTCGTTGCTCAGTTTTTGCCTATGCTCAGCCTACGCTCAGTCATCCGGTCAGGCATCCAGTGCGCTCAGTTTCTCCTGCAACTTTTTGGATTTTTCCTTTTGGAGTTTTGCTGCTATCGTGAGTGGTTCCTGTGTTCTTCCTCAGGAGAGATAAACAATTGCCTTAGGTAATTTTCTCTTCACATATTCATTCATCCATTTTGTGATCCATCTATGCTCTTGTTTTGTTAATGTCTTTATGTAATTTAGTGTCTGTTAAGGTAGTGGACCAGGTCTGTAGCCCAGACTCCGAATTTTGTCTTTGTCTCAGTGTAACTGCTCAATAAACCTTTTTAATCTATTTCAGCTGTGATTGTATATTTCTGGCAAAGGCTGATCCACCAGACTGTTCATTTCCTATCAATGAATTCGGTGATTTAATTGATAATTAATATCTTCAATAATATTATCAGTCAACATTATACAATAATATCTTTATCCCAATTATTATTATTATTAAATTGTTCGGTATTCAGAGTGCCGGACAATAAACAAGGGCGTTAATTTCTAAGACCGCTGGGTTCAGACCATTTAATTTTTATTAAATTATCACTTCCCCAACAGTAGTCTCTTTACAAATGTTTTATACCCTTTATACCCTTCAGCAGAAACTCAGCTTCTCATAACTTCTGTCAGCCTACCTTAAAGAAATTACGCGTTAACTTCTTAAACTTACCTTTACCTCCAAAAGCAAAAGAGCTTAACTTCAAAGTATTTAACGATACATATCCTGCAGGAGAACTCCTTAGACAAAGGTTCAACTTTGATCAGAGTAACTGTATATTCTGTGATGAAGAAATAGAAACTACGGATCACTTATTTTTCTTCTGTCTTTATAGCAGCACTTTCTGGCGTGATATGTATGATTGGCTAGAATGAAAAATCTCTTCTCTCTCCCATTTTACCAGAAATGATATTACATTTGGAATCGTAATGGAGGATAAGAAAACTGAATTTCTGTTGAATATTTATTTTAGGTAATTTTTTTATTCATAAATGTAAATGTATTAAGACACAACCCTTACTGGTGGTCTTTGTGAGAGAACTAGCACTGTACTGCAAATCACTGAAGTATATGGAAAAGAAAACCACAAAAAAACTTCTGAACATTATTGGTGCCATAAAATTATTAGAAGAGTCCCATTAGCTATGTTATTATATTTTATTTATTTTATTTGTTTATTTATATTTTTCTGTATTTTATTAGATTATAATTCTGTTTACATTGTGTGCTCCGTTTCCTAAAGAGCCTACTACTGATGATGTATCATTTGCCATATATTGTTGTACAATTTCTACTTCAATAAATTAAAAAAAAAAAAAAAAAACTTTTAGGTTGTGTTCCCAGCATGCTTTGAGTTTCGTTTTCATTATTAAACTGTTTAAATCATTAAATTGTGTTATTAACAGTCATTATTGTATTTAGTTAGGAGTAGTGGTTTATGTGTTGTGTTAAGTCTTTTAAGTGTCCGCTCATGTTATTTCGTGTGATTTTTATTTTCGTTACCTTACGATATTACGTGCTTGGAGAATGACTGAACCCTTCTACACCAAATTTGTAAATTGAGTATGGGGTGTCGTTTTCTACAAACCTTATCTGACAATTCTTAACATGCCTCAGTGTGAGATACCTTTTAACACCACTCTTGTGATATAACCTCATTAGGTTATTTCAACAGTTTCTGTATTTCTTTACATATCAAATACACAATTAGTTATTTAAATCTTTTGGTGGAATTACTGAAACAAATAGAGAATAAGATGGAGATTTCACAGATTGCAGTATTTTTAATAGATCTTTGCAGTATTAATTCTTATATGACCACCTGGATTATACTAGAAAATTCTTGACCATACATAAACGAGTCGATGTTTGAAATACTGCTGTGGTCTTTTTTCAGATGTAGGCTTTCAGTAATGATGGCACAGTATAAAATATTAAGTGTACCGTACACTGCGTAAAGAATCGGATGCCTTCTGTTGTAAAGCCTTCTGTTATATAACCTCCAATTTATACAGAATTTAAAATAACTATTACACTTCATAAAATGGATGAGTACATTGTTTTCCCCAGGGCTGTGCAGAGAGGGGTAGGTGCTCAAATTTAAAAAGGGATGGATCAAGATGTTAGAACACCAACTACAGCGTAACCTGCCGAACTATAGCAAGCAATATTCAAAGAGAATGTAAAATGGAATCTCATCATACTTTATGATTACACCTTAGAAGAGTTTGGTATTTATCAAAATGTATTATTGTAATTATTATTTGAAGATTACTCAGTTGCAGGCTACTCTCAGGCTGTTAGAGGACATGATCAGCTGGTGTACCTGGACATTGCTGTTTCTTGACAGTGTCTGCTGGGGCTGTAAACAGACAAGAATGCATACCAGAAAGCACTGTTGTGCACAGAGCAGTCCCAGATAAGTTAGGTAAGGCTGGGAATGTGTAAAGCTGTTCAGTTATGAATCTGTACTGTATATGTAATATATAATGAAGCAAATACAAAACAATAATATATTTTAGCTGTAGTTTATTATTCAAATAGACACAAAATAACAAAATAAATAATAATACTAATAACAAATAAAATCTTTGGTGCCCACTCAAAACAGCCACACAACCAATGTTAATGTGTGTCACCGTATGATGTTCAATAGATGCATAACAGAGCACACACACACATGCAAAAGCTGACAGATATTGCAACAACAACATTATGGAACGCATTTCATCACTAAACACATGCTGTTCAAACTAGCAAAATGATTAGAGAACTAACTAGCCTAAAATGTGACCTTCAGAATCAGACCCACTATATTGCTGGCTGGCTACTATGCTACTGCATGATTTCCCGATGAAGTGTAATACTACAGGCCTAAACATAAACTGACAAAAAGCAAACAGGTGAGAGACGACCCGACTGCTTTGAAACACAAATTAAACTCGCCATCTCTCAACGTCGCGGAGTAAGCGTCTCTGTATGCGCAAATAGCTCACTTGTTGTGTCACATCTGATATTATAACGGTTCAGATTTTAATTTTAACTGGCGATTATGGAGAACAAGAAATCACTGACCTTCCTGTTTCCCAGTGTCACTGACTGCTACTTCTTCAAATTCAAGTGCACACACGACTGGTGGTTGTGCGCTTAGTTTCCATTGGCTAATGGGCCCTTTATTCAAAGTAGTTGTGGTAAACTCGGCTCCTTTTATGGACTCGGGTTCCTCTGAGTCACTCACTAAACTGATCTGGGTGTGTCGAGTCCTTTGAGTCACTTGAGTCAGTGTTTGAGTTGTGGAGGAAACAGGATCCACTCAACTCAGTTGTGGAGGAAACAGGATCCACTCAACTCAGTTGTTGAGGAAACAGGATCCACTCAATTCAAGTCAGTGAATCTGAGTCTTCTGGGTCCGCTGTGTTTCCGAGCGAGGTGGAAGGAGGATCTACTCAACTCAAGTCAGTGAATCTGAGTCTTCTGGGTCCGCTGTGTTTCCGACTATGTAGGAAGTTACTCTGATCTGTTCTCAGTCAACTCAACTACATTCAGAGGTGCATATTTGATAATTTATTAAGCTATTTGAACGTCGGACAGTTGGGTTACCTGCTAAACGCTAGGTAGATGGGCAGAGTATGTTATACAGGTCATAATAAGAGTGATACAGATTATTGTTTCAATGTGCGTCGCATTTACATTTATTCATTTGGCAGACGCTTTTATCCAAAGCGACTTACATAGCTCTTTACAATGTTATCCATTTGTACAGCTGAATATTTACTGAGGCAATTGTGGGTTAGGTACCTTGCCCAAGGGTACAGCAGCAGTACCCCAGCGAACCAGCAGCCATAGGACTATAGGATCCGGGTTAATGGAGACCTCAGACTCATGAATCCTGAGTTAGTACGAGGATTTTTCTCATTGTTTACGACTGATGTCTAAATTAGCTTCAGAAGGTTGTGGCATTTTGTAGTATTTGGTCGTAAGATGTTGACTGAGAAGTTCTCCTGTTCAAGTGAGAGGTAAATAGATAATGATGTAAAGTAGGCCTACGTGCTACCCGCCGCCCCCAGGTACGGTTAAACCTACAGGAAATAGTCTTGAATGAAATAACATATGACCGAAAATCACCAATGTCTGCCAAGGGCAAAGCTCGTTGGCTCCTCAAACAGCCGTCGCGCAAACTCGGAAATGCTGATGAACACAAGGCTTGGACTAGAGCTTGATGTTACACACGACGCTCAAAAGTTGAGTTTTTGTAGAAGGAGAAACCAGATGGGGGAGTGGGTTGTCTTGTGCTCGTAGAACTCTTAGCTTTATACCTCGAATGTGTAGTTCGCTCATATTTGCCACATACAGTTTGATATACAAGTAAACCTAGGGGGGCGCGGTTGGAGGAGGAGCGCTGAAACTCAAACAATTTGTCCCACCACAGACCGGTGCATCCCTACACCGGCATTTTACTGACTATGTCGCCTGTATTCGTGCTGTCAGCACAGTGACACACAGGAATTCACTGAGCGCGGTAAATTAATTTATCTTATATGATTATCGTTCTGATCTACAGATTCTGTAATACTTAGTATCTGCAGGATAAAAAAATTCTACAGTGCTGCGGTGTCATGCTTTGGTTATCTTGAAGCTCGGCACCGATTTCTCAGAAAGAGGTTTAGTTTTTGACAGAAGCCGGCTCATATTTGCGCTGTAAAACCTGCATCAGCGAAACGGGCATTCACTCAACAGCCAAGCTAACACACAGCTAAAACATTTATACGGATAACCCAAATATTGTATTGGATGAAATGTTTCAAGATGTTGCGAAGGTTTCTGGTTCCCAACTGACTATTTATACTACTTGGCATTACTCCAGTCTTAAATATCGTGCCAAAATTTGGAAGTGGAAACACATCGGATTGAGGGTATTTCAAGTTTAGCAGTGTTTCCACTTCCAACATCATTTTCTGCAGCCTTGTAACCATCTGTCTGATTTCCTATTTGCCTGCTGCTTCCCCAGACTACCACCAGAGGTCCTGTCTTCCTGTCTGTGCCTTGTCTAATCTAATTAAGTTCAAGTTTGAGTTCACCTGTGTGTCGTTACTCATGTGTCTTGTGCTCTAAATACAGTTCTATACAAACGTTTGGGCACCCCTGGCCAAATTACATATTTTATTGATTTTTGAAGTAAAAAGTAGGAAACACAACCTCTGCAGCAAACAGAGTTTTAAAAATTACATTTTCTGCAAATGTTAATGAACTGTTACTTTTGATTTCATGGACTTAACAAATAGAAAAAAATGAAATAATTGTGGCATGTGCAAAAGTTTGGACACCCTACTAAGTCAGTACTTAGTAACACCCCCTTTGGTATATCACAGCTTGCAAATGCTTTTAGTAGCCAGCTAACAGTTTTTCTATTGTTGACACCCACTCTTCCTTGCAGATCACTTCTAGTTCTGAGATGTTCTTGGGCTGTCTTGCATGCACAGCATGTTTAAGATCTACCCACAGATTTTCAATGATATTTAAGTCAGGGGACTGTGAGGGCCATTGCAAAAGCTACAGCTTGTGTTTCTTGAAGTAGTTCATGGTGGATTTTGAAGTATGTTTTGGATCATTGTCCTGTTGTAGAAGCCAGCCTCTTTTCAGCTTCAGTTTCTTGACTATGTGACATTTGCTTCCAGAATTTGCTGATATTTAGTGGAATCCATTCTTCCTTCTACCCGTGCAATGTTTCCTGTGCCATTGGCTGCCACACAACCCCAAACCATAATAGAGCCACCCCAATGCTTAACAGTTGGTAAGCTGTTCTTTTCATCAAATGCTGCTCCTTTTTTTCTCCAAACATACCTTTGGTGATTGTGGCCAAAGAGTTCCATTTTTACTTAATCAGTCCACAGCCATTGTTTCCAAAATGCCTCTGGCTTATCTAGATGTTGTTTTGCATACTTCAGATGTTGACTTTTGTGATGAGGTTGCAGGTAAGTTTTCCTTGTAATGACTCTTCCATGCAGATCATGTTTGTGCAAGCAACGCTGCACAGTGGAACAGTGCACCACCACTCCTGTGTCAGCTAAACCTTCCTGTGCCTGTTCCTGTGCACAAAGCTTGGTGTTTTCAATTCCCAGTAAAGTTACTTTGTTTGTTTATAACCCATTTGTGCTGCCATGTGGTCTCTACCATCAGATTCCTCCTGCTCATAGGTGCCGATTCCGTGGGTGCTTGGGAGCCCGCGCACCCACGGAAAATAGTGAGCACCCACTGGGAAGTTATGCTATGTGCAGTGAATTTTTAACTTTGTGTCTACTCTGGAAATGTTACTTTTGTCCAACAGCTCCCCCTCAGTTGCCACCACTCAGTTTTTTCTAAAGACGTCATCTTTAATCGACAAGTGAGGCCATGACCTTATTGGCCCTAGGCCACACAGTCAAAAAAGTGACCAATCAAAAGCGCTGCGTTGGCTTTTACTTTGAAATTTGAAATGAAGGCTGTTGCAAAAGTGACTAACATTAGCTATTGTGAAATAATCTAACACATATATATAACACAGTCTCAGTTTTAAATTGCATCCGTTTATTTCTTTGTTGCAAATCATCCTGGCTAGCTGTGTTGTGTTCAGTCCTGTAAAAGGAAAGAAGAGATTGTTACAACAATGTATAGCATTGTTTGGTTGTTTGTTGTTGCTTGGGGTTTTTAAAACTATACGTAGCGAAAACGAACACTTTGCACTTCGGTGCAAAGCATTTCAAGCACACTATTGTTATTCGATAGTTTATTAGTGTGCTTGCAATGCGAAGCAGTGCGGGCATTGCAAGCAAACTATTGTTATCCGATAGTTTTATTAGTGTGCTTGCAATGCGAAGCAGTGCAAGCAAACTATTGTTGTCCAATAGTTTTATTAGTGTGCTTGCAATGCGAAAAAGAATAAAACTAAAGAATAACAATAGTCTGCTTGCAATGCTTCGCGAAGCATTTTGTTATTTGACTTGCTATTTGACTTGCTATTTGACTATTGTTATTCTTTAGTTTTATTCTTTTTCTTCTTCTTCTTGTTCCACCAAATTTGGGGACGCTTCTCCTCCCACAGTTTTCGAGATATCCACCCCAAACCAACTGTAACCCGTCCGGTCTGACCCGATCGGGTTGCTTGTGTACAGCTAAGCCGTACCCGCACTCATTTTCCGGTTTTTGTCCTTTTTTCATCCCTTTTTTCCCATAGACTCCCATTCATTTTCAAAATCACCCCCTTCGCCCTTCATGGCCTTGTGCTCACTTTTCACCCCAGAGCCACCATACCTCACATGTTGCCTCGGGACAATCACCCAACACTCATCCGAGACCGTTTTGACCCGCACTCGTCTTTGTGTCATTTTTTAATCAGTTTTTTTACTCATTTATTCATCCCTCCATCCTGCCATTGACTTCAATTCATTTTTCAACGTCTTACTGCTCGGTCACCTTTCGGCCTACAGTCATGGTACCACATGTGCTGCCCCAGGTCATGCCACCCAACACTCACTGAAACACATACTGACCCGCACTCGTCTTTTTGTCGTTCAGTCATCCCTCCATCCTCCCTTTGACTTCAATTCATTTTTCAAAGTCTTACCACTCAGTCACCTTTGGCCCGACAGCCACCGTACCACATAAGCTGCCTCGAGCCAAATCACCCAACACTCATTGAAACCCATACTGACCTGCACTCATCTTTTTGTCGTTCACTCATCCCTCCATCCTCCCATTGACTTCAATCCATTTTTCAAAGTCTTACTGTGCGATCACCATTCGGCCTACGATCACATTACCTCATATGCTGGCTCAGGTCATGCCACCAAACACTTATTGAAAGCCAGACTGACCCGCACTCGTCTTTTATTCGTTCACTCATCCCTCCATCCTCCCATTGACTTCAATTCATTTTTCAAAGTGTTACTGTAGGGCAATTTGCAGGACCACATCTCCTGCAAGCCCCCCCAAAAGAGTGCAAGTATTTACCTTTGGGCTCGCAGGAGGTCAGGAGGGTGCAATCGATACCTGGATACCTCAGTTACCTCGCAACACCCATCAAACGTGACTATTAAGCAACTCAACCGGGGGGTAGCGGCAATCCAACCCATGTCGCTAATCTCTGGTCAGCAGGTCACGCTAAGGGCAGCTGCATCCTGGACTCTGGACTCTGTCTGCTACCAGACAACCTAAAGCACAGCCATCCTCAGGACTCTGTTCATCTCTTGGCAAAAGTATAGAATGTGGCCATTCTCATGTGCAACATAATCATGCTTGGTGTCATTTGAAAGCTAATTTCACATGCATGTCAATGATGTATGTAGCAGGGAGGTATGACGGGTTCATAATAAAGATTGTGATAGGTGGCACAAAAGTGGACAGTGAGGAATGCACTTATCGTCGCATTCCTCACCGCTGACACCCCTCCTACCCCCCTGGTTACGACGGTATTTGTGATTGCTGAATCGTGACTACACTGTTGTTTTCAGAACTTATCATATTTGGTCATGGCGCCAAAGTCCAATTACCACACTTAATGTTCAGGTATATAGGGGGGAAACTGGCATAGTTTGGGGAGACTCGTTAGCACGACCTCCTGCGCATTTTTGCGTATAGCCCATTCATTATTCTTTGCCTCTCCGTTGTACTCTGTTTTTCCATTGCATTGTCTACTGTTTATTATTTTGGATAATCATACATTGTAACAATAAATTCATTTATCGTAACTCGATGCTCATCGTCCGTCTTACTCGCTGCAGCTGATCACTGTACGGTAAGGTAACTGCTAATTACGCGCTCATAGAATCATTATGCTGTTGGTACACTCCGTAGTCCCTCGCCTATACAACTAGTGCCACTTTAGGTCAAGCGCAGGCCACAGGCATGTATGCATCTCCATGAGAGACTGCAACCCGTATAGAGCAACACTACGCGAGACCAGAGGCTACAGTCCCTCGGTTGCATATATAAGTATTCTATCTTAGCGATTAGCAGAGAGGCATTTGAGTAGTCCGGTTACTAAATTAAAATACGCTAACAATAACAAAATTGGAGTCAGATGTGTCAAAACAGTTGTATTTAATAAATTCTGTTCCCGAACCACCAAAGGTAAGACGGCACGCCATCCTTCGCCACTCGCTCACTTCCGTCGTTGGTGTGTTCGAGTGAGAGCTCTACAGGCAGCTCTACATTACCACTTGGCCACCATTTGACCAATAGCCACAGGACCTGATATGCTGCTTTGGGTCATGTGACCCTAGCAACCATATTGTTTACCCTAGCAACCACCTAGCAACCACTTAGCAACGCCCTTGCAACGCCCAGCAACGTCCTAGCAATGCCCCAGTAACCATAATGTTTACCTTAGCAACCCCCTAGCAACCACTTAGCAACACGCTAGCAACCACCCAACAACGCACTAGCAACCAAATCATATACCTTAGTAACCATTTAGCAACGCCCTAGTTACCACCTAGCAACAGCCTGGTAACCACTTAGCCACATCCTAGCGATCTCCTCACATATGTTACCATGTTTTCACTGCCGGGTTGCAAGCACACTCTGCATTTTCTTCAGGAAATGCACTTTTCTAGTTAGTGTGCTTGCAATGCGAAGCAATTGATTTCAAATTATTTTTTAAAGTCTTACCACTCAGTGACCATTTGACCAATAGCCACGGGACCTTATATGTTGCTTTGGGTCATGTGACCCAACACTCACCAAAGGTGGGTGTGCCCCTAGCAACCATATTGTTTACCCTAGCAACCGCCTAGCAACCACTTAGTAACACCCTAGCAACCGCCTAGCAACACCCTAGCAACCACCTAGCAACCACTTAGCAACGCCCTTGCAACGCCCAGCGACCATATTGTTTACCCTAGCAACCGCCTAGCAACACCCTAGCAACCACCTAGCAACCACTTAGCAACGCTCAGCAACCATATTGTTTACCCTAGCAACCGCCTAGCAACCGCATAGCAACACCCTAGGAACCAACTAGCAACCAAGTGGCAACCACTTAGCAGCACTTTGGCAACCACCCAGCAACGCCCTAGCAATGCCCAGCAACCATATTGTTTACCCTAGCAACCACTTAGCAACACCCAGGCAACCGCCCAGCAATGCCCTAGCAATTCCTCAGCGACCATATTGTTTACCCTTGCAACTGCCTAGCAACCACTTAGTAACACCATAGCAACCACCTAGCAACACCCTAGCAAGCACCTAGCAACCACTTAGCAGAGCCCTTGCAACGCCCAGAGACCATATTGTTTACCCTAGCAACCACTTAGCAACACCCTAGCAACCACCTAGCAACCACTTACAAACACTTTGGCAACCACCCAGCATTGCCCTAGCAACGCCCAGCAACCATAGTGTTTACCCTAGCAACCACTTATCAGCACCCTGGCAACTGCCCAGCAACGCCCTAGCATTGCCCCAGCGACCATATTGTTTACCCTATCAACCCCCTTGCAACCACTTAGAGCCACCAGAGCAACCACCCAGCAACACACTAGCAATCAAATCATATACCTTAGTAACCATCTAGCAACGAACTAGCAACCACCTAGCAACAGCCTAGCAACCAATTAGCCACATCCTAGCAATCGTCTCATATACGTTACAATGTTTTCGCTGCCGGGTTGCAAGTACACTCTGCATTTTCTTCAGGAAATGCACTTTTCTAGTTCTTTTTCTTCTTCTTCTTATTCCACCAAATTTGGGGACGCTTCTCCTCCCACAGTTTTCGAGATATCCACCCCAAACCAACTGTAACCTGTCCGGTCTGACCCCGATCGGGTTTTTTCATCCCTTTTTCCCATAGACTCCCATTCATTTTCAAAATCACCCCCCTCACCCTTCATGGCCTTCCCACTCGCTCACTTTTCACCCCAGAGCCACCATACCTCACATGTTGCCTCGGGACAAATCACCCAATACTCATCCAAGACTGTTTTGACCCGCACTCGTCTTTTTGTCATTTTTTTAATCAGTTTTTTTACTCACTTATTCATCCCTCCATCCTGCCATTGACTTCAGTTCGTTTTTCAAAGTCTTACTGCTCGGTCACCTTTTGGCCTACGGTCATGGTACCTCATGTGCTGCCTCAGGTCATGCCACCAAACACTCATTGAAACACATACTGACCCGCACTCATCTTTTTGTCGTTCATTCATCCCTCCATCCTCCCTTTGACTTTAATTCATTTTTCAAAGTCTTACCGCTCGGTCACCTTTGGCCCGACAGCCACCCTACCATATACGCTGCCTCAGGTCAAATTCAACTGTCATTGAAATCCATACTGACCCGCACTTCTGTTTTTGTCGTTTATTCATCCTTCCATTCTCCCATTCACTTCAGTGAATTTCTCAAAGCCTTACCACTCGGTAACCATTTGACCAATAGCCATGGGACCTGATTTGGTGCTTTGGGTCATGTGACCCAACACTCACCAAACGTGGGTGCGTCCCTAGCAACCATATTATTTACCCTAGCAACTGCCTAGCATCCACCTAGCAACCACTTAGCAACACTTTGGCAACCACCCAGCAACACCCTAGCAACGCCCCAGCGACCATATTGTTTACCCTAGCAACCCCCTGGCAACCACTTAGTAACATCCTAGCAACCACCCACCAATGCTCTAGCAACCAAATCATATACCTTTGTAACCATCTAGCAACGCCCTAGTAACCTCCCAGCAACACCCTAGCAACCACCTTATCTACCTTAGTGACCACCTACCAACAGCCTAGCAACCACCTAATAATGCCCTGGCAACCACCTAGCAACAGCCTGGCATCCATCCAGCAACAACCTAGAAACCGCTTACCAAACATCATAGCAACCACCCAGCAACACCCTAGCAATCAGCTAGCAACAGCCTAGCAACCACTTAGCCACATCCTAGCGATCGTCACATATACCTTACCACGTTTTCGCTGCCGGGTTGCAAGCACACTCTGCATTTTCTTCAGGAAATGCACTTCTCTAGTTCTTCTTCTCCTTATTCCACCAAATTTTGGACCACAGTTTTCGAGATATCCACCCCAAACCAACTGTAACCCGTCCGGTCTGACCCCGATCGGGTTGCTTGTTCACTCATCCCTCCATCCTCCCATTGACTTCAGTTCATTTTTCAAGTCTTACCATTCAATTACCTTTCGGCCTACGGTCACATTACCTCACATGCTGGCTCAGGTCATGCCACCCAACACTCATTGAAAGCCATACTGACCCGCACTCGTCTTTTACTCATTTATTCATCCCTTCATCCTCCCATTGACTTCAATTCATTTTTCAAAGTGTTACCACTTGGCCACCATTTGACCAATAGCCACAGGACCTGATATGCTGCTTTGGGTCATGTGACCCAAAACTCACCAAAGGTGGGTGTGTCCCTAGCAACCATATTGTTTACCCTAGCAACCGCCTAACAACACCCTAGAAACACCCTAGCAACCGCCTACCAACACCCTGGCAACCAACTAGCAACACCATAGCAACCACTTAACCACATCTTAGTGATCATCTCATATACATTACCATGTTTTCACTGCTGGGTTGCAATCACACTCTGCATTTTCATCAGAAAATCCACTTTTCTAGTTGTAAATAGTTATTTTTTTGTCTTGTCTGTAATTGTTGTACAGCAGTATTAAACATCTTGTGTAACCCAGGTTTCAAACTGAGCAATAAGTAGTGAATTAAATAACACTAAACAAATAAATAAATAAATATTTCACAGTAATAAATAATTTTTCTTAAAACACATCAATCTTACACTGTTGATTTCATGCGAGTTTTAAGTGAGGTTAGAAAAGGGTTTGACAATCCCTTTTAATTGAACTTGACCTCTCACCTAGTGTGCCCCTGCCCCGGCCTCCCAGTGCAGCTAGCATAGCTCAGAGAGAGCGAGGCCAGTAATGGCAGAGAGAAGCAGCAGAGAAAATTGGCACGCAGAACCAGAATATTTTCGTGTCTAACTTCGCAAATTATTGGTTTATTTTAACGAAACTGGAGTTGGTGATTGTCCGAATAGTGGGGAGACTAACCAAGACAGTTTTGGTGAGTTTTCATTTTGTTTTGTTGAGTTTGAATGTGTTTTATTATGTGCTAACAAAGTATTTAAGCTCGTCTTAGTTCTTGATTTCAGATGGTGCATGGTTGTATCTTTCTGTTCAATAAGGAAAATAGATGTGAGAATATTTTCTTTCTGTACAGTTTGCAAGTTTATTTTCTGATTATTGAGTAACTGTGAGTATAAAAGAGCTAACGGCAGGAGGAAAAATACTCCGCTGCCACTTATTTTAAGTTAGCTTTCATGGAGTAACACAGTGTATTTCTTTTGATGCTTATGAAGTTTATAAGGACTGCTGATATAGAGACCTTATTCTCTGTATGGCCTGCTGTACAGGCCAGGTCCCCCCCCCCGGGGAGAGTTTCCCAGGAGGTTGAATGTGGAGTTGGATTTCCCAGTGGTGTGTGTGTAGCTGGAGGAAACAGCACGCACGCACAGAACACTGGATGGCGAGCCTCACCCAAGGAGTTCTTACCTACGGTGATTGAAACGACATACCAGCGACCAGATCGCCTGCATACGGTTTGACTTTTGACCAAAAACACTGCTTCGTAACTGTTGCAGTAGGATTGTGTTTTTTTCCTCTCACTCTGAGTTGAACTAATTGAATTGAAATACTGTAATATTGCGTTTAAAGAGTTAAACTGCCAGTGTTGTACTGTATTGATACTTGAGTTGAATGGTGAATCTTGATTATGTTTCTCCTGTAGAGGTTAAACTTAAAGAATACTTACTTGTTAACCTGAAATAAGAAAAGAGTTAACTCAGAAGGGGAAATAGCTAAAAATAAAAAGGTCTAACCTGTTGAGTTAAGGTTGCTAACCTAGGAGTTACAGACCGGTCTCAACTTAAATAAATAATATCTAGTTGGCAAAACTAATTTGAAACCTAAACCTAAAAATAACTAAATCAGAATAGGAAAAGGGCTAAACAAAGAGAGTTTGTGACTTACCTGCCTTCCACCCACTGTGAATATTATGTGTAAATGTACTGTGAGTGTATGTTCTGTTGTTATCAGTAAACTGCCGGCTTGTTCATTCAAAGGCTCTAGTCTCTGGTCTACTATTTCATTTAGCTCAACCACTCCTTCGAACCTAGAGCTGGTCCGGTGGCTTATAGTTGCCTGTGATACAGTGACACAGATGCTACACTTGTCTTCGTTCACCCCAATCCCTGTTTGCCGCTCGCCATCCCGTCACAATGATATTTAGGTCGGTTGCATTATTCTGCTGGTTGAAGTGGCAATCAGCATACCGATTTGCCTCATGTGTGTTGTATGTGTTGATTTATTGTGCTAATTTCTCTATATGGCATTCATTTTACTTGCTTGGTGGTAGAGGGAATTGTTTGTTAATCATTTTTTATTTGTATTGATGTGGTTGTTGGTTAGAAGAGTGACATCTGACCGACATTAGGCCTATGGTGATATGTCGGTCTTTGCACAGTTTGAAGCTAATAGCATTACATTCTGAGCACCCACTGGGAAAAAGTAAAATCAGCACCTATGCTCCTGCTCATGCATTACAGTGGGTTCTGGTTGTCCTTATACAGGATTGCAAAATTTTTAGTTTTTCATCAGTTGAATTTTGATTTTTCTGTTCTTTGTTTGGTGTTCCTTTTGTAAAGCAGGGCTCCAGACTAACTTTTCCACTGGTAGCACTGGTGCTGCCGGCTTTCTCAGTTGATCGCACCAGCACATGATCTGGTCACACCCTTTTTTTACAGCATGGTATTAATCAATGACCTTGCACGCTGACGAATAGTTGTCTTAATTTGCATACCCTAGTTTTGCATTGATGTAAAGATTGACAGTGACTCGAGACTTGATATTTGCAAAATATTTTAATCTGAACATTAAGTTTCTCTGCCACAAGCAGTGGCTGACAAAATCTTTTATTATATAATTTTAAAAGAAAACAACAAAAATGTTATCAAATAAAAGCAAAGCATAACTATGTTACAGGCAGTGTGGAACTTGATCACCATTTCATTCTCCTCCGTTGAGTGATTACTCTCATCTAACCGCTGAAAAGAAGTGGGGAGGGGCTCAGTGTTTCGGGTGATGCATCGGTCCCTGCAGGTTTTGTGTTTCTTACTGTCGTTGTGCAACTTCAAAGTTTCAAGTTTAAACTGTGTTGACCTGGTAACAAGTTTAGAGTTGCCTGCAGTGGACAGGCCACATTGCCTACAATACACACACAGCATAGCATTCCCCTCGTACCACAACCAAGGGTACTGCGTTAGCCATTGTGGTTGAAAATAGTACTTTTTCTTCTTCAAGGGCTAAGTTGGTCTCTCCCTGCCTGTACCTGCACTCTCATCATCAGTTGTGTCTGAGTCGGGACCTCTCATTGGCTCTCCCTCTCCACCAGCCTCCATCTCTCTCTCCTCATTTTGTTTTTTAACCCTTTCGTGCGTATGGTCACACCAGTGTGATTAGCCGTTTAGCATGTATGCTAAAACCGGTGTGATTAGAACACAAGATTGGAAAAATTCTAACTAATTCTAGCCTTGAGGAAACAGCGATTTAATATTAAAAAATTGACGCCCATTATAAGGAAGACGCTTTGCAGCTTCATTTTCCAAACAGCGATCAACTAACAAAAAAGCAAAACTGAAATCCAATGAAAGGGGTATCTTATGTGAAGTCTTTCTTCTTCATTGACCCCCATTATAAGGAACTGACTGTCATGAATTTAATATTGAGATTGAAAATTTACACAGAACTTTCTCCATAAGAATCAACAACCTGCAAAGTAAGAGAACTTCATTTTACATTACCATATTGTATATTGTTACAGATGCAATGTCACAAATTGTTTCCTAATAAAGGGATTAAGAGGAAAGTTAGCTATACGGCAATAAGTAGACCAACAATATGTAGCATGTTAAACTTGCGAAATTCCATTTGTAATGTTTGCATATGTCCCATTATTATTTCCTTGTTCAGTTAATGCATTTATACTATTATATTCCGTTGGATATATTGGTTTGGTAAATAATATACAAACGCCGCGGGTAGCATGGTGGTTACTAGCCTGCTAGAACTTCTGACAACGCATAAAATTATATCATATATAATGTGTATTCCTGTCTGGTAACATCCGCGTGTGAATATTCACATGATTACGGTAAACATGTTTGTGGTGCTTTATACATTTGTCCCAACCTATGGAATTTAACTGCAACTTCTGTAGCTAGCGATTACAATTGTCCAATATGACGACTGCACTAGTCCTAGAAAATTCTTGAAACGTGATTCTTGCCAATTCAGCCTTTGGCAGAAAAGCGAAACTGGTGGCGAGTATTGGACTTGTACGTACCAGGTTGTAATTTCTCTCTTCCTTTGTGTTCTTTTGTACAGAGACCACACCAATGCAAATATCCCTGTTCAGTTTTAATAAAGTCTGGATTTCAGTAGCCTCTCATTTTTGCCTAATCATCCTTCTGACAGAGGATTGGAGTGATTTCAGTTGGACCCCAGCACATATACACCTCTAGATCTGGAACAAGCCTACAACATCACTTGAGTAATTTTAGTTAAGATGGTGGCCGCTTACAGATGCAGCAGCTTGGAGCTCCCTGTATAAGTGGCGTCTATTGTTGTTTTTGCTAGTTTTAAGCTTACTATTCTGTGAAAGGAAGGCAAATGTACTACGATACAACCGACAGGAACTCCTCAACATTGGAATTAACAGCCACCAACTCGCTTTCAGAGACTTTTCTCAACAAACACCAGCAGAGATCGTCACAGCACCGAGGCCAACCTGGATTACAGCCCCAAGCGGAAGACACCACAGGCGCCGCAACGAGAGAAAGCAAAAACGGGGTAAGTGGGCCAGGATACACGCCAGACTAAAAGCTACACCTTTCAAGCCTCCACTTCCGAGTGTTTTCCTCGCAAATACCAGATCACTCGCCAACCAGATGGACGAAATTAGACTGAGAATTACCACGCAAAAGAAGCTAGATAACTGCTGTGTACTGATCTTCACTGGAACTTGGCTGGATTACAACATTCCCAACGCGGCTATTGAGCTAGCAGATCACATGGTCTACCGGGCCAACAGAATGGAGGATTCCGGTAAGAAGCTAGGCGGTGGCCTTTGCGTCTTCATGAACAATGCTTGGTGCACGAACACTGCCATCACTGACAGACACTGCTCTCCCGAGGTAGAATATCTCATGCTGAAGTGCAGGCCATTCCATCTACAGAGGAAATTCACTGTTGTTTACATTCTGGCGGTCTACATTCCTCCACAGGCTAATGCTAAACAAGCGCTAGCACAACTGCATGACATCATCAGTAAACAGTTATCGGATCACCCCAATGGGGTATTCATTGTCACTGGTGACTTCAACCATGCCAATCTAAAGTCAGTCCTGCCAAAATTCAGCCAAAATGTGAAATGCCCCACCAGGGGCAGTAACACATTGGACCACGTTTATACCGACATCACAGGCGCATACAAGGCACAGCCATGGCCCCACCTGGGACTATCTGACCATCTGTCTCTGTTCCTGACCCCAGCTTACAGGCCATTAATAACGAAGACAAAGCCAACCCTCAGATCAATACAGGTATGGCCTGAGGGATCTGTCTCACAATTGCAGGACTGTTCTGAGTGTACAGACTGGAGCCAGTTTGCACGCCAAACCAGGCATGACTCAGGATTCGACTTGGAGGAATATTCCTTCACGGTGATGTCTTACATAAAATACTGTGTTGATCAGGTGAACATCACTAAAAACATCTGAGTATTGCCAAACCAGAAGCCGTGGATGAACAGCGAGGTCCGGAACCTGCTAAAAGCACGGGATGCCGCATTTAGATCCGGTGACACTGCAGCATATAGTGAAGCCAGGTCAAACCTCAAGAGGGCATCAAGACTGCCAAGCACAGATACAGACAACAGATTGAGGAGCACTTCAGCAACCCCACCAACCCCCGACACATGTGGGAAGGACAGGTCCATCACAGCCTACAAAGGGAAGAACACCTGCCCTCCATCCAGCGACGCTGCACCGGCAGAGGAGCTCAACAGCTTCTTCGCTTGGTTCGACAGAGACAACAAAGCACCAGTGGTAAAGGCCCTGCCGTCTGATGGAGAGACAGCACCAATGCTGAGCACACGAGAAGTGAGGTGGACCCTCCGCAGTGTCAATGCGTGCAGAGCAGCTGGACCAGACGGCGTCCCTGGGAGGGTCCTCAGAGACTGCACCATTCAGCTGGCAGAGGTCCTCGCTGACATCTTTAACCTCTCTCTGTCCCTTGCTATGGTCCCCAAATGCTTCAAAACATCCACCATAATCCCGATACCCAAGCAGTCAGCAGTGACAAACCTGAATGACTACAGGCCTGTCGCCCTCATCCCTGTAGTCACAAAGTGCATGGAGCGACTCGTGATGACCCATATCAGGAGTGCCATCCCCGCTACCCTGGACCAGCACCAGTTTGCCTACAAAGCAAACAGGTCAACTGAGGATGCCATCTCCATCACCATCCACACCGAGCTGGACCACCTGGAACACAAGGACACTGACGCCACACTGCTTTTTATTGACTACAACTCCACATTTAACACCATAATAACACCATAATTTAACACCATAATTCCCATAATGCAATTAGAACTGCATTCCAAACTACACAATCTGGGTCTCAGTACACCAGTTTGCAACTGGATCCTGGACTTCCTAACAAACCACCCCCAGCCAGTCAGATTAGGCAAGCACACATCATCCACCCTGATCCTGAACACTGGAGTACCCCAAGGATGTGTACTGAGCCCACTCCTCTATGCCCTCTTCACCCATGACTGCACACCTGCTCATGCATCCAACACCATCATCAAGTTTGCAGATGACACCACAGTGATTGGGTTAATCTCAAACGACGATGAATCAGCCTACAGAGAGGAGGTGCAGAACCTGGTGGGGTGGTGCAATGACAACAACCTCTCACTCAATATCAAGAAGACCAAAGAATTGATTATTGACTTAAGGAAAACCTGGAGGAATGAACAGGCACCACTAACCATAAATGGAGAAGCTGTGGAAAGAGTCTCCAGTTTTAAGTTCCTGGAAGTAAGGATAACAGAGGACCTCTCTTGGACCACCAACACCTCTGCGATTGCAGGGAAAGCACAGCAGCGCCTGTACTACCTCAGGAAACTGAAATGAGCAAATCTGCCCCAGAAACTACTGGTGAACTTTTTCCGGTGTGCCATAGAAAGCATACTGACATACTGTGTAACTGTATGGTATGCCAGTTCCAACAGAAATGACCAGAAAACACTACAACGTGTAATTAGGACTGCACAGGACATCATAGGAACACAAGTCCCAGACATTGGGACCATCTACAGCTCATGCTGTCTGTGACGGGCACACAACATTATCAGGGACTTGACTCATCCCAGCAACCACCTGTTCAATGAGGATTAGCACTTGTGGAGTTGATTATGGTCTAAAATGGTAAGAAAGAAAGGGTGTATTTTGATGTCTTTCATAACAGACAACTGATTTCTCAATTTTGCACAGGTTGTTAAATGAAGGTGCTGAAGGAACTTCAATTTGTGGTAGGCCTAATACCTTGCAACCACATTTTCTATTTATTTTACAGTTATCCAATGGAGTTTTGTATAAGCTGTTTCCAGGGCCAGCAGAAGCGCTGGGCAAACTGGGCAGTTGCCCAGGGTGCCAGACCACTAGGGGGCGCCGCACCATGATGAGCTTTGCAAAAATTAAGACCACAATCATTGAATAATCGATGGCTTTGAACATTTTCATACTCTGAGCAGTGGTAACGGTCGATTCACCCATTGACATGCTTAGGTGCATCTACCGGCAAAACGTTTTGGATTTGTACCCAAATCTTAGCGTTGCCCTGCGCTTACTGTTAACTGTGCCGGTAACCGTGGTATCAGGAGAGAGGAGTTTTTCGCGTCTCATACTTGTAAAGAACTATCTGCGATCGACAATGTCACAAGATCGTTTAAATGGATTGGCCGAAATTTCAGTTGAGCACCAAATCTGTCGCAAATTGGATTACTCCAAGCGTTATTAAGCTTCTCATAGTTTTCAGTTAGCATTTGATATATTTTTTTGAGGTTTCCTCAAAGCTAAAATTAGCTAGAATTTTTCCAATCTTGTGTTCTAATCGCACCAGTTTTAGCATACGTGGTAAACAGCAAATCACACTGGTGTGACCGTACGGTAAAAATTCATTACACCTGTCTTAAGTCAAAAATAGGAGTCAATGGTCCACATGTATCAACGTTGCATACGCATAAAATCGTGCTGAGCACTTTTCTACAGGGAAAACGGTATTCAAGAAAAGATACTTCCCGGGAAAACCTGTGTACCTCTGTGCATGGTCTCAAGGTGCCGTACGCATAAAATTTGTAATTTGCAGATTGGCGACACCAAGAGGAACTAACGGTAATGCAAGTAAACGGGTCTTGTGTCAATCATTGATAAGTGTTATTGTGCCAGGTCCCGGCGCCAGGATGAAGTGACTGAGGGGGCAGTTAAAAAGGCAAGGGAGCAAATCTTTTTATATGGTAAAACGGTAGATTATCATCCTGCTATTGCCTATTTCTGCATTTTTTTTCATCCTGCGGGTGGAAATATAGTGGCGTTTTGACTAGATGCGAACAATTCCCTACCTTACCTTTTCCATGCGTTTGTGCGTCATGGCCATTATATGAAATATGAATATTTGGGGCAGATTTGCCAGGTCACCACCTAAAATTGGTTTGGTGGTAGGTTTACTGCAACTCATTGATTTAACCATGCAATAGCTTCTTAAAGGCTAAATAACAACAACACAAGACTACTGTTTCAAAATCAAATAATGCATTTATTTCACAGCAGTGGTGAAGCCAGTATTAAAAGAGAGGCCAAAAAATGAATAAGCGCACACAGGACCAATGTGTCCGCACCCGGCGCCACGAGGGGGCAAGAGGGAGTTGAAGTTGAAGTTTTATTTACCCTATAGAAAAATAGCACAAACAACAAAAATATTGGAAACGTTGGAATACTTGTTGGAAACGACACAACTCGGTCAACGAGAGAGAGGGAGCGAGAGAGAGAGAGCAAGAGAGCTGCATGGCATGAGCAGAAAGACTGACAAAACGATCTGATTATCTTTTTTTTCTTAATGACTTAATTTAGCAGTCATCTCTCAGTGGTTAGAATCGTTCATAAATTTGATTATTTTGCGTCTTGTAGACCTACATTCTAAGTGCTCCGATTCCCTAAATGGTGTGAGGACACTCAGGTTTAAAATCCGACCACTTCTTTTTCTTCCTTTTCCTCCACCGTACGCACCTCTGTTGAAACTGCATTCATAGCAGTCACCACTTTGAGCCACTCCGCATTTTTCCATCGATTTGAAATACCGCTACTCTGGCCTCTAAAAAGGACATTTTTTCTCCTCTCCGCCTCATCAACCATCAGCTCTATCTCCGTGTCCAAATAATTTCTTTTCTTACGTCCTGTCATTGATCCTCAACATCAATCTCTGCATTTCACTCAGATTTACCTGGGATCTTTAATATGCTAATTCGACGAATTAAAGGCATGTCTCGGTCCATATAAGAATAATTGTGGGAGTGGACGTTAAGCGTATTCATGTGCACATAATCTCACGCTGATTTGATTTATGCTCAGATTTATGAAGACAATCAGGCGTACGTGCTGTTTGATAACTCTGACGAAAAACCTCCGTACACAAATCGTGAGTGTGCGTACGCATGGTTTTACAGCAAGTTGTACACAAAGATTGATACATATGGCCCAGTATGTGATAAATTGGCATTTTTTTCACTTAAAAATTTGAATGTAGGGGGCGGCATACTCCTATTCTGCCCAGAGCGCTGGATTGTCTTCCCCTGGCCCTGGCTATTTCTGTGATGTTTTCAATGTGTTCACTGAAAGAAACCAAAGTAAACCAATGAAAATGTATTTGCAGTTTTTCAAAAGAAGGGTTATTTTGTACTATGAATGTGACAAGGAAGATGATGTGGACGCCTGACTTTTTAAATTTGTTAAAGCAATGAATAAACTGTAATTGTAATTTGAGAAATATAGCAAAGCAACTGAGAAAAACTGTAATGTTAAAAAAGATCAAAGATCACCAAATTATTCATACCTTGCTGATAATCAACCCTTATGACAACTATAATGTAAACAAGGTTCACATTAAGATTTTGCCATAGGCTAGAGACACATTGGAAAACCTTAATGCAGATTTGTCATCTTTCATGTGGAACACACAATATATACATTACTCACTAAGTAAAATGAAAACACAATACTTCATTCAGAAGCTATTCTTACCCTACGTTCACACCGGGAGCGGCAAATGCGTCAAAGTGACCAGAAGTCATTTATTTTCTATGTGAGCCAGCGTCTCTCGGCGGCAAGCAGCGGCATGACCATTGGCGGCGCGTCTTGGGCGGCAAGAGTGTCAGAATAAAGTTGAAGTCTGGGCAACTTTATGGTAATGAGCTATGACGCAGTTCGGCAGCAACCAATCGGAATTTAGAAGTGCTCCGCTCTAGAGAATTCTAGAGAACACAACCGTGTAAACTTGTGTTCCCACCAAACATTAGTTCTCAAGCACAATGGAGGAGAGGTTGATAATTAATGTTGGCTACACACAAATTAATGTTAATGTTAATTAAAGACCAAGGCTAGTATACGTGTCCTATAAACTGCATGTTGAAATCTGACTTAGCACTTAGCAACAACACAAAAATCACACCGCACAAATGGCTTTTAATCAGTTTATTTCATTTATTTTGTCACCAAACATGTGATTATAATTTCTTTCCTTCATTGATCGATTTCTTACCTTCACATTTAAAAGATTTCACGAAGTTAACTTACAGCCTACCCTACTTGTGGTTAGCCGGCACAAACGACACATTTGTTTGCTTTGTGGCCCCTTTAAATAACATTTGCAAAACCAAGCATTTCGAACGACCTTGTAGCTGCCCATTTCATCTATGTCAGAGCATCCACTTCTTCGACAGCGTTGCTGGCAGGGCAGCCAGAGCGAATTTTGACGCTCTTGCTGCTCCTGGTGTGAATGTACAGTTACTCTCTCTGTCTCTCCCTCTGTATCTTTTTATATAAAGGCCTTAAGACTTCAGTGATGTGGATATGGTTGTTCCTGCTTTTGTGAGGATGACAACATTCAAGAAAAGAATCGCGAATTAGCTGCTGACTCATGTCCCCTCAACCCACATAGTATGTGTTGCAAAGTGTTCATTCCAAGCCAAAATGCCACATTCACTGATTCAGCTTGAACACATAAGACATTTGTGGTAGTCGGTGCAAGCAATGACAAAATGATCAGCTGACTTTGTGCACTTAAGGTGAAACCACTGCCTACAAATAACACTGTACTCCGGTTGTACTCCGGATCACCCTTACATTTTGATGAATAGCACCGGGTCCAGTTCTTAGTGTTTGTGTGATTCAGCTGTAGCCTTTGCCAGATGGAGTTGTACTCTCTTTCTCTCACAGGTACAGCCTTCATCTCAGCATCATATGACTGCACTTTTCTCCTGTGGCATAACAGCTTTTGTGAGAGGTCTGGTTTCTGCTGGCTTGCACTCTTCAGCTAGGGAGTACATCCACAATCTGGTATCATGGCTGTCAACTGACCCTAATGGTGACCTGCTGATGACTGCACAGGCATACACAATGGCAAAAACACCACAGTCATAACCATTGGCTCATTGTGGGGCATTTATGACATCTGTAACTGTCAAGTCAGACACCTGAAAATCTTCTCCAACTGCTGTGTACATGCATCCCACAACTTTCAGGAGAGTTGAGCTTGCAGTTTTCGCAGTTTTAAAACTGTGGATTGAGTTGAAGATGCAAATCTCCCATTCCCTGAAATCTGCAGCAAGAAGCCAGTGTGAGCCAGAACCTAATACATCAGTATTAAAGGGCATCAGGACTGTATCGAAATTTAAAGCCCTCTGAGCTGCACAAAACTGTAAAACTGGGCCAAAGTTTGAAAGTGCAGCCATCTGATAAATGAAGGTGGACATACACAGAACAGAGTCCGACACCTTAGCTTGACCTATGTAGCCTGTGATGGCCTGCTCAATAGTTTCCCCATTGAGCCAGGTCTTTGGAGCAAGACACTGGCTTCTGGTTGCTACTGTTGACCAGTTAGGCTCATTTTATGTGCAGCCAAGGACCAAATATGTTTGTTTTCTCTGTTGGTGTTTTTGCCAGTTCTGGTTCTGCCTCAGGGATACTGGCCATATCAGAGCACCCAATATGCCAACTGCTGCTGTCTCTCTCAGAATTTGATGTGTGCATAGTTACATCAGAATTATCCATGTTGTCCTCTTTTTTAACATCAGGGAGGACTTGGGGCATGCCATGCAACAGGGAGTCATGCATTTTTGAAAGGAACAAATCTGGGGCCTGATTCACTGAGCAATCATAATCTTTTTTTTGTTTTTTCAGTCCAGATTTGCTCTCACTGCCTCTACCCCTTTTCCACATCAATGAAATGCTGTAAGTCCGTTTTGTGGGGTAATGTTCCCCCGTAGCCATTTCCACAGCCCAAATTTGGAAACACTTCCCTGAGCTAGGGCAGGACCATGTTGTGCCGCTGGAGGTATTTTGAACAACATGGACTGATTCGGTTGATGGACTTTTAACTACGAACACTCCCAAAGACAAATTCAGACTCACAAGGCCCATCTCAACCACTGTCTTTGCTAAGGAGGTCTGTGAGATCAACTGGTTAGCAGTGGGCCTATCTACTCTACAAGGTTCATTTTTGACACGGGCCTTGACTTGTTTGACAATGCTCTCTAAAAGAACGAATGAGGGCATCTGAACATTCCTCAACAGTGCAACAGAGCAACAGTGACCCCCTGCTTCACAGTGTAATTGTGCCCAACCCACATCTGGCTGTTTGAAATTCGAAAAGGAAGTAAGATTGCATGTAGTGCAAAAACAAAACCACTGCGTCAACAGGAAGTTCCCTTCACTCATTTTTTTATTTGATCATTTTGTTTATGCTCTCACTGATATTGTTTGTTGGGCTTTTGTGTTTGAATGCTTCAAATTGCTTGGTGTGGAAGGAAGCCATGTTCTCAGATAAATCTGCCTTAAAATGCTGGTCAAAGTATTTCAAAAATTCCTCTGACCATCCCTTCACAAATTTGGAACATTGTGCCTCATATTCATCTCTGCTGACTGAATCAATGAGTTTGTCAATTTGGTCTTTCAGTACCTTCATGTCGTCCCTTGTACCCCCGTGTTTTTTGACCCAGTATTCAACGTTGTGCAACACGTGGTTCCTGCAGAACACTAGACTAATGTTGGGAAACCTCCTCTTTAAGGCCCCAACAATTCCCTTTTCTCTGTCCACAGTGACAGGCACTTTCTTGAATTTTCTGGAACCCATCCCAAGTTTCCCCAGAATATCATCCAGAAACATTTCATGATGCTGCATGAATTTGCAGCATGAACCCAACAGGAAATACAGGGTCATTAACTAGAGAACTGTTTCTGTGCTCACCATGAGAAACAGTTCTCTAGTTAATGACCCTGTATTTCCTTCCTGTATAAGTCACCCATCTGAAAGGTTGTGTCATAGCTAAACATCTGAGGGTAGCTGAAAGTAATGGTGTCCTCCAAGTTGGCGTGTGCCAAATCCAATATATCTGGCATCCCAGCAAAAACTAGAAGGTCAGGAAAACTAGAAATGTGCCAGATAAAACCTGGAAGCTGGTATGCCAGTTCATGGAGACTGAACATTTCATCATGTGAAATTCTTTGTGTACTTCTGCTAGCATACGCTGTGTTTTGTACTTGTTTGAGATTGGGTGGGCTATTCACAGGCATGTGTTCCACATTGCCACTGCAGGCTTCAGACAAGGTGGACTGGTATATGTTAGATGGAGCTTGCCCGTGGTCATTGTGAAGGTTGTCTGTAAAAACCTCTTTTTTGGAAGGAATGAAAACTCTTTCCATTTTTGCATTGCCATGTTTCCTTGGCACATACACAGTCTCATCCCCCAGGTAATGAATCAGATATAAATTTGGTGCCAAATTAGCCTCAGTATCTTGCTGTACTAAACAGTACACATTTTTTCTCAATTCTAACGATCACTTGCCATAGTGAGGCGTCCTAATATGGTAGTACCGCTTCATCACTCTTCCACAATATTTTTCAATGTTGTGAGAATTTGACCCTTTCTGTTTCTATATCATTTTGTCAAAACAAAAGTCCATGCTAGATCTGCCTCCCTTCAAACTCCTATATAGGTACACATCACCCCCCTTTGGCTCCAGGCGCAGTTCATTGGAAATGCAAACTTTGTTCTTCTCAACATTACCAAGAATGGCCTCTACTTTGGCCAGAGTGAACTCTGACTCTTTTTGCATGGAAGACATAATTTCATTCCCAGTTGAAAGTTTAATAATGGAATGAATTTTAACTTAATTGGAAGCAGAGAAGACCTGTGTTGCGTTAGCTCAACCGTAAAATTGTAGTATTTAATAAATGAAAAAAAAGAAACTAAATGTAAGTTAGCCAATGACTTTCGTGCTTTATTATGTATAGCTGTACTATATATAACTTGCGTTTTGTGTAGGTTTGTTACTTGTATATACTGTGATATTGTAATGAGACGGTAAGAAAAGTAAAAAAAGAAAAGTACCAAAGTGTTTGTTTTTGTTTGCAATATATATATATATATATATTGTATTGTATAGGCTATGACAGTAGTCCACTAATAAAATAAAAATGTAATGTAGCCTTTATAACAGATAAATAATATAAATATATAACTATAACTATAATAAATGGCAGGAATGACAAAATATTAACCTGATGTAGCCTTTAAAGAGGCTGTTGGATTAAAGTACAATTTGCTAACCAAAATGAATGTTAATAACAACCATGAACCATCCTGGATGCTGTCAACTGGATGACTGAAATTTTTTGCTGCTGGCAAAGTCTTGAGATGTTCATAGAGTCCGTTATGTGGTTTTCAAATGACAACACTTATTTTCCTTGGCCCATTGGCATGCTTTGATATCTGTGATTGGCCAGAGAAGTGACCAATTACATTGGTCAGAGGAGTGACCAATCACCAACGAGCCACTACACCTAGCTTACTTCCTCCTGCATTAGATATTTTCCTGATATTAGAAGATATAGGAAATCCTTACACACTTCAGTTAGATTTTTAAGATGGGAGAGAGCTCATAACAAGAGATGTGTGAGAGTAATTTTGTGATCTTTGATCGTAGTTTTGCCATGTTAAGCTTCTTCCTTATAATGGGCGTCAATGGAGCGAAAACACTTAACGTACGTTACCTTAGGCTAACTTAACCATATTCCTTGGATTTCTGTTTTGATTTTTCAAGAGGAGATTGTGTTTATGACAAGAGATGTGTGAGAGAAATTTGGTCTTCTTTGATCATACTTTTGGTGTATTGGCTTCCTGTTGCTGCTTCCCGAATGCCAGACACAGACACTGATCGGCTAGGACCCAGCCAGGACCCAAATGCAGAGTGTTAGCTGGAAGGCAATGCCGGTGTTCATCCTGGCTTGAACAGATAAGTGGCCTCTGTATTCAACAAGGAACTGGCTGTTATCAGTTTGTCCACTTGCCCCCACACAGCGTGATTTTGCTAACTGTTGTTTCTCTTGTTGCTTTCTCCCCCTTCTTTCGTGTGGTGCAGAAATTCATGGCAGAGAGACGATCTATCACATAAGCCGAAGTCGCTAACATCGTGACGGAGATATGGTCAAGCATCTCATTGATGATCTTCTCCAACGACAATCGGAGCTCAACTCCTGGCTAACCCGCGTGGAGCCTGTGGATCGCCGACATCTACCTGACAAGGAAGCCACTCCCAGTTGTTCCACCACCTGGGCATCTGTGGTGAGGGACACGAGGAAGAAGAGAATTTCCCTCCCTATTTTCGACCCCCAAGGATAAGACAATATTCTGAAGTTGACAAACTGCTATGCTTCTCTTGCTGATCTTGAGTTGATCGCTGATGCATCTCCTGCCCCTTCGCTCACAGAAGAGGTCGGACCAGTCTCTTCTTACAGGACAGTGGGGAAGCGCACCTCTCCTTGTAGTGCCTCCAGTTCTCAGTCTGTCTCTCCCAAGAACAAGCGTCTTCGAGTATCGGCCCCTGCTGTAGAACCCAGAAAGCCCCAAGATCCCTCCACTTCAGCATCCAGCACTCTTGCAGTTGTCATTCTCCCTGTTTCTCCTGCCTAATCGCCGCCATCAAACCAGGAGATCACTCCCCCGGCTTGAAATGGGCCCACTAGCGTAGCTAGCATGGTGGCTGCCAGTCAGTCGCTTCCTCCGTGTCTCTCCATAAACAACAACGGCTGCGACGGCAGGGATCCTGAGATTCTGTGCGTGGGCGACTCCATCGTCAGATTCGTCAATCTTCCCGATGCCATTACCTACAGTCTTTCTGGTGGTAAAGTACAAAATTTTATCGAACTTATTCCAATGCTTGTTGATCTTCACACCTCTGTTCACACCGTGATTGTGCATGTAGGAACAAATGATATCATGTCCAGACAATCAATGAAATTGCACGCTGAGTTCGAGTGTCTAACCTCATCTATAGAGAACCTAGGCAAAAGTTGTGTTCTGTCTGGCCCTATTCCAACTTTGAGAAACCCTCAAATGTTTAGCTTTGAACGCTTCATTCGCCTCTTCAGTTTGCATCATTGGCTCCAAAATTTCTGTACTGCAGCTGGTCATAGCTACACCAGCCACTTTGATTCTTTCTGGTCTAAACGTGAATTGTTTAGATCAGACGGTCTCCACCCAAATAGGAAGGGGACGAAGCAGCTGATCTCTAACCTTATCCGGTGTATTGCATCTATTTTACCGTCAAAGTCTGACTAGCATGCAATTATGACAGTGTTAGTTTACATACTTGTAACACTTTTACTATTCCTGTTTCAATCTCTGACAGACCTTCATTTTGTAATACAGATGTTTTAGATAAGATCCATGCTCCTTTACAGGCTGCCTTCCATAATCCCAAACTTATTACTAATCACAGACCAACAGGTACCTGTCTCAATAACCTTAAATGTGTCAATGTTCAGCCACAACCAGTCTCCTTTCCTGTCACAGAATCCCTACATCTGAAATTAGCTCTTTTTAATGTCAGATCATTGGCTAACAAATCCTTTTTGACTAATGATCTGATACTTGAAAAGAATCTGCATTGTATGTTTTTAGTTGAGACCTGGCTAAACAGCACTACTGGTGTAGCAACACTGATAGAGGCCTGTCCACCAAACTATAATTTTCCTGTAAGACAAAACAGGAGAGGAGGAGGGATTGCAGCTATTTTCTTGACACAGTTTGTGTGTAATGACATTGACCTGGGTGAATTTACATCATTTGAATATCTTGCTCTTAAACTCAAAGCAGAATTATCAGTGCTCATCATTACATTATATCGGCCACCAAGATATTCATCATTATTTCTACAGGAATTCTCAGAGCTGATCTCACTTGGTATCACTAGATATGATAGATTAATTCTGAATGGAAACCTGAATATTCATATTAATAAAAAGAATGACTCCAAAGCTATGGAGCTTGTGAATTTACTTTGAACTTACCCAACATGTAAATGAAGCCACTCATCAGCATGGTAACATTCTAGACTTAGTAATAACAACAGGGTTAAACATTGATAATGTTTCAGTATTAGAATGACCTATTTCTGACCATCACTGTGTGTTTTTGATGCCAATCTAATCTTAACAAAGACTAAAAGGCAATTTGTGGTTCAAAAGAGATTCCTAAATGGCAAGGCTGAGGTAAAGTTCTCTAATATTATGAGATCATTTGAGCCATACAGTTATGACTGCTCTTTAAATGACATGGGTGAAATCAACAATGCCTTGTCGTCTGCTCTAAATACTGCTGCTCCACTAAAGGTTAAGAAGAGGTCGACTGACAGAATTTCCCCATGGTTAAACAATAACAGTGTTAATGAGATTAAGAGGATCTGTCGGGCAGCTGAAAGAAAATGGAGGAAAACTAGACTCACAGTTCACTATAATATATACAAAGAAGCCATGACTGCCTATAACAAAGCAATACGTCTGGCAAGAAAGGATTACTTCTCCAAGATTCTTACAGAGAATGCTGGAAACTCTAGAATATTCTTCTCCACTATTGACCAGCTACTTAACACTGCCACGACCCCTCCGCAGTTCTCTGCATCAAAATGTGAAGAACTTGTATTGTTCTTCAATGACAAGATAACTTCAATTAGAGCCAGTATTGCTGATAATGCAAACACAGATGACCTCAGCAAACCCTTTAAAAAAGACGTAACCATGGGAAAATTCACCTGTATTACATTAATGAGCTTTGCAAGATGGTCACTGAATGTAACTCCTCCACCTCATGTATTGACCCTGTACCTACAGCATTTTTAGCAGGTGTTCGACAGTGTCTCAAGTCATGTCCTGAAGATTATAAATACATCTCTTCAAACAGGTATCTTCCCAGATGCCTTCAAAACAGCTGTTGTAAAACCCTTACTAAAGAAACCCAACCTGGATGGTAATGCACTGACCAGCTATATGCCGATATCCAACCTTCCATTCATTAGTAAGATACTTGAAAAGATAGTTTCAGTGCAAATAAACTCCTTTGTTAAGGAAAACAATATCCTGGAGGAATTTCAATCAGGCTTTAGAACATACCACAGCACTGAAACTGCTCTCACTAAAATAATCAGCGACCTCATACTAAACTCTGATGAAAATAAGACCTAAGACCTAAGTGCAGCGTTTGATACGATTGATCATGATATCCTAATCAATCGTCTTGAAAAGTTGGTTGATCTTTCTGACTGTGTGTTAAACTGGTTAAAAACTTACATCAAAGGGAGAAAGTTTTACATCAGTCTCGGAGATCATGTGTCTGAAGAACATGACATCTGTTTTGGGGTTGCACAAGGGAGCTGCCTTGGACCATTATTATTCTCACTATACATGCTGCCACCATAGTTATGCGGATGACATGCAACTGTACATCTCTACTGAACCAAATGATGCTGCAGCTATAAACTCCATTACTACCTGTCTTTTGGCAATAAATAAATGGATGAGCAATGATTTCTTAAAGTTAAACGAGGACAAAACTGAAATCCTACTGGTCGCCCCTAAAACAAAAAGGGAAATTCTGTTTAATAATCTGGGGAAATTAACTCCCTGGATTAAATCCGAGGTTACAAGTCTTGGTGTTATCTTCTAAGCTTCAAGTCCCGCATTAACAAGGTGATGGAAACATCATTTTTCCACCTTAGGAACATAGCTAAAGTACGACCATTTATAAATCAAAAAGATGCTGAAAAACTGATTCATACTTTTATTTTAAGCCGACTCAATTACTGTAATGCACTTTTTACTGGCCTCCCAACAAAAAACCACTGAGAGACTTCAGCTCATTCAAAACTCGCAGCTCAGCTATTAACCAGAGCCAAGAGGAGAGAGCACATTAGTCCAGCTTTAGCTGCTCTGCACTGGCTTCCTGTAACATTTAGGATTGATTTCAAGGTCCTCCTCATTATATACAAAGCTCTTAATGGGCTAGGACCAAGCTACATTGCTAACTCCCTTGTCAACTATTTGCCATCAAGAAAGCTGCGATCATTTGCTGCTGGTTTGTCAGCAGTTTTCAGCAACAGCCGAAAGAAATTTGGGGATGCAGCCTTTGTCAGTTACACCCCAAAGCTATGGAACACACTACCTATAGATATCAGGGAAGCCAGCTCGCTAAATATTTTTAAAAGAAAGCTAAAAACTTATTTCTTCACATTAGCCTTTAACTAGCTATGACTTCCCTGATACAGGCCTGAAATTCTTTTTATGCAATACTGTACTTCTTTTAAAATGCTGTATTTTAATTGACTTTATGTATTTTATGTATTCTATCTTTTAACTTTATTTTCATTTTATTTCATTATGCAACTATGTATTCTAATTTCACTTTTATTTTTTGTTATTATTTTTATTTTCCATCTTACTTTACATTAGTTATGGCATTCTATCCCTGTTTCTATGTTCATCCAATGTGAAGCACTCGGTGCATGTAACTTCTTTATTGTAAAGCACTTTGAGCTGCATTTCTTGTATGAAAGGTGCTATGTAAAAAGTTTTATTATTATATTATTATTATTATTAAGCCAGATAGCTTTTTCCTTTGGCTATAATGGGCAGCAATGGACAGGACAGCGCTTAACGTAACGTAGGCCTAGCTACCATATTCCTTGGATTTTAGTTTTGCTTTTTTGATAGGAGATGGTGTTTATGACATGTGAGATGTCAGAAAAATTTGGTGATCATTGATTGCAGTTTTGGAACATTAAGCCACGTTAAGCCTTTTCATTATAATGGGTGTCAATGGAGAGGAAAACGCTTAAAGTGAGATAACGTCCATACTCATAGGATGTTGGTTTTGTTTTTTGAAAGGTGGAAGTGTTTATGACAAGAGATGTCCTAAAGAAATTTGGTGATCATTGATTGCAGTTTTGGAACATTAAGCCATGTTAAGCCTTCGCATTAAGCGTTGTAGAATGTCCCTAAAATAAGTTATGTGCAAAAGGGTTAAAATAATCGGACCGCTTCATCTTTGGAACAGGGTAACAGCTTAATGGATTGTTTCGCGTGTTTCATCATCAGTGCAGGCAGGGAGAGTGCAGGTAGGGAGAGACCGACTGAGCCAGTAGTGATGTGCAGTATGTGAATGAACAAATCTTTTTGAACGAATCTTTGAGGTGTACTGAGTGTACTGAATCGCTAGTCTAAAAGATTCGTTCCTTCCTCTTTGCAAACATGCACGCTGATTAGCTGGCATAGCAGCTATAACTCCCTCCAGTGGATATTAGCTATGCAGTCTGTCCATGAAGCAGCCTATCACAAAACTGTATCAGCAGTACGTTTATGTCGACCACTAGCCAATAGCTGAAATGAACACTCGAAGCACCTCCCACTGGCCATCTCAGCACAGCAGCTCAGTGACTATGCTGTCCATGGTGACTACAGCATGTGACTGACTCTGGAAGACTCAAAACGCCCACACTGTGTACTGTGTACTGAATGACCTGATGTACTGTTGACAAGTTCTCAGTACAACGGTTCGTTGAGACTCAAAAGACCCGGTGACTACGAAGACTCTAAACTCCCCCTACTGACCTGTTGACAACTTCTCAGTACAACGGTTAGTTCAGATTCAGACAGAAAGAATTAGAATTAGAATTAGAATGCCTTTATTGTCATTGCACATTGTTGTACAATGAAATTTCCTGTGCAGCCCCTGAGACGGTTCATTAACATTCCACACATTGACACACACACAAACACACAAGATAATAAGTAAGAAATATTATTTTTAAAATATAATGTAATGTAATGTAATGTAATATAATATAATATAACAATAAAAATAGAGTAAAAAATAAGTGGCATATCAAAAGCTACTGTTGTATATTGTACCTACGCTATTGCACCATGTAAAAATATTGCACACTGCCAAAATGTACCACTGTACCAATATTGGGGGGGTGGTGGTAGGGGGTCAGTGTTTTGTGGAGTTCAGTTCAGTAGTGGCTCTGGGGTAAAAAGCTGTTTTTGAGCCTGGAAGTGCGGGTCTTTAAGGCCCTATAGCACCTTCCAGATGGCAGCAAAGAGAAGAGGTGATGGCAGGGGTGACTTGCATCCCTCAGAATGCTGCTGGATCAACGGAGGCAGCGTGATCTGAAGGTGTCTTCCAGTGAGGGCAGGTGGAGTCCAATTATTTTCTGGGCTGTGTTTATGACTTTCTGGAGAGCTCTCCTGTCTGCTGCTGTACAGTTGGCATACCATGCTGTAATACAGTATGTCAGTACACTCTCAATAGTGCAGTGGTAGAAAGACACGAGCAGCTCCATGGACAAGTTGGTCTTCCTAAGCGTCCTTAAAAAGTAGAGCCACTGTTGAGCCTTCTTGACCACAGCAGTGGAGTTGATTGTCCATGTGAGGTCCTCTGTGATGTGGGTTCCTAGCAACTTGAAGCTGGAAACCCTCTCCACTTCTTCTCCTTTGATGTTTAAAGGAGAGAGGTCCTTGTGGTGTCTCCTGAAGTCTATGATGAGTTCTTTAGTTTTTTTGATGTTCAGTGATAGGTTATTGTCTGTGCACCATCCTGCCAGTTTGCAGACTTCATCTCTGTAGGCTGTCTCATCCCCGTTTGAGATCAATCCCGCCACTGTTGTGATGTCTGCAAATTTAATGATTGTGTTTGAGGGATATGTGGGGATGCAGTCGTATGTATAAAGAGAATAGAGGAGGGAACTCAGTATGCAGCCTTGTGGTGCGCCGGTGCTGAGGGTCAGGCTTGGGGAGACGTGGGGACCGAGTCTGACTGTCCGACCCGGTAACTACGAAGACTCTAAACTCCCCCTACTGACCTGATGTACTGTTGACAAGTTCTCAGTACAACGGTTCGTTCAGACTCGAAAGATTCTCTGACTATGTTGACAATGAGACCCAAAATGCCCTGAAATGTTCTTAGTACAATCGTTCCATACGACTCCAAAGAGTACAGTGTGAAATGCCCTCTACTGACCTGAATCACTGTTGAATAGTTCAGTAAGCTACAGTGGTTTTGAGGATTATTTTAATTATGATGCTTCGACTACATAAGCTTTTAGCTCCCTACCAGGCTTAATATAAGCACAAATAAATCTATGAAATGTGGACGACAAAACGTTTTTTTTCGTAATGACAAGGCAAACACATGTATAGACAGTAGAGTATGACAGATGGTAATTTCGGTTTAACCATATCAATAACTCTTTAAAGTTATAAAGCGGGAAGAAATCCTTACCTCTGTATCAGAAAAGCACGGAATGGAATGAATGACCTGTGTTTCCCGGCTCCGACAGACTCACTCGTAATTGGCCACTCGTAATGTGTCACTGGCTTTCTGATTGGCTGTTCCGTTTGCATTGACGTGGATGAGGACTGAAATCGCCAGCCAATAATGCAATGATTTAAAATTTGTGTTAGTGCAAACGACTTTTTGGTTCATTACGTTTGCGCCAACACGAATAATAGATTTATGTTACGTAACTGTTTCATGAATTGTGAGACTGGGTTGGTGTGACAGATAGCGGGGCCAGTGACATGCCTTTACTGTCACATTACCATGTGAGCGGTGACTACTACAACACTCGGTTAGTTCAAAACTTGTAAAACAAAGTTTTTGGCTTCAGATATAAGTGCAGCTTTTTATTTCTCAGTGCGTTTTTTTTAGTTTTAGCAAATGACATGTACTTATTATACACATTAAAATGTGAGGTTCTATTACCTTCCTAAAGACGAAGTATACTCTGCAGCTGCATGATTATTTAAATAGCATGGTGCAGTTTCACGTAATGGATATTACGATTTAATTAGGCTATTATTAATTTCATTGACATTTGGTTTCACACGTACTGTTTTGCCGCAGAGCAGGCAAAAATGGACATGATGTTAGGAACAATGTAGGATAATTTTTAAAATGCAATAAAACTATTTACAGATTCATGTATGCCGCCTAACCGGATATGGAAATGAACGAATCAGTGAGTCAAAGATTTGAATCATTTTATTGTACTGAACGAAAGGAACGATCACTAAAAAGAATCATTTTGAACACCACTATGAGCCAGTGAAGAAGAAAAAGTACTACTTTCAAACACAATGGCCAACACAGTACCCGTGCCGGAGGGGCACCAAAACAGCCTAATGATCATCATGCACTCGCACGAATGCGACCACGTGAAATTTTAACTCGCACACTCTCAAAAAATGGTCGCATATGCAACCGTTTTGATCGCAGTCTGGAGCCCTGTAAAGGTTTTCTAAATACATTTTCTAAATTTTTCCATTTTGGATGGCTCATCCTTTAGTTTAATTTAGATAATTCCAGGTTTCCCAGAAATAAGCTTGTTTTTTTTGCCCCTTCAATTTTGTTGAATTGTGCGTTAATGTGTCTTTTGCTTTTAATTGTGCATTTGTACTGTTTGACTGTTTCGCAGTATCTCAGGTGTAAATCTGGGTTATCAATATCTCTGTGCTTTTGGTGAGATAATTGTTTTCTTATTTCAGTTATACAATCTTTGTCAAACCATTTTTCCTTAAATCTATTATTTCCACTTTTAATGCAATTTGTAAGTTTAGATTTTGTGGCTGCTCTTTTAAAAACGATGTTTTATCGTTTATGGTAAAATTAACACCTGATCTTGTAAGCTGATACTGATACAATGTTTTTTTGTGTTTTTTTGGAATGATTATTATTAATAAATTATTTTTACTAACTTTTATCTGTAAAGAAACACAGACAATACACAAGAAGACACAACAGGTAGGGCTGTGGCGGTGACCATTTTTTTGTTTGTTGCAAATTACTTCATTTATCCTGATTTTAGTGCTATATACATATGCTTTATTGTTAGGCTATTATTAGGTATAGGCCTATTGTTGCTGTTTAAATGACAAAGATGACAGTTTTAAAACAAATTAAATACTACATGCTTGGACCCCTAAAAATCGGAACAAACACAATAGACTTCCAGCACTACGTGCTTGGATCCCTAAAAATAATAAAAATCGGAACAAACACAATAGGGTTCAATAGGGCTTCGCTGGTTGGACCCCTAAAAATCATAACAAGTTTGAAGGTATTTGAAAAAGTGTGACTGTGGAATACTATGCTCCTCAGCTAAATACAGAAATAAGTTAAAAGTCCCATTGTGAAAGAGATCTTTTATACTCACTGAGCACTTTATAAGGAACACCTGGACACCTACTTATTCATGCAATTTTCTAATCAGCCAATCATGTGGCAGCTGTGCAATGCATAAAATCATGCAGATACGGGTCAGGAGCTTCAGTTAATGTTCACATCAACCATCAGAATGGGGAAAAAATGTGATCTCAGTGATTTCGACTGTGGCATGATTGTTGGTGCCAGATGGGCTGGTTTGAGTATTTCTGTAACTGATGATCTCCTGGGAATTTCATGCACAGCAGAGTTTACTCAGAATGGTGCCAAAAACAAAAAACATCCAGTGAGCAGCAGTTTTGCGGATGGAAACACCTTGTTGATGAGAGAGGTCAACGGAGAATGGCCAGACTGGTTCGAGCTGACAGAAAGGCTACAGTAACTCAGATAACCACTCTGTAGGGCTGGACCCACCTATTTGACTATTCAGATATTTGTTCATTGGGTAGGTATTCGGTTTTCGATTTTGGGATTCGGGTATTCATTTTTTTTTTTTTTTTGCTAAATGTAGGCTATCAATAAAGGCAAACTGCATAATACATTTTGTTAGCACATACTTGTACTATATTTATACTTTTTAATTGCACTGTTACAATGTGGAAATGTATACCATCTCAGCTTGGCCACCTGACATCCCTCTCAACTCACAGCAGTGAATGTCACAGTGATGGGGAAAGTAGCCAGCGATCGCCGAGCTCATGCTTTGGGACTCAAATGGAGGGTCTAATTGTTTCGACCGACCCCTAGCTAAGTTTGTCACCCTGGAAGGATGCTAGCTGCAGTGTAGCCATGCTTCTCTCTGCTTCCAGTGGGGCGTGAGACCATTTTTAAATACCCCAGCTCCGTAAGCAGTGACGATGAGTTGGGTTCAATACAGACAAATTTCGTTTCAATGTATGCAAGTATTGAGAAATGACAATAAAGAAATTATAAATAAATGTAAATCTTATAAATATAAATCTTAAATTTGTTGGAGTTAGTATGTTGTTTCTGCGCTTCTGCACTTCTGTTTCACAGTGCTTTGTCAGGCGTTGTCTCGGATTCGGAGCCTATTATTATGAGCATTTATGCAGGTCTATAATTTATCCATGATAAGAAAAATTGTCACAAGCTCTTATTATATCACAAAAAGTACATAGATAGGACCTAGTTTAACCAAACCAACCATATTTCTTGCTTAGTGGTAGCGACGCACATGCCATGGAAGCCATGGCGTGCAAGAATGTTGTTCCATCAATGACCACAGTGGTCCTTCCCCTTAAACAGCTGTGGCCAACTAATATGCCACTTTATGGAAGTTTACAGCCCAGTAATAATGTATAAAATTTGGTAATGCCAGTCCGCCATCTTCTTCCTGTTTCTCCAGATATAATTTCCTTACCTGCATGATGGTTTTATTCCAGATGGAAGTGTGATACACTTAAAAAATGATTTTGGAATGAAAACAGGCACGGTCTGAAATTTAAAAAAAGAAATTTGGGCAGTACTGTCATTTTAACAGAATTGATTCTACCTTCCAGAGACAATGGTAGTATTGACCAGCAGGACAAATCTTGCTTGGTCCTTTCCAGTGTTGGTTTAAAATTAAAATAAACAGATCTTCCTATCTGCAGGTCACTGAGATATCTAGATATTTGAAGGTGTCATGCTCCTCTTTGAATGAATATGACTGAAATGATGGTCTATGTGCATTATCATTAATTGGAAAAATAGTACTTTAGTCAGATTAATTAATTTATCTGTAGTGCCAGTGGAATTGAAGTGGCTGGATCAGACAGGAAAAGCATGATATCATCTGCATACAGTGATAGCTCATGGATGTGGCTCGGTCTGCTTACACCACTTCGGCCTACACAATCTCTCAATGCAACTGCTTAAGGTTCATGTAGCGAAGGGAGAGAGCAGTCACCCTACCCTGCCTCAAACCCAGGTCTACAGGGTACCAAACCTGCAGCTTGACCACACCGCCAAAGAGCCTGCAGGTTAGGTACCCCGTAGATCCAGGTTCGAGGCCGGGTGGGGTGACTACTCTCTCGATCTCAAACAGCAGAGGTGACAGGGGGCAACCCTGCCTAGTTCCCCTATGTAATGAGATGTACTGTGATTGTAGAAAAGGGCCACATTCCCTATTCTTTGTCTTTGTTTGCACACCACCCCCACCTCTCACAGGCACTGAGAGAGGCACAGGCACACCCCCAAGGATGGCCCCCGGGTAACCATTTGCCCTCTGACTTGTCTGTATCCTTTGGCCACCAATAAGAACCCCAACAGGGCCAATGATACGGGACAATATAAAGGTAGTGGTGACCTCCCCCACTTCAGTAGTGCACCAGTACCTGTAGGGTGAAGAACTGGGGAGACTAAACCCTTGGGGACAGAGTATTGTGTTGTTATTGTGTGCATCTGTGCCTAAGTAAGTACTATGCCTGCGTTCAACTGGTTGTATTACAATTGTCTGTAGAGAGAGGAGGGTGATATACATTCTTATCCAATGTACAGTGGCAAGAAAAAGTGTGTGAACCCTTTGGAATTACCTAGTTTTCAGCATTGATTGGCCATAAAATGTGATCTGATCTACATCTAACTCACAAGTATAGACAAGCACAATGTGCTTAACCTAATACCACACAAACAATCATAATCTTTCATGTCATTATTGAACACATCCATTAAACATTCACAGTGCTGGTGGAAAAAGCAAGTGAACCCTTAGGCTAATGACTCCAACAAAAGGTAATTGGAGTCAGGAGTTAGTAAACCTGGAGTCCAATCAATGAAATGAGATTGAAGTGAGGTGTACAACTACTTTGACTAAAAAAAACACTCAAACTTTTGAGTTTGCTATTCACAAGAAGCATCTGCTGATGTGAACCATGCCTCGCAAAAAAGAAATCTCTGAAGACCTACGATCAATTGTTGATTTGCATAAAAGTTGAAGGGGTTTCAAAGTAATCTCAAAGACTTTAGGTATTCACCAGTCCACAGTTAGACAAATCATCTACAAATGGAGACGATTTAGTACTGTGCCTACTCTCCCTAGAAGTGGGCGCCCAGCCAAATTGACTCCAAAGGCACAAAGCAGAATGCTCAATGAGGTAAAAAAGAACCCTAGAGTAACAGCTAAAGGCTTGAAGGAATCATTGGAACTGGTTAACATCTCTGTTCATGAGTCTACCATACGCAAATCATTGAACAGGCATGGTCAGAACACCACAGAAGAAGCCGCTGCTTTCCAAAAAAACATCACTGCACGCCTGAAGTTTGCCAAAGAGCACCTTGACACTCCACAATGCTACTGGGAAAATGTTTTGTGGACTGATGAAACTAAGGTTGAATTGTTCGGGAGGAACATGCAGCATTATGTATGGCGTGAAAAGGGCACCGCATACCAACATGAAAACATCATCCCAACGGTGAAGTACAGTGGAGGGAGCATCATGATTTGGGGCTGCTTTGCTGCCTCGGGGCCTGGACAGCGTGCCATCATCAAGGGGAAAATGAATTCCCAAGTTTATCAAGGTATCCCACAGGATAATGTCAGGGTGGCTGAACACCAGCTGAAGCTCAGTAGAAGTTGGGTGATGCAGCAGGACAATGACCCTAAACACCGAAGTAAATCTATTACAGAATGGCTTCAGAAAAAGAAAATCTGCCTTTTTGAGTGGCCCAGTCAGAGCCCAGACCTGAATCCAATAGAGATGCTGTGGAATGACCCCAAGAGAGCCGTTCACACCAGACATCCTAAGAATATGGCTGAGCTGAAGCAGTTCTGTAAGGAAGAATGGTCCAAAATTCCTCCTGAATGTTGTGCAGGTCTGATCAGCAGCTACCGGAAGCGCTTGTTTGAGGTTATTGCTGCCAAAGGAGGTTCAAACAGTTATTAAATCCAAGGGTTCACTTACTTTTTCCACCAGCACTGTGAATGTTTAATGGATGTGTTCAACAAAGACATGAAATATTATAATTGTTTGTGTGATATTAGATTAAGCACATTGTGCTTGTCTATACTTGTGAGTTAGATGTAGATCAGATCACATTTTATGACCAATTAATGTAGAAAACTAGGTAATTCCAAAGGGTTCACATACTTTTTCTTGCCACTGTATATTATGTGTGCACGTTAATTAAGATCATGTTTGTCTGTTATGTGTAAATGTTGTCATTGCCATAACCATTAACACAGTTTAGAGTCTGTATGTCGGTAATTGGATATGTATAGCTATCCCAGTGCAATGTACTTTGCAATATTACCTGAATGCCTGCTTGTACATATCATGCATAGATGGTAAATGTATATTTTATAAATGCTATAATTGCATTATCACGTGGTATTGTATATTGCACATTCACAATATGATCCAGCAGTTCTGATTTATTGTTCTTCCTGAATCTTTCCAGGAAACCACACACACATCCACACATTGAACACATACCCCCTGAAATCCTCAATAAAATTCTGAACCCGGAGGGGGCAGTTTCACCCGTAACTAGGTTCAGGCTAATTTGCTGTCACAGTGGGGTGTCGGTCAGGACACAGGAGTCAGGTTCCGGGTTCAGGGTTTTATTGAGGATTGGAAGGTGTATTTGTGTGTGTGTGTGTGTGTGTGTGTGTGTGTGGTTTGTCAGGCACAGATGCACACAACAACAACACAATGCTTGGTCCCCAAGGGCTTGGTCTCCCCAGTTCTTCACTTTGCAGGTCTTAGTGTGGTACTGAGGTGGGGGGGTCACCACTACCTTTATATTGTCCCGTATCCTTGGCCCTGTTGTGGCTCTGATTGGTGGCCGAAGGATACGGACAGATCAGAGGGCAAATGGTGACCTGGGGGCCGTCTTTGGTGGTGCACCTGTGCCTTGGGTTACCTGTGGGGGGTCCTGCTGATAAGGGGTGCAGCAGGACCAGTTTGGGCAGGTTTCAACTGAGTTGTAAACAAGTGCCTGTAGGAGATGGGGGTGGTGCACACACAAAGACAAAGACAGAAACATGTGGCCCTTTTCTACAGTGATATTGTTCTGTTTGTGCACACACATGCTTGAGGAGTGGAGTACAAGATTTTTATCCAAGACAGAAATGTGGAGCCAAACCAAATCTATCAAAGTTGTAACCAGGTAGTCATATTCTATACAGTTGAAGGCTTTATGCACATCTATTGAGATCAGTAGTTCTGCCTGTGCTGATGAAGTGGAGGAATACAATACATTAAATACTCGTAAATTTTTTTGCAAATTTAATGAAAATAAAAAACTGATATCACATTGCCATAAGTATTCAGACCCTTAACTCTTAGTACTTAGCTGAAGCACCTTTGGCAGCGATTACAGCCTTGAGTCTTCTTGGATGTGATGCAACAAGCATTACACCCCTGGATTTGGGGATTTTCTGCCATTCTTCTCTGCAGATTCTCTAAAGCTCTGTCAGGTTGGATGGGGATTGTCAGTGGACAGTCATTTTCAGGTCTCTCCATAGATGTTCAATTAGGTTCAAGTCCGGGCTCTGGCTAGGCCACTCAAGGACATTCACAGAGTTGTCCCTAAGCCGTTCCTGCATTGTCTTGGCTGTGTGCTTAGGGTCATTGCCCTGTTGGAAGGTCCACCTTCAGCCCAGTCTCCAGCCAAAGCCATGCTGGATTGTGCTGTGCTTCAGGGATGGTAGAATAATTTCTGTGTAGCCTGAGGGACAGTGAATGAACACAACTGACCAGTACCATGTCTTCTGGAGGATGATAATATTTATGTTTTTTTTATATTTGTACTGAATTCAGAGTCAGTGTGCTGAAGAACACAGACCCTGAATATTGCAACACCTGATTGATCTCATTACTAATGCACACATGTAATTGAATAGCACAAGGTACAATACCTAGAAATGCAAAACAAATCAATCATTTTAATCTTTTTCAAAAATCTCATTTTGGTGACTATTTATTCAGTTGTTTTGTTGATGTTGCTGAGAAGTTGCTGAATCTCCCTCAACTCAGAGATGACCAGGGTTTTGCTGCAACAGCTGCATGGCTCTATTGTTTACATTACATTGCATTACACTATTGTCATTTGGCAGATGTTATCATCCAGAGAGACTTACACAGTGCATCTAATAAAGTGGAATGAAACGTTGCACAGACAGAACCCCACTAACCACAGATGGACAGCTGTCAGTGCTAAACAGTGCTGAGATCACAAATGTGCGCCTAGATTGACACACAGCAGTATGTACAACTTAATATAAGGCTAACATAATATATTATGCTTATGTAGTGTAATATAACACTAACACATATTAGACACATGCAAGCAAACTTCCATATGCCCAATTACATAAAACGTCAGCAATTTATAGTAGTGATGACTTCATGAACTTCTTTGATAGTAAAATCATAAAGATAAGAGACACCATACAAAAATTTTCATCGACTTCTGCCTCCTGCTTGGCCAGTCCCATCCCAGACAACGTAGGTATGTCTATTAGGCCTGCCTCGTGCTTTGACTCTTTTATACCCATTTAATTTAGTGACTTTTTTTCTTTTATCAATTCATCTAAAAACTCTACCAGCCAACTAGACCCCATACCAACTGGCTTCCTAAAACAGCTACTACCTGCAATTGGCACACCATTATTAAATTTTATCCCCTCCCTTACGTCTGGACACGTACCTCAGTCCTTCAAAGTAGCAGTTATCGAGCCTGTTCTGAAGAAGCCCAATCTAGATGTCAGTCCTTCCATGTGATGTCCTGCTTGTGTCATTTTTTGTCTTCTGGTCTGTCAGTGTGGGTGTGTCTTTTGTTTTGTCTTTCTTGGTGCATGTGCTTTTGTTTTTGTTTTCAGCCATCGCCCCACCTCCTGTCCCGCCTATCTGCCCTGCTGCCACACCCACCACCTGAAGCCCATCCTGCACACCTGGTCCCTGTTGTCTCATCAGCCTGTGTATTTATACCCCTCTATCTGTTCTGTTTCTTTGCCAGTTCGTCACAGTGTATTGGTCTGTTTTGGTCCCACCTGTTAGTCTTTTCCTTGCTCTGGTTTTTTGACTTTCTGCTTGTTTCTTTGGATTTTGAACTTGCCTTGTGTGTTTTTGGATTTACTGCCTGTGGATTTTCTGGTTTCGACTTGGATTGTTTTGTTACTACGATTTTGGATATCCCTCAATAAACACCTGGTTTGTCATCCCGGTCTGCGCCTGGGTCCTTCTACCTGAAAGCCTGACACTAGATCCCAATGACTTGTCAAACTACAGGCCCATTTCGAATCTTCCATTCCTCTCAAAAGTCCTGGAAAAAGCAGTATCAAAGCAACTCTGTGCATTTTTACACTCTCACAACATTTTGGAAGTCTTTCAGTCTGGATTTAGACCTCACCATAGTACAGAAACCGCTCTTCTGAAAGTGCTCAACAATCTTCTACTCCCTGTGACAATGGCTGTATCTCTCTTCTTGTGCTACTACACTTAAGTGCAGCCTTTGATACTATCGATCATCGTATCCTCCTCGACCGCCTCGAAAACCTGGTTGGCATAAGTGGACAGGCTCTATCTGGGTTTAGGTCCTATCTGTCAGAATAATATCGGTTTGTCTCCATTAACAATGAATCTTCCATGTTCGTTCCAGAGTAAGATATGGTATACCTCAAGGATCCGTGCTTGGCCCTCTGCTCTTCCTGTTATACATGTTGCAATATCATCCGTAAACATGACGTTAGCTTCCACTGTTATGCGGATGACACTCAGTTATACATCAGTCAAACCTGATGTCCCTCTGAATATATCAAACATGGAGGACTGCCTAACAGATGTAAAAAATTGGATAGCTCGAAATTTTCTCATCCTTAACTCAGACAAAACTGAAATATTGGTTGTTGGCCAAAATTCAGTCAGGAGCAAATTCACTCATTTTACACTAGACCTTGATGGTGCCTCAAGCGCAGCTATCAAAGACCTTGGTGTCGTTATTGATCCTGATCCTGGAAACTCATATAACTAACACCTCTAGGACAGCCTTCTTTCATTTGAGACATATAGCCAAAATCAGGAAAATTGTATCAATTAATGACGCTGAAAAGCTAATCCACGCCTTTGTAACATCCAGATTAGACTACTGTAATGCCCTCTTGTCAGGATGTGCAAATGTCTCACTAAAACCCCTTCAGCTGGTACAAAATGCAGCTGCTCACATCTTAACTAGAACTAAACGCTTTGAGCACATTACCCCAGTTCTAGCTTCTCTCCATTGGCTACCCGTTAAATACTGGATCGATTTTAAAATACTCTTACTCACATTTACGGCTTTAAATGGGCTTGCCCCTTCCTATCTTAAGGACCTTCTTCACCCACACCTTCCACAAAGAGCCCTTCATTCCCAAAATGCCGGGCTTCTCATTGTTCCAAGAGTGGGCAAAACTACCATAGGCGGTAGAACTTTTTCCTTTCGAGCCCCTCTCTTGTGGAATGGCTTATCCACTGAGGTTCGGGGAGCAGAATCCCTCTCCACCTTTAAGTCTAAGCTCAAAACATATCTACACAGTAAATCCTTCAGCTGAGGGACATGGCCTGGTGCTGGCATGGATCATGGAGTCTCTGGTGGACCAAGTGGTCATTGCTGTCATGGCATGAACTCTTTGCCGTGATCTGGTGTTGACTGCCTTTGGGTCGCCCTCATGATTATGCCGGTCCCTTGCCTCCTGTCCCCTAGGTATGCTGCCATAATGTTAGTCTGCTGGAGTTTTTTCCTTGTTGCACACTGACATCTTTTTCCCTGCCCCTCCTCTCCTGTCTCTCTGCTGTACATTCCTGCCACTCTTATCATCCACTAACCTATGTTTTTCAATTCTGTTTTCCCCACCCGGCTCCGGGCTCCTGCCTGGAGCTGTAACTCAAGCACCACTTTGGGACCCCCAGCTCAGCTTCCTCGCTGTCATTTCTGTGAAGTCCTCTGTGAGGACCCTCGAGGACTACATGCCATGCATATTCTGCTGTATAACTCTTAAGATTTACAAGACTCATTGTGTCTTACGGACATACATTGCTGTGTCTTACTACCTATATGTTTCACCATTCTTAAGTACTGTTAAGAACTTCTTAGGAAATTCTTTACTACTCTATTTGTCCACCCAGTGCCAGCCAGAAGCAGATGGGCTCCCCCTCTGACCTGGGTTCTGCTCAAGGTTTTTTCCTATTAGTCAGGGAGTTTTTCCACAAAAAACTCATATTCCACAGACAACTCATATAAAAAAAAAAACGCTATATAAATAAACTGAATTGAAATTGAATTGAATTGAATAAAACAGTGAAAAACAGTTCAATATACAGTGCAAAAGTATTCAGACCCTTGACCAATTCTCACATTTTACTGAATTGCAAATGATTGCAAAATTTGTTCTGTGTGATATTTTATTTAAAATCACTGAAACTCAAATTATTTTAAGGTGACATTGGTTTTATGTGAGAAAATATTTTTAAGAAAAAAGCTGAAATATGCTGTTTGCATAAGTATTTAAGTCCAGCACATTGATATTTGGTAGAGCCACCTTCTGCTGCAATAACAGCTGTAAGTGTTTTAGTGTAAGTATCTACCAGCTTTGCACATTGTTTGGGAGTGACGTTTGGCCAGGCATGGGCAGTGTTAGGTTTGCTGATGTACTTTTGAGATGGTTCTTATTGAGTAGTGGCTATTTTCTTGTCATCCTCCCATACAGGCCAGTTTTATGCAGACCTCTTGATGTTATTAACTGGTGCACCTTTATTCCACTGTTAGCCACTGAACTCTGTAGCTCTGTAGCTCAAGTGATTATTGGCCTCTCTGTGGCTTTTCTCACAAGTCTCCCTCTTGCGTGGATGCTGATTTTTGAGGGATAGCTTTTTCTAGGCAGTGCTTGGGTGGTGCAGTGCAGATTCCACTTCCTGATTATTGATTCAACCTCACTGTGATATCCAAACACTTGGATATTATTGTGTACCATTTTACTAATTTATGTAATTGTATCTCTAACTTATCTCTAACTTCGGCAGAATGCTCTCTAGTCTTCATTTTCATACCTTTCCTTCAGATTCACAGCCTGACCAATGATCCCTAGAGGAAGGTTTGTATTCAGAAAATGTGACAGTTACTTTAATGGTTCACATGTAGAAGGCAATGGTAAGGCAATTGTGTCCTCATTAGGGCAATTTTTTATCTGTGTAAACTTGGAGCTTCCAGAACACAGGGGCTGAATACTTATGCAAACAACATATTCCTGTTTTTTGTTTTTCTTAAAAATATTTTCTAACATAAAACCAATGTCACCTTAAAATAGTTCATTTTGAGTTGCAGTGTTTTGAAATAAAATGTCACACAACAAAATTTCAACGTATCAATTGTAATTCAGTGAGATGTGAGAATTTCTCAAAGGTCTGAATACTTTTGCAAGGCACTGGAGTTCCACATATATAATTGCACATAAGAGAGACCAAAGATCGTGCTTGGGTAGGGGGTAGTGATGTAGCCTGAAATGGTGGGTCTTCAGTCTGCCATGAAAGACAGCCATTGTTTCAGTTACTCTAACTGAAACAGGAAGCTCGTTCCACCACATAGGGGCTAAGCTAGAATGTGGGTGTGACTGGGATGAGATGTTACAAGAGGGAGGAACAACCAAGCATCCTAAAGAAGCTGAATGCAGTGGTCTGGTCAGTGTGTAAGGCCAGGCAATCCACTGAGGATAAGATGCAGCTATTCCTCTCACCATTCAGTAGGCTGAGTGTTTTGAAACAGATGCAAGCTGTTACTAGTAACCAGTGAGGGAAGATCAGGAAGGATGAGACACAGGAGAATTTTGGGACATTGTGGACCAGTTGAGGAGCAGCATTCTGTGTATTCTCCAGGGGTTTGATTGCATATGCAGGGAGGGCAGCAAGGAGGGAGTTACAGTATTCTAGGTGAGAGAGAGAGTTTATACCAGGATTTGAGTTGGGTTGAGTACGTTTTGAGCAGGGGACAAATTCTTCTGATGTTTTTGCTGGGGCTGCTGCTGGGTTGTTTTGGGCTGGACCACACTAGCCAGGACACTGCTTGTAGGGGCCCTGATGATGTGGGACAATTCTGGGTGCGGCTTTGCTGGGCTGGGGTGCTCTGGGTGGATGCTAAGTTTGTTACACTGTAAAAAATACAACTTACATTTTTTTCAGCCAACAAAGGTACAGAAGTAAACAGAACTTAAATGGCCAGAAAGACATAGGAAACTTATTATATAAAATTACTTCAAGAAACTCTGTCATTACACCTCGCCAACTTATGGAATTCAGTTGACACAACTTCAAATGTTTAAGTATCTGAGTCAGAAGAAGAATCCCAAAGTTCTCAGGAAGAATCCTCACGTTGGCGCACGCGCCTTTTAAACAACTACGGGCAGAGCGGTTGAAAAAACAACGGCTCTCTCTCTCTCAACGGCTCTGACTACGGGGTTTCCCCAAGGCCAAGCAACCAGCAGATCGTGCGTGTTCTGAAACATCCGAGGAAGACCGCGTTTTTCAAACCTCTCAGCGACCTGGAAAAGCCGTGATACATAGGTAAAGTACAAAATCAAATTATCCAGTCATTCCATTTTTTAAACGTCAGTGTTGAAAAATGCTGGTTGACTAGGTATAAATGCTGCATCAATAAGACGGGAGATGACGAGCTAGTAAGTTAGCTGGCTAGCCAATGAGTCCGTTAGCAAGTAGGCTACATCAAACCCTGTGGTGAGCTAGGTAGTTAGCGGTAGCTGTACACCTTTTGGGAAGCTGTTAGCTTTTGATATTGACTGTAAAGCTATAACCCTGAACGATATACACTTTCATAAAACATTAACACAAACGATTGCTTTCTTGTTCATTGTACAAACGATTGCTTTCTAGTTTGTTGTAGCGACTGCTGAATTGTTTTGTTGTATGCTAGCTAGCTAGCTACTGAAACACGTCTGAAATGCCGTCTAGCAAGCTAGAGCATGTATCTAGCTATGTAACTAGGTAGCTAATTAGCTTAACGTAGCTAGCTGTGTTAGGCAGCCTTGGATTTTACTGTGTTCATCACTTTAAGTTAACTCCACTTTCTATTTTGTATTTTTTATTTTTTTTGCAGATGTACTGTGTGAGGCTTAATCCAGCTCCCCCAGCCCTGTGTGATGCAATGTAAAAATTGCAAATTTTCCCACCCAGATGTGCTGACCCTCCTAAAACACTACAGGCTTCGACACGCAGGGGTCATCAAGGAAGAAATTGGCCTTGCCTCCACCCAGATTGGGTTTGTTCCTTCAGGACATCAGGTGCTTTAAAGTCACATCTAACACGCTACCATACCAAAAGAAATTTGAGTCAAGTCACAGCAACATTCAAATGTGAACATTGTGATTTCCACTGTGTTTGTAGTGAAAATGCATTTTTTAGCCATCTTGGAGGACATTTAAGGAGTCATGAACTCATAACGTGTCCGTTTGTGGGCTGTGAATATAAAACTAAGAAGCTTGCAAACTTTGCCACTCACAGAAGTAGGAAACACAAAAGTCATACAACTAAAGACATAAGACCTTCAGTCATTACTGTAGATGCAGGTAATGTTGACACTGAATTAAGTTTCAGTTCTGATAATGATTGTGATGATGGGGATGAAGGACCCTCCTCTCATACTGCTCAGGATCCAGAGACTGATGTATCATTTTGTGAGGGTGAAAGTGTTCAAAGTAACACTCTTGAGCACAAACTAGCATCTTTATTTCTGTCAATGCAAACAGTTATGCATGTCTCCAAAGATGCCATTCAGAAAATTATTGAGGAACTCTGATATAGCACAATTTTCCAAGGCCCTTGCTGTCAAGAAAATTAAAGATATTTTGATCAAGCACAGTGTAGACAATCCAACAATCCTCCAGGAAGTTTCCAATGCCCTGTTTGAATCAAATCCTCTCCTCCACACCACATCAGAGCGAGGTAGTCTATCCACTGAGTACAGGAGGAACTTGTATTTCAAAGAACACTTTTCAATTTTGCAGCCAACAGAGTATCTTTATGACAGGACTCGTAATAATTCTTTTGTTTATGTGTCCGTGTATGAAGTGCTCAACCGCCTACTGAGTAATGCAGACCTTTTGGATAAAGTAGTGTTTAGTCACGATTCAACTCCTGGACATCTTCAGTCTTTTCAAGATGGTTTATTATTATTATTATTTATTATTATTATAAAGGCAATGCACTTCTAAGTGTGGAAGACTTCAGAATTTCCCTGGGGTTATATATAGATGAATTTGAGGTTTGCAACCCCTTGGGGACGTCCAGGAAAGTACACAAGATTGTTGCTGTGTACTGGGTGCCACTAAATCTACCACCCAAGTATCGATCCAGCCTTAATTCCATTCAGCTTGCTGCACTAGGAAAGAGTGTTGATGTGCGCACTTTTGGATATGATAAATTTCTCAGCCCTTTAACAAGAGATGTTCAGCATTTGGAGCAAACTGGTGTTTTTGTCCCTGCCCTTAGTCAGTACTTGAAAGGGACAGTTTTTTGTGTGTGTGCAGGTAACCTGGGAGCAAATAGTTTGGCAGGTTTTCAGGAAAGTTTTAATGCTGAGAATTTTTGCAGATTTTGTTTGATTGGCAGGAATGAAATCAAATACACAAAGGTCAGTGATTTCAAGTTGAGAACAACCGAAGAACACAACTCATTTGTGGAAGAAGTGCAGAGTTGTAGCAGAAAGCAAAGTGTCTGTGGTGTGAAAGGGGAATGTGCGCTGAGTAAGCATTTGTCCTACTTCCATCCAGTCACAGGGTTTCCTCCTGATGTGCTCCACGATTTATTTGAGGGCATTGTACCAGCAGAATTAGCTGTGTGTCTGCAGGCTTTAATCGCAAAGGGTTTTATTACAAATGAGGAACTGAATAGGTGTATCAAGACTTTCCCATACAAAGATTCAGAGAAAGTTAACAAACCAAAGGTCATAGCTAAATCAAGCTTTGAAAAGGGTACAATAGGTGGGAACGCACATGAAAATTGGGCACTGCTACGTTTGCTTCCCCTGATGATTGGGCACCGAATCCCAGAAAATGAACCGTCTTGGGAGATTCTTATGGATTTGAAGGTCATTGTTGAGTTGGCTGTTTGTACATCATTTTCAGAGGAAACACTGTGTTACATGGAGAGTCTGATAACTGACCATCGAAACTTGCTGATTGAAACTTTCCCTAACTTTTCCTTTCGTCCTAAACATCACTTTGTGGAACACTATCCACATTTAATCCGTTGTTTTGGGCCACTGGTGTCATTGTGGACGATGCGCTTTGAAGCTAAGCACAGCTATTTCAAAAAGATAGTACATGACACCCGCAACTTCAAAAATATCCTTCTGACTCTTGCAACCAAACATCAAGAAATGCTGGCATACTATCTAGATCGTGATGACCTTTTCAGACAGTCAGTTTACGTAGAGAATGCTGAACCTTTCTTAACCTGTTCTTTGGAAGCACCCCTTAGGTCAGCAGTCAAGAGGAAATACTCAAACACAAATAGTGTTTCTCTTTCCAGTGATGTTCATTTGCATGGAATCCGGTACATGTCGGGTATGATCATTTCTGCAGGACATTGTAGTGGCTTGCCTGAATTCTACAAGATTTTGAAATGTGTAGTGGTTCATAGAGAGGTTTCATACCTTTGCAAGAAAGTCTCAACCTGGTATATTGAGCATTCGAGGTCCTACATGATTCGAGAGAGCAACTTTGATGACATTTGTGTCCTTGACCTTAACGTGTTAAATGATTTCCATCCATTGGCAGCATACAAAGTTGGGGCTCATGTTCTTGTGACTCCAAAGGCATTCCTACCACAGTAAATGTTTGTGGTGAGTGTAGACTGATGTATATAATTCAATATGTCCTCACACAGTTCGTGACAAAACATACCTAATTGCTTTACCATATACTGGGTCTGCAAGACATAAGCTAATCAGGAACATGATCACATGAGTTGACTAATCCTTTTCTTATGTTTTTTATTTCTCCTCAGATAATGCTGTTGTGGTTGTGCATTTCTCCCTCCAATGTTAGGCGGGTCAAACTTCCCAATGTTCCAGAATCTGTGGAACATTTAAAGACTTTGCTCCAAGATATGCTGGGACTGAAAGAGGGTTTTTCTTTACAATTTGAAGACCCTGATTTTGGAAATGACTTTGTAATTTGCATGACATAAATGAGTTGCCAGCAGAAAAAGCCGTCTTAAAAGTTGTGTGGGAAGAAATGACTTTGGAGATCTCTCACCCTCCTGCACCTGACCTATCAGATGCAGGTTCTGTCTCTTCTCTTGATACAGAAAGTATGACTAGTCCTTCAAGTTTGTCCATGAGCTCTCCGACCTACAGAAATTTGCGAAGTGCCACAGATTGGCCCTCCCCATTTGACATACCCAAATTTTCCCTTGATGTTGAACTTCGTCTGAAAAAAGCTAATGAGATCTATCAGCAGACCAAAACCTCCCTTGATGTCCCAAGAGACATGAAGTTGGAGATTCTGGACAAGCTTGCACAAGCAATTTTTGAGGTGAAGCCCTACCCTGACAGTTTTGAGATTCAATCCGTTGCTGCTGCTCTTATCCAGAAACACCCATGCCTCATAGAGCATGGCAAACGCACAGGCTGTGATGGCTGGGTCATGAGTATCAAGTATAAGCTGGGTAACTACCACAACAAGTTACGTGAAGCTGGTTTGTCTGAGTAGAGTGTCAATCGGAAAAGACGGACTGAAGATGGGGAGGTCAAGCTCTGCCTGAAGAAATCCAAAAGAGCAGAGGTCAACTTTCTACCTGACCATCCAGAGGGCCAAACAGATGAAACACTTGAGGAGGAGAGATTGCAGATGGTTGAGGAAACCAAAAAGAAGAAGTTTGACACCACCTTCATCCGACAAAAGATGCACTCTACATTTTCTCTTCGCCGTAAAGAGGTAGTAGAGGCTGAGCCTCCTGTTGAAGAAATCAGAGAGAGATGGCCAGCACTGTTTTTTAAGGATGAGGTAAGTGTTGTATGACTTGCATTAGTGATAGCTGTGATAAATTATGTCTGTCATTTGCTGGTTATGTACTCAATTAAGCATACTTTTAAATCACTGTGTTGCACTGTTCGAACAGATTTGCTGTGAGTTCCACCGAATAACAAACATCAACCTGATTGGCACATTCCAAGCATCACTGGAGAAGTACACCCCGGCACTGCTGAAGCTTTACCGGAGCAGGAGGGAGGCTTTTGGACCAGAGATGAGGGTACTTCTTGATCCTCTGGATGAGCAGGTAATGTGCTTTGCATGTAGAGGGGTTATGATATTATTTGACATTATCTCGACAGAATGGCCTGATTTCATAGTAAGACACTTTGCTGATGCAAGTGCCACGCTTAACATCTCATGTCTAGTGTTTTTGAAATCTGAACTATGAATCAAAGAATTTTCATTACATGTAATTCCTGCAGAGAAAGAATGTGAATGTGTATCAGAAATGGTGCCACAATGACTAGTTGTATATGTGAAGTAAACATCTTGTCCACGTGTCATGCAAGACAGTTTGGATAAGCATCATTAAATGCAAGTGTTCCTGTGTTCCCAAGTGATGAAAACTGGATGATGGTTGATGTTAGATTGTCCTCTAAAGGGGGCTAAAGGGTTGATGTGACAGCTGGGACCTTGGTTAAAATGAGATTTACCTGATTAATTCTGAATTTTCAAATCAAAATTAATAATCATGCCAAACCATGTCATACAAATCTTTCAGTTTCTCTGTGTGTGTTTTCAGGTGACTGACATTGCACAACACCGGAAAAGAGCAGCCCTGGAAGGATTGCCCCTTTTCCTCAGGGAAAATTCAGCATGTCTTCTCAGGAAATGTCTGGTTAGTATCATCAATGCTATTCTCCACTTCTAATTTTGCAGTGGCTCCTGTCTTTTCTTCAGAATCTGATCTTGAGAGTAACAAAAAAATGTGTAGGAATGTGAAAGTTTATGTTGGTTCTTGGTACATTACCTGATCTCTACTTTGCTTATACACTGTTGCACCTGTGATTATATATCACACTAGACAATTCATGTTGTGTAATATTTCAAATAGCTTAAACTATTTCTTTGTAAAGCTAATAAACAAATTGACCTATATCTGCCATGTGACTACAATGAGAAAACTTCACTCAACTGCTAGATTCCCAATTTTAAAGTTTTTGTTTTAGTTGTGCAGTTCTCACAAATTCAGTGATCTCTTGCATGCTTGCACTTTTTCAGGATACAGATGCTGAAGAGGACTATGCCAAAGGTGTAAAAATTGGAATCCTCACAGTGATTGAGGATGATGTTGCAGCTGTCAAGTCTCTCCCAACCATTGTCGACACAGGTATCATCTTGGAAGAGACTGTGGTTCTCCAGGATATTGAAGACCTACCGTCTGCATTTGCATACTTGTTCGGTCTCCTGTATGCTATCAATATGGAATATCCAAAGAACCTCAAATACACGTTTGAGGTAATACAGAAGATTTTCATGGATCTCGGTGGTGGCAGCTGTTCTGCAAGAGCACAGTCTCTTAGGAGTAAACTCCATGCAATGCTCAGATAGATGGCACCCCTCAGGCCTAGTTAATGTCAAGGCATCACATTTGCCAAAAACTCCTATTCAGTGCCATCTGATGTTTTATGTTAAACAAAAATGTTTTTCTGAGTTTTTCATACACTTGAAGTTACCTATTGTGATGGCTCGTGGGTATTCTAAAAAAGCTAAGAATGATAGCACTTTATCTTGGTGACAGAAGAATGTTGATACTGTGACACCTGTAGGTACAGCGCCGTCCACAGATAGATTTGTTCATTTTATTTGTTCAACTTTTATGGACAATAACGCATAAACCGCTTTTAACGTGAAACGCGATCTCACGGGAAGTGATGTTGCAGTTTTACGACCTCTCACACAACCAAGGACCAGTACAGTAAACAGGAAATGCCCCCTGCAGCGATGCCACTAAAAACTGGGTGCATTCCTTTTACTATCTCTCATCCCGGAGGAGACGGACGTATCTCTTCTCTCGCCCCATACGTCCGAAGGAGACGGGCGTATCTCTCTTGCTTCACGCGTCCGAACAAGACGGACGTATTTCTCTCGTTCCCGGAGGCCGCACCACGCGGACGGGACACGGACAGCCGAGCCAAAGGCCCTGTCCTGGCGTAGATTCTCCGAGCTAGCGACGCATTGCTAGCGGAGATCAATAAAGCAAGAGCCGAGTTTCAGCGCCCGCAAGAAGAGCAGCACAAACTCGCTACCAGCCGGAGACAAAGGTGCGACCAGATCCACCCCAGCGTGTCTCGCGAAGGAAACACTCATCCAGACCGAACCAGACCAGCCCTGGCTCCCAGACGACGAAACCGCCAGCGAAACCACCCACGGAACCGCAAGATTTGGACCTCATTTCATGAGCTACAGTAGGCTATCATCTCTGGGCATAGGACTTTGCATAGCTAAACGAACACTGTTAGCTACATTTATGAACGTTTGTACATCCATGTGTTTCAGGTCATTACGAGTAATGTAACTAGCTATGTTGCGTTGTTCCTAGCTGATTTGTCACACACAATTCACCGCGCAGCGTTAGTTAAGATACCACACAGAGACATAGGGTCTTTGCACGCGTATCGTCTTACTAACCCCGGTACCTTCTTTTATTCTGCACAGAATAACCTCGCGATTATCAATCGTCCGAACACACCCTGTACCAGACAGACGTGATGTTCGCTCACACATGCACATAACCAACTCAAACTCGCCGCCACACGCATGTTCCTTTGTTCTCTTTGAACACGTGCGTTTAGCAAGCACGCGCAGCACACATGCACGCGCAGCACACGCACGACTCAGAACAAAGGAACACACACCCTATGACACGCACACACTAGCATAAGACATTCACTCATATCTACATATAAGTGTAAATACATATACATGTTCACTCATTGTACATATGACACGTGTGCCTTACTATTTTGATTTTATACCTCAATAAATGCATTATTTTTCCAAGCTTGTGTGTTTAATATTGCACGTGGAATGAATATCGCCAACCTCTGCTGATCAGAATTCTAAATGCCTTCACCTCTTAGTTGAATTATCAGTGTTATTTGTTTAGTTAGCTAAATAGATAATATTGTGATTTGATTAAGATTAACTATTGATGTGGTAATTTTGATTATGATTATTAATTTAATTATTAATTGAAGTTCCAAATTGATAGTTTAGTATATTTTATGAGACTGATATTTTACTTTAACCACTATGGTAGATGCCATATTCTGTATGGCACCTCCATGTGTTTAATTTAATTATTCCTTACATAGTTGGTGCCCCACGTAAGGAAGACTAATCGTAGGCTTGATCCCCTACACACCTTTGAAGTTATTTTGCCTATTATTGAATTTCTAAGTTTCGACTGGTTTCTCAATTCTGCAAAAAGGTGCAAAGACTTACCATTGATAGAGCCAATCACAAAACTGTCTACCAGTGTATTTATTTTATTTTATTTGTTTTTCATTTAGGCACGGCTGAATAAAAACTGAGTCATAATGTTCATGGTATTGAATAGGAATAGGTCTATCTCTCAGATGTTGTTGGGTAGTTTGTGGACTCTGTACTAGTACATTTAGCCTAGTTGATGGCAAAGACATTTATAGAATGTCTTGAGTTTGATTTTAATGTCTGAAGGAGTTTCGTTTTACATTTTGTCTTATGTATTTGTTTTACATTGAAGACATCTGTAAAGTGCTCAGATTTCTTTAAATTTTGGATAATTTCAATTCTATTCAGGAATGTGTGTGCAAGAGGTGCATTCTACCCTGCTTTTGAAATAAAGCACTTGTATTAATTGAGTTTCTTCAGTTAGTTGTTTGTGCTTTTCATTGTTAGTTGTGTCAACTATAGTGCCCCTTACTTACATTATTGAGTCCTGAGATTAATTGGAAGAACTAGTTGTTTTAAGTTAAAAGATTTACTGGTTCAACTTGATCATTTGAGTTTTGTGCACTCTAGTTGAGATTACTCAGAAAAGGGCTTGTAATAGGTTGCCTTACTTTTTTAAGTCAAACCAGCAAATTATTTTTTACAGTGTACTTGTGTATCAGTTTTCTTGGGTGGGTATTGACTTGACTTTAAGGCTACTGGTAGGGTCTCAGTCTAGAGCAGTGTCCTTTTGGGTTTTAGCAAAGACCCTGGGTCATACAAGTGGATCACACACAATGGGATGGTGTGCCAAGAGTATATTTTGGAGGTGAGCACAGCTCCCGGTGATCTCATTCTTTATTTTCTCAACGCTGGATGTCCTGTCTGTCCTCTCTGTCTCCTCTCAGCTTTGGCTTCAGTGATAAGCACTCAGTTAAAGAGCATGTCACAGTGGGTCTCTATGGAAACGGGTCCAAGTCAGTCTCCGTGCATCTAGGGAAGGACGCCATCTTCTCCAAATCCCGGGACACCATGAGTGTGGGCCTCCTGTCCCAGTCATACCTGAAGGCCATTTGAGCTCAGCATGTGGTGGTACCCATCGTCACCTTCAGACACTATGGACAGAACCAGTATCCTTCAGTAAAGGATTGACATGGGTCAGCATTTAACAGTGGCCTACATTTCTAAAAAAAAAATCTAAAAATTATAAAAAACAATTACAGTGGATTGAAATAGTACATAGTTACTCACTAGCTAGTCCTGTTCATACATTAGGGCTGTTTAGTCAAAATTGTGGGAGTGATTTTTTTTTTTTTTGAAAACCATTTTTTGTGCAGTCTGTTGCCATCAGTCTAAATTGTCAAATACTTATCAAAAATTGAAATCCAATTAAAGAAGGCTTTATGCACATCTATTAAGGGTTATAGACAGTTAAAAGACATCTGGAGATACTGGCCCATGGAGCAATTATATGCAGTTATTCTGATGATTACATGAAGGGCCGGGATGGGTGTAATGGAGAGACAGGCACTTTGTGATGCTGATAGGTTAGCATGCTATTGGCCAATAACCTGAAAAAGGAAAGCAGTCCTGGTCCAGTTTTAGAAGCATGCAAAAGCCTGATTCTGAAGCCACCTAAAATTGCTATTTTAAAAGCCAGCTTTAAAAAAACAAACCATTCATAATGGGCGCTTAAAGCTGTTTCTTAAACCTTAATGCCAAATTTGAAGTTTTTTTATTTATACTGGCATATGTGTCATCAGATTGGGAGTGACACAGGAGGAAGCCAGGCAGGAGGCCAATCTAAAATCTAAAGGCAGCAACACCAGTACTGGGGTCCAGGGCAACACTGACCACATGACTTACTCCTTGACCTCTGCCTGCACTTAGAGTTGAGGGTGCTCCTAGCCTGCAGGCCATCCTGAAACACTCCCTCTTCAAAACTGAGAGTGAACTCTTCTCTGAGCTCCAAGCCATCAATGCCACAGGCTCCACTGGAACCCGGATCAATATTTGGAACCTGTGGAGGTTGGTTTTTGAATTTAAATTTGCTGAATATATGTGAAAAAAATCTACATATATGCACATATATGTATATGCACATATCTCATGAATGGTTTGTAAATGGTCTGTATTCACATGTGTTCACAGTGTGTATATAAAATTGAGGCTTACGTAGAGTTTAATTGTAAATTCTGGAAAAATACAATCGTTACATAGGTAAAATGGAAACCCAATTATTTTTGGTTGGCAGAATCACAAATGTGGAGACAGCGTTTGACTTCACAAACCGGTATTTCATCTGGATCCAGACGGGTGGCTGTGAAAGCAAACGGCAGGGCCAGAGCATGGAGTCGGACACAGACAACAGCTACTCTCTGCATGTAAGCATTATGGGGGAGGAGAGGCACAGTGCCTTAATGAAACAGAGGGAAGCTGCTGATGAGCAAAGTACTGGGGCTGTCACCTGTATCAAAAACACTTTATCTGGATGGTTGCAATAGAGAACAGCCAGTTGCTACAGTATTAGAAATAACAAGGCTCCCTAAGTTTGCATACAGTGATTCATTAGCAGGCAAAATTCATGTATAGCATAGTAGTACAGAGCAGGGCTCATAACCGAAACGTTGCTGGTTTGATTCCCTGCTGGGGCACTACTGTTGTATCCTTTGACAAGATGCTTTACCCTGACTTGCCTCAGTAAATATTAAGCTTTATAAATGGATAATATGTAAAATTGTAACATATGCAAGTTGCTCTGGATAAGAGCATCTGCTAAATGACAATAATATAATGTACTGTCATGTTTCCATACCAAATCATCATTAGGGGTGGGTCCCTGGGTAGGTCTCTGTGTGCTGAATCAATTTGTACCTTACTAAATCACCAAGAGAAATGACAAATATCAAACCCAGCTTAGCAATCGCTTAAGAAAAAAATTGTTCCTGGTTGCCAAAGATATGTCAGGCAATAGCATGTGAATCAAAATGTATGTATATCTTTATGTCAATAGAGTATCAGATGACTCTTTTGGAGAAGGGAGATCACTTGTTCTATAAATGTTTAAAGGTCTCAGGCATTCTGCAGCATTTTGTACCTGAAGCTCCAAATGCAGATCATTGTAAGAGGGCAGAAAGTGAAGACTCAGCTCATCTCCAAAAGCCTGGCCTAGATTGCCAATGACAGCTACAGGCCCGTCTTTCTCGTATCCTTCAGTCGTTGTGCACAGTGTTGACTGTGGAGTACTGTAGAGTCACAGAAAAAATGTGGGATTTGGTTTGTGTTACACAGTGGCAAATTACATTCTTTGTGTTTACTGTCAGGAATATATTCTTTATGATGAGTGAATGCAAACCCTGTCCACAAACTGGCGGTCTGATTTCTGGTCTCTGATAGAAGCTGCTTTGCCTTGCACACAGGCTCCTAGTTTTCAGTTAGATATTTCCATTCTTAGAGCAGTGGCTTCCAGCCAAAGTTTACAGAAAACAAAGGGTCTAGACCAATCAGAAACAATACAGTTGCATTATCTGAAAAAGGCTGGCAACCTTGACATGATCCTGTAATCCACCGGGCAACATGGTGGCTCAGTGGTTAGCACTGTTGCCTCACAGCAAGAAGGTCCTGGGTTCGAATCCTGGCTGTCCCAGGTCCTTTCTGTGTGGAGTTTGCAAGTTCTCCCCGTGTTTGCGTGGGTTTCCTGCGGGCGCTCAGGTTTCCTCCCACCATCAAAAGACATGCATGTAAGGGTCAATACTCCTGTCAGAGCCCTTGACCAAGGCACTGGCAAAAAGAACTGGAGGTGGTCCCTGGGCGCCGCACTGTGGCTGCCCACTGCTCCTGGCTCCTGGTGTGTGTGTGCTCACTGCTGGTGTGTGTGTGTGTGTGCTCACGGCTCACTGTGTGTGTAGGATGGGTCAAATGCAGAGGATGAATTTCCCCATGAGGGATCAATAAAGTATATGATTATTGTTATTATTTATCCTACCCTGTTAGTGTAGCATCTGTAGCATGTGTCTGCCTCTCTCGCTGAGTTTCTTTAACTGACCTCAGAACAGGTGCATCCACATCCGCATAACCTTTGGGTACAACACAAAGAGTAAGGAGCAGTATGGCATGATGATGTACCACAGAAACCGGCTCATCAAAGTATATGTGTGAGTGGGATGTCAAGGTGAGAGGAGTTCAGAACATCTTTGTAAGAAATTGGTTTCTTTGTGTTAATTTTGATGATGTAGGAAAAGTCACTACTTATTTGCACACTTTAAATAATACAAAATAGTTAACTACAGATAGAAGCTGAGCACATTGTTATGTTGGTCTTCATGTAAAGTGTTTGAAAGCTTTCTACAACTGTAACATTTGTATGGTTTATAGTTTTTATAGTTCAGATTTTTATATTTTTAATTACAAAGTTTTTAAAATTACATTCGCTATTTCATTGATTGATGTTCTTCTTTAGGCCAGCATATAATCATTTGCTAGACTGTTTTGTTTGGCATTGCTAGGATTTTGATGGTAGATGCTGCAGGCAGTCTGGACAGCAAGTTCCACTGTATGAGGTTTATTTTGATGTGCACCAGAGAAACGCAAATGTAATCTCTGGAGAGGGGCAGTCCCATGTCCACATTTTATAGGAAATGCAGCCCAGCATCTTCAGGTAAACATGTCCATCAAAACAAGGTTTCATAACACAAAGAATGACATTGGTCACCAAGGTTTCCAGTTCTGGTCACTTTGGGGCTAGGATCCTCCTCTGACTTCAGCATCTGTGAATTTGCTTGGATGCCTCCTCTGGGAACCTTCCTCTCATGCTGATTAGGAGCACACAGGGTGACCCTAGAGGTCACATGCTATGGAGTTAGCATTTTTCAACTGCCTTTTGTTGATCTCAGCCTCTGTTGTCATGGGGCCGGGCACTATCAGCTTCTATTACTGTAGGAACAAGGACAGAGGGAAGGGTACCAGGGCACACCAGTAGCAGGATTGTAGACAGTTAGGATATAGTCACACTAGATTTATATATATAGCTTGGTAGTTCTCAATTTCCATTATGCTTTTCTACAGCTACGTTTTAACTCACAGCTTGCTTCATTCTTCCATGGTGTTCTACGCTGTACAGCCACCCTTTTAGTTTTAACTTGAGTAACGATGTCTAGAGCTGTTTTAACACAGCTGTTGAAACCATCCACCGGCTCATCTGTTGAGAAACCAGTTTGTAGATCTTAGAGAGATTCAGGCATAGTCATGTAATCTGAAAATGTGGCTGCAGTTGTAGAGTTTAGGCACTGCTTTTTCATTGTTCTAATTGTGCTCTTATTCATTATAGGTAAATCACGTCAGAAAATGGTCTGAGACAGCAAGGTCTGATCTAGAGTAGGATCATATCTGCAGTATTGCCTTTGCTGTGTGTAGGCCCTAATACATAGTTCAATGAAATTAAAAGAATCTCTCAAATCTAGAAAGTCCCTAACTTTGATATGGTAATGGGCTTTTGAAATTGGTTGTAGTCAGAGGAACAAGCCTCTATCAGAGGGGTGTACTCATTTTCTCCTAGCCATGTTTCAGTAATCATTAAAAAGTATATGTGATGTAATACTGATGAAGAACTTGATTTAAAATTGAACTGACACTCTAGATGACAGCTAAACTTGTCAGCATTACAGACGGTTTCAGAGTGGTTTCAGAGGTACATAAGTCAGATTTTTAACATTTACACAATGTGCATGAGATGCTGTTTACCTTACTCTCGACATTCTGATTTCAGTTTGCAAAGTTGCATCAGGTTCAATATGACATGTACTCAAAAAGGGCTATAATTTGAGTACATTCTGAATTTATTTCCTACCTAAGAGCTCAGTCAGGCTGTAACACAGCTCTCTATATTTCTAGAAAGCATGAATGCACCTCTGCAGTTCAGTATCAAAATTGTCAATAAAACCAATACCTTTTTATTTTCTCCAGTCCTTCAGCCAGTTATTCGGAGATAGAATATGTGTAAAATGCTCATTTCCCCTCCTGTACATAGACAAAGGGCCAGATAAAATAACTCCTACCTGGGACTGATGCAGCATGTCTAAAAACGATTTGAAATGTTTCTGCATGGTTTCCGGCTGCTGTAGTCAAGAGTCAAGTCAAGTCAAGAGAGATTTTATTGTCAGCCCATCCATATACAAGTATACAGTAAAGTTGAAATAATGTTTCCCTGGGACAGATGGTGCTACATTCAGTCAGTGAATAAATACACAAGACAATAAATAGACAAAGTAACAAGACAATAAATAGACAAAATAACAAGACAATAAATGGAAAAAAATGGCAGGCAGAAGTGTACAAATAAATAGTAAACAAAATTACACCTTCCTTAAAGTGGCTATGTGCATTTAAATTTAGGGGTGCTCAGTCCAGGGGAGTTGACGGAGGCATGCTATGCCCTGAGGGTGTGGGGCCGTTCTTGTATAGGCACAGGAGGGGGGGGGGCAGCAAGGAGTTGAGGAGCTTGGCTGCCTGGGGGAATAAGCTGTTGCAGTGTCTGGCAGTGAAGGTGCTGATGCTCCGGCACCTTCTGCCAGATGGCAGGGGGTGAACAATCCATTGGAGAGGTGGGAGGGGTCTGTGGCAATGCAGGTTGCACGCTGGATGCTGTGTTTATTGAAGAGTTCATTCCTTGGTTGGGAGAGGGACCCCGATAATCCGCTCAGCTGTCGTCACTATCCGCTGTAGGGACTTGTGGTCAGTGACATTGCAATTTCTGAACCAGACTGTGATGCAGCTGCAGAGGATGCTCTCTGTGGTCCCTTGGTAGAAGGTGGTGAGAATGGGAGGAGGGAGGCTGGCTTTCTTCAGCCTCCGGAGGAAGTGTAGACATTGCTGGGCTTTTCTGGTTATGGTGTTGAGTACTCAGGTGAGGTCCTTTGCTATGTGCACTCCGGAACTTGACGCCGTTGACTGTGTCCATGGCAGAACCGTTGAAGTTCAAAGGAGCGTAAATAGCAGGGCTCTTCCTATAGTCAACAACCATCTCTTTAGTTTTCTCAATGTTAATAGACAGATTGTTGTTTAGACACCAGTCCACCAACCAACCGACCTCTGCTCTGTACGCGGACTCATCAGTGTTACTGATGAGCCCCACCAATGTTCTGTCATCTGCAAACTTGATGATGTGATTAGAGCTGTGCTGGGCAGCACAGTCATGTGTCAGCAGGGTGAACAACAGTGGGTTCAGCACATAACCCTGGGGGGTGCCGGTACTCAGCTTTATGACCCTGGAGGTGTTCTCTCCTATACTGACAGACTGAGGGAGGTGTTCATGGCCAGTAGGCTCAACTTCCCTACCAGCCCCTGTGGAATTATTGTGTTGAGTGCTGAACTAAAGTCTATGAACAGCATTCTGGCATAATTGTCCTTTGTGTCCAGGTGGGAAAGGGTGAGGTGGAGGCATCATCAGTTGTCCGGTTGGAGTGGTAGACAAACTGCAGTGGGTCCAGTTGGTCTGGGAGATGGGCCTTCATGTGCCTCAATACCAGCCTCTCACATTTACATTTACATTTATTCATTTGGCAGACACTTTTATCCAAAGCGATGTACAAAAGTGCAAATAATGGGCAAACAACAGGCACAAGAGCAAGATGTGTACAGGTCATACAATGCAGATAATGCTGAAGCTGAGTGCAGGGTCAGTGTCGCGAGCCAACTAATCTGAACTAGGATTACTTATCAAATACAATCACAGGGACAATAAAGTACCGCTAAACTACCTAGGTACGAGAGCTACAAGTACAAGACAGGAGTCAGATTTACAAGGTCAAAGTTACAAGGTCAAAATGGCAGAGGTATCAGTCCAGGTAGAGTCTGAAGAGGTGTGTCTTCAGCGCACGTCTGAAGGGTTGGAGGGAAAGAGTTGTTCTCAGGGGGGTGGGGAGTTCATTCCACCACTGGGGGGCGATGATGGAAAAGCGTCGTTGTGAGGAGCGTGGGCCTTTCATTCTGTTGGTGGGTGGAGCGAGGCGTCCGGATGTAGCAGAGCGAAGTTGACGAGCGGGTGCGTAGCGTAGGGTAGGATGAGGTCCTGGAGGTAGGTCGGGGCAGTCTTTCTTGCAGCAGAAAAGGTCAGAGTCAAGGTTTTGAAACGGATCCTGGCTGCGACTGGGAGCCAGTGGAGGGATCTCAGTAAGGGGGTGATGCGGGAGAACTTAGGGAGATTATAGATCAGCCTGGCAGCTGCGTTTTGGATAAGCTGCAGCGGCTGGATGGTGCAGGCTGGGAGGCCTGCGAGGAGGGCATTGCAGTAGTCCAAGCGGGAGAGCACGGTGGCCTGGACGAGCAGCTGGGTGGAGTAGGTGGTCAAAAAAGGGCGAATCCTCCTGATGTTGAAGAGGAGGAATTGACAGGAGCGTGCTGTCTGGGAGATGTAGTCGGTGAAGTCCAGCCTGTTGTCGAGGGTGACGCCCAGGCTCTTCACAGAAGTTGAGGAAGTTAATGTGGTGCCGTCAACAGTAACCGAGAGCTCTTGAAGAGGAGAGGTCCTGGCCGGGATAAACAGCAGATCAGTCTTGTCCAGGTTAAGCTTGAGGTGGTTGGAGGCCATCCATCTGGAGATGTCAGCCAGGCATGCAGAGATCTTTTCATTGACCTGGGGGGTGGAGGGGGGAAAAGAAAAAATTAATTGAGTGTAATCAGCATAGCAGTGGTAGGAGAAACCATGTGAGTCAATGACTGAACCAAGAGAGTTGGTGTAGATGGAGAAGAGGAGGGGTCCCAATACAGAGCCCTGGGGGACACCTGTAGTGAGGGGAGTGGAGGTGGAGGTGGAGCCTTTCCAGTAGACCTGGGAAGATCTACTGGTCAGGTAGGACCTGAACCAAGAAAGGGCAGTCCCAGAGATGCCAATCTCCGGTAGCTTGGTGATGAGCAGCTGGTGATTTACGGTGTCAAACACAGCGGAGAGGTCGAGGAGGATGAGGACTGAAGACAGGTCGGAGGCTCTGGCTGTGTGGAGGGCCTCTGTCACCGCAAGGAGTGCCGTTTCGGTTGAGTGCTCGGGTCTGAACCCAGACTGGTGGGGATCCAGGAGGTTATGCTTGTGGAGAAAGGGAGACAATTGATTAAGTACAGCACGTTCAAGGGATTTGGATACAAATGGCAGGAGGGATACTGAACGGTAATTGTTCATGTCAGATGGGTCAGCGATGGGTTTTTTAGCAGGGGGGTAACCATAGCATTTTTAAGATCAGTGGGAACAAGGCCAGTAGTCAGAGATGTGTTGATGATGGAGGAGAGATACGGGGCGATCTCACCGGACACAGACTGGAGGAGGGTGGAGGGAATGGGGTTGAGGGGGCAGGTTGTAGCTCGGTGGGATGTGATGAGTTGAAGAACTTCTGAGTCGCTGAGTGTAGAGAAGGACGACAGGTGGTGGCTGGGTGCCTTTCCGGTGGTTGAGGCTGTGGATGGAGGAGTGAAGGAGTCTCGGATGCTGGACACCTTCTTCTCGAAGTGAGCCTTGAAGTCTTCTGCAAAAAGGAGAGAAGGGGAGGGGGGAGGAGGGGAGAGGAGGGTGGAGAAGGTAGAGAAGAGATTGCGGGGGTTACTGATGTTGGCGTCGATTTTGTTTTGAAAAAATGATGACTTAGCTGTTGTCGTTGCAGCCGTAAATGCTGTCAGCAGGGAGTGGTAGGACGCTAGATCGTCGGGGATCTGGATTTCCTCCTTTTCCTCTCAGCGGCCCGCAGCGCAGTTCTGTCAGAGCGGAGGGAGTCGGTTAACCATGGGGAGGAGGGCGACGGCCGTGATGTCCTGGAGACCAGGGGACAGAGAGCATCTAGAGACTGAGATAGACGTGTTAAAAACAGTTGTAGCAGAATTAGCAGACATGTTTGAGAAGGAAGTGAGAGGGGGAGGGAGGAGAGAACAGTGGAGGTGAATGTGGAGTGAGAAAGGGAGTGGAGATTCCTCCTGAAGGTAGTAGCGGTGGTGTCAGAGGAGTCGAGAGTGGTAGGGAGAGAGAGAGAGAAAGATACAAAGTAGTGATCGGATACGTGGAGAGGAGTCACCGTGAGGTGGGACGTGGCACAGTTCTTCGTGAGCACAAGGTCGAGCTGGTTGCCGGCTTTGTGGGTCGCAGGAGACGGGGAGAAGGAGCGCAGGAGCGAGAGCACGCTGGCCGATGAGGAGGTTTCTGGTTGGACGTTGAAGTCGCCCAGGAGAATCAGCAGGTTGTCCGGGAGGGAGCTCAGGAGCGTGTGGAGTTCCTCAATGAAGGGACCGAGTGGACCTGGGGGGCGATATAGAACGACAATGGTGAGTTTGACAGGATGAGAGACAGTTATTGCATGGAATTCGAAAGAGGTGATGGAGAGGCACTGGAGGGGTACAAGGCAGTATCTCCAGGATGGAGATACTAGCAGACCCGTGCCCCCTCCTCTGCCTGAAGACCGTGGTGTGTGTGAGAAGGAGTAGGATGAAGACAGGGCAGCAGGGGTAGCGGTGTTGGTAGGAGAGATCCATGTCTCAGTGAGAGCCAGGAACTGCAGGGAGTTGGTCTCAGCGTAGGCGGTGATGAAGTCCGCTTTCTGAACCGATGACTGGCAGTTCCAGAGTCCTCCCGCCGCTGAGAGTACCTCCAGAGAGGACAGTGCGGGATGGAGCAGGTTGGCCGGGTTGCGTCCGCGGTGGTTGTGTCGCCTGCGAGGAGAAGAGAAGAGAACAGGGATAGGGAGAAAGCACATGGCTTGGTAAGTGGTAAGGTCAGTAAAGAGAAAGAGAACAGCACAGGAAATGCAACTGGTGAGCGGATTGGCGTACCGGCAGCCTCTCACTAGAGTTAAATACCTGCGAGTGCTAATTACCTAGTTCAAAGCAATAACGACTCACAACTGGCTAAATCTAAGCATAGGTGTGACAAATCAACAAATTAACAAATCAACAAAAGATCGAAACTAGCTGGTCACACAATCACAAACTGATTAGCTACAGCTAAACAACAACTTGGCCGCGCTGGACCACCAAGAGAGTGCCGGATCCCCAACGCTGCTGCTCCACCGCCATCCCGGGCCAACTCTGCCGGCGGACCCAACCACGCTGCGGTACGTGGGACCAGTCACTGCCTCCCCCGCGGTTCAGCCAGGAGCCGGCCTTACAGCTTCCCCCATGGAGCCAGGGGGCTCCTGGGGGGGTGTGATGAAGCTGCCATGCTACAGTTGGGAGGCGCCACCAGAGACTTACCTCATTCAAGTGCAGCTGGCTTCCCAGTTCAACGAATGGTCAGCGGAAGAAACGGCGGTCCAGGTCGCTTTGGCGTTAGAGGGCAAAGTGCTGCAGATCCTCACGGACCTCCAGCCCGAGAAGCATCTCAGCTGGGCAGCCATCGAGGGGGCGATACAGTGCCGTTTCAGCTGCTGTGAGCACGCGGACGGCACCAGGGACAAGCTGGTTGCCCACCGGAGGGAAGAGGGAGAGAGCCTGGGTGCCTATGCTGCAGACCTTCGTCTGTATGCCCGGTGTGGGTACCCATCCTTCGACGCCGTGACACAAGAGACTTCGGGAGCACATCCGCCTGCTTGCGCCCAGGACTCTGTCGGCAGCCCTACTCGAGGCGGAGTGGGTCGAGCATGTACTGCGCACGGGAGACTGTCCCCCCAGCGTGAGGCACCGCGTACAACAGGCGGATTGTGAAGGGAGTGATGAGGAAGAAGCGGCTCGCCAGGTCTCCACTGCACTGCTACAGCGACCGCGACGGGGAACTAGGAGAGCGGCTGGGCAATCGACAGAGGGCTGCTACCGGTGTGGAGAGCCGGGTCACGTCACATGCTACTGCCTGGTCCCACGGGGCACATTGTCCCAGCTGCCCTTAAACTGAAGCGGGGTGGCACAATGGGGGAACTGCCACCCGCCAACAACCCGCTTTCCCTCGCCAAGTCATCGCTGCGGCTCGGCTGGCTGGGCCAGTCACACAGGCTGTACTTGGACTGCGACCTCGATGGCACCCCATGCCGAGCCCTGGTGGATACGGGGTCCACCATTTTGCTGGTTCGCCCCGGGACCCTGCCGGGTACGAAACTGACGGGCTGAAAACCATGGGGCTGGAAACCCACCAGGCTACGCATCGCCACAGTCACCGGCGAACGCGCAAGGGGAAAAGTTACTCTGGGTGTCCATCGCTAGCGACAGTGGCAACCATCGGTTTTGGCTAGCTGACATCCAGGACCCCTGCATCATTGGGCTGGACCTGCTGGCCAAGTGGGAGGCCACAGTGGACATACCTAGGGCTACGCTCTACGTGGGGTCGGACACTGTGGCACTCCGCATCGCCAGCGAAGAAGGACTACGACTTACCACCCTGGAGGTCCACCAGGCCCCCGCCATCAGCCGGAGGGTCCGCCCCGTCACCAGTGCCTGCCAGGAGGTCCGTCACACTGCCACCAGCGAGAGAGGGGGTCTCCACGTCATCACCGCCACCCCAAGCCTCACCCGAGACCAGACAGGCCGTCCACAACCTGTATCAATGGAGTTGCAGGGGCCTCAAGGCAGACCAGAAGCGCCAGCTGCAGGAGCTACTGGAGCACCACCGCTGAGCGCCTGGTCAGCGAGATGTTTTTCACGACTCACTGTGCATGGGGGAGGACTTTGCTCCGGGGGCACTGGTGTGGGTGTACAGCCCTGAGCGGAAGAAGGGCCTCTCCCCCAAGCTCACGAGTCAGTGGGTCGGTCCGTGCACGGTGCTGGAGAGACTCTCGGACGTCGTGTACCGGGTATGGCTGGTCCAGCAGAATCGGGTGGTGGTGCTCCGGTTCATGCCCTACCAACCCTTGGCTCCATCCGGGGGGGAGTCAGGGGCCGAGAGCCAGCCACTGACTCTTGCTGCATCACCAGGGGGTGCTGAGGGACCTTCGCAGTGGGCTCCACGTCAGCAGTGGCTTCCTCAACACCTCCGGGACTTTGTTATCGGTCGCTGGGGACAGCAACCCTCTCAGGCGGGGGCAGTGTGACGTGTATGGGGAGTGAGTGGAGCATAGGGCGGTCCGCTACAATATTCAAATCTTCAAGAGATTCAAATACAGACCGTAAAAATAAATGCGTTTCGGCATAGTACACTCACAATACATTTGCATGCATTTCTAAATGTTTTCAAAATAAAGAAGAATAAATAGAAACAAACAAAAATAAACAAAATATTAGCTTAGGCTGCACTACCTTAAATGTTATGCCCACATGTAGGTCACCGGTTAAGATTATCTCATTGCAAATTAAAGCTTGCTAGCTGCCAGGATGTCCTGACATTCTCTAGCATGATTTGGTTGTCAGATTGGCTTAGCACATTTTCCAGAAAGAGAAAGAACATTTCAGTTGCCAGATAAGAAAAAGCTTCTATTATCTTCTAATGTAATTATCCTCTGCATCACAACCAGGCAGTGGTGTACTGGCCATCGGGCATACCGGAACAAATCCCGGTGGGCTGCCGCATCAAAAGTGCACCGTCAAAAGATCCATGAAGTTTTTACCAGCCCTGTCTGTCTCTTTACTGGCCCTCTCTGTGTGCCTATCATCTGATGAAATGGTTCAATTGGTAGGACTGACAAGTGAACGTTTATTTCAATAACAAGATACTTTTATATTACATATATACATAATACATACATATATAATAGATACTTTTATAATACATATTTAATGAATGCTTTCACTGTTAAGGCATGTTGCACAGCAGTTTTCAATGACACACGTTCATATGTAATTCTTTGACACTGACATAGTCACGTCGTGATTAGTTCAAACAGAGCTTAGTTGCGTAAGCTTTCCAACAACACCCTCATCTAACCTAAGTAAAATATTCCATCGTCACCGCTGTTCTTTTAATTAACGCTAAATAAAACAAGACAAGTTTTCAGTGTTAGTTGTGTGCCGGTATCAAGCCAAGCAAGCTAGCTAGCTGGCAACCTAGCGAGTTAAAGGGAACTTCAGTACCACTGATGTCCAAGTTGTACCTAGCTAGCTAACTGCATTAAACGCGATTATATAAAACTTGCTACGTGACGTATATTCGGAAGAATATAGTCGTTTGTAAAGTCCATGCACACTAATTAAGGGGTAGTCTCAGTTGTAGACAGAACTTGAAATCATAGCCAAATATACTTTAATTCCAGAGCACCCCCCGCCCGGTCCTAGCCGATAAATCTAGGGCTGAATTTCCTTCCCAGTACACCCCTGCAACTAGGTAATATGGAGGTGGGGAGTGTAGGTGTACATTTTACACATTTACATTTAGTTGCCTGTGGTAGGAAAACCCCATCCAGTCCAGGCCAAGCAGACTGGTGGTTCTCTCCACACTTGCACAACTTGCAATCCCAATTAAGAAAATTCACCAAAAATAAGCACAAAAACAATTCAATGAATCTGATGCATTTGGATTATTGTATATGGTGATTAAATCACATACAGTAAAAAGGGCTGGTGCGCAGAGCAGTTATGTCAGCAGTCAGGTCCCCAAAAAAGTCTGAAAAATCCCCCAAATGCATCCTGCTTTTATACTCTTACCTAAACCCCTCCTATGGTGGAGCCTAGATTAGAACTCTGCCCATAGGGTCATCCCCTCTCACCCGTGTTCTAGCATACTTTCCCAATACACCATTATCTTTACATTTTCCACACATTTTCATTTATTTTAATTTTTAAACACAGCCTGGAATTCCCCATTATTTCCAGGCCGCACTGCACATCTCTTTTATTTTACCCCTCAAGGACAGTCTGTATCTCTTCAAAGTATCCTGGGATTTCCCATTATCTCCGGGCCACACCTGTTACACTATTAAAAAAAAAAAACTCAGGTGCTCAGCCAATCCTTTACTGATACCAGCTGTAATGAAACAGACTGGGATCCAAGTGCGGTTAAGGTTTTAATCACAAAAGCCAAAAACATAGTCAAGGACAAAGCAGGTCAGCAACGGGAAGGAGCAGTACAAAAAACCTGATCCAGAAAAAACACAAGCAAGGTCCAAATAACAGGCAAGGGGTCAAAAACACAAGATTCAAAACAACTGAATGGCAGCAGGCAGGCTCAGTAGAGTGGCAAAACAATACCTCACAATGAGGCAACAGAAACAGAGTCCTTATGTAGCCAGGGCTTGATGGAGGAATGAGTCACAGGTGTGCTTGATGAGTGGGTGTGGTTGAGCTGGGTTGAACCAGGCATGGCTGAGCTGGCTGACTGGGAGTGGCTGTGACACCAGCTTCTTATTTTCTTATTTAAAGTAACCCTGTATATGTGTTTTTATGAACTAACATAACCCCGGGTAATAGCAGTGCTTATATGCAACAAAGCAGGGCAAACAATCAACCTAACATTTATTATTTACAATGCCTAAATGTCTCCACTAAGTGACATGCTTACTCGTACCACGTTAAGCTCCGCTTTCCTCTGGTGGGGTGAAAGTGGCAACACTTATAACTAATTTTCCACCACACCACTAACATGTGTTTCAGTGTTTACATATCTGTTTATACAGCTGGATATTCACTGACGCAGTATTTTGCCCAACGCTACAACAGCAGTTCCCCCAGTGTGGAATCGAACCTTGGGTTACAAGCCCTACTCCATATCGCTACACACACGGCTACGTACATAGTCAAGCGTGTTCTTTAATTTTATTTGGACGATGAGGGAAAAACTATACCCACAAGCTGGCTAAGGCAGTTTGCCAAATAAATGACGGAATGATCTTAGAAATATGGGTTTGTTGCGTTCTCGGAGAAGTTATTCGACACGTTTTTAGTTATTTGAAAAAAGGTTGCAAAGTCTTATATGACGGTGAAAAAAAAACACAACAAAACAGAACAGCAGTTAAAAAAAGAGCCAGAGTGTTGACGTTTCGAAACAGGCTGGGCAATTGGCGGGGTTTACTTGCATGACGTACTGTGGTATGTCGGTTTCCATTTTCTCAGTGAGTATGGCTGTAACTACAGACTGTGGCATACCCTTGAGCGCGGTAAGTTTAAAAGGAAAAATCGTCTGTAAAGCTGCCTAACTGAATTTCATGTAGTTTCTTATTTTTAGTGAGGGTAAAAAAATCACTGATACTTTTTCGGTTCTCGTCAATTCTGTGTACAGTTGGCATTAATTTGCAAGCCGTCATGTCCGCTTAACTCCATTACTTGCTTGCTACGTATGTCGAACCAGTGGGCAGAAAAATGGATGTAGAGTAATAAAGTAATGCGTGGAGGTGAAGAGCAGGTGGAGAGGTTTTGTCTGTTGAAGGACGCATCGAAATGTTCACTAGGGCCGATGTATTATCAAAACCATGGTTTCACTTTCGTTTCACGTAAAACGGGATAGCTGCCTTGCCAAAGGGCGGGTGAAGCTGCGTATATCTGCAACAGACTCTATAGAATGAACACTCCAGATTGTACAAAATGATAGAATCACTTCTGTTTCTGCGTGGCTCGCTCTGAGAGGTCCTGACATATGTGGACATGAAGATTCCATGGCACTTGTCTTGAGGAGTGTGGCAATGCTTTATTTGAATGTATGTTAATGTAATCTGGATTATCAGAGTGTGCATGCATTCTCTGGTGCTCTGTAACCTGATGAAATTCATAGTAATCGAAACTGTCAATTCTGGAGTATGGGGGAGTATTCAAAATTTTTCAAAGGATGACCTCTCTATACTTGTGACTTGCAGAACAGAAGCATTTAAGGAATGCAAAAATATATCTGATGGATCTCTAATTACCTCTTAATGGCAAGGTCTTATTACCTCAATTAATCTTCCTTACAGATCAATCCACAGTTCTTACATGCAAATTCCACTAGCCATACCTGGTCATTTGGTGCCTTTGCTGAGCTGATTGGTAAGTGATCACCTTATATTGGACCTCTAGCGGATAGAATGCTGATAGGGATGTCTGCTAACATGTAATGTATTCTATGTATTACAGTGCTTTTAGACATCATAAATATTCATATCACAGTTGTGAAGCTGAGGTTTCACACCCCCTGGAGCAATTGAGGTAAAATAAATTCCTCAAAGGAACTGTTCAGCAGCACCATCTCAGAGGAATCCAATATCCAGAGCAATGCACAATGCCTGAAGTTTTTGTCAGACTCAAAATCCATTCTGCAATACACGCTGCATTTCGTTTCACTAGTTATTTACACTATATGGCCAAAAGTATGTGGACACTCCTCCTAATTATTGAATTCAGGTGTTTCAGCCACACTGATTGTTAACAGGTGCATAAAATGAAGCACATAGCCATGCAATCTCCATAGACAAACCTTGGAAGTAGAGTGGGTCGTACTGGAGAGCTCAGTGACTTTAAACGTGGCACTGTCATAGGATGCCATCTTTGCCACAAGTCAGTTTGCAAAATTTCTGCCCTGCTAGATCTGCCCCGGTCAACTGTAAGTGCTATTATTGTCAAATGGAAGCATCTAGGAACAACAACAGCTCAGCCACGAAGCGGTAGACCACGCAAACTTACAGAGCGGGGCCGCCGAGTGCTGAAGCGTGTAGCACGTAAAAACCACCTATCCCTGTAGCGGAGTGAGCAGGGGGGCAGAGGGTGCGGCTGCCCCGGGCCCACGGTTCTTCCAGTTACAAAGGGGCCCACCTTGAGCCCAATCTGCCTGCCTGACCATGCATTTTTGTTGTTTAGTTGAATATTTTGAATAAAGTTTGTGTGCCTTGATTGCTGCAAAAAATAAAAAGTCAGACTGAGGACGTAATGGTTTCGACCAACCCCTAGCTAAGTTTCTTGCCGCAATATTTATTTTGAATGAGTAGAGACACAGTAGAGTTACAGAAAACTTTATTCATTGTCCAGTATCCTTGTGTAAGTGTACAAACAGAAAAATTACGCCCTGTTTTCGAGTCCCAAAATAGGAACTAGGTGATTGCCGGCTGTCTCCTTTTATTTCCCATCGCTGTCACCCCTGACGGAGCCGCGGTATTTAAAAATGGTCTCATGCAATGAGGTGTGCTGAAATAGCACACCTCATTGTAATCCGCATTTGTCTCCGTTCCGCCCTTCCGTCTCTGTAAATTTCCTCTTGAATCTGTCTTGCATCTCCATACAGCCTATAATAGGCTGTATATATATATGTCCTCACCCCCTCTGCAATGAGCCATTGGCTCCACGCCTGGCCTATCCTCTGTTGAATCACTCACTACAGAGTTCCAATCTGTCTCTGGCTACAACATCAGCACAAGAACTGTGCGTCGGGAGCTTCATGAAATGGGTTTCCATGGCCGAGCAGCTGCACACAAGCCCGACATCACTATGCATAATGCCAAGTGATGGCTGGAGTGGTGCAAAGCACACCGCCACTGGACTCTGGAACAGTGGAAATGCATCCTCTGGAGTGATGAATAACGCTTCACTATCTGGCAGTCTGATGGACGAATCTGGGTTTGGCCAGGATGCCAGGAGAGCGCTACCTACTGGAATGCAAAGTGCCTAATGTAAAGTTTGGTGGAGTAGGGATAATGGTCTGGGGTTGTTTTTCAGGGTTTGGGCTAGGCCCCTTAGTTCCAGTGAAGGGTAACATTAATGCTACAGCATACAAAGACAGTTTAGACAATTGTATGCTTCCAACTTTGTGGCAATAGTTTGGGGAAGGCCCTTTCCTGTTCCAGCATGACTGTGCCCCTGTGCACAAAGCAACGTCCATAAACACATGGTGTATAGTGTACATAGGGCTCTATTCTGACCTGTTATGCATCCATAAAACTGACCTAAGTCAACCTAAGCCATTGTGCCAGGATACTTCCACCATTGTCAGTTCAATAAAGACAAAAACACACCAAAAAGCGTAGTATAAGCGCAGCCTTGATCCATCCAGCCAACTAGGTAGCCAACTGTACACCGTAACCCGCTTTCAGTCCAACCTCCTCTATGCCTCATCATAAGTAGACATGCCCATTTCTGTATGGCCACCACCCAGGATAGTTAAATGTAACTGTTTGAAACTAATTTTCATACAATTCAGGGTTTTGAGTTAATAACCTATTGCAAGCTGGCTGCAGGCCATGATCACTCTAGCTTTGAATGAGCTTAAGTCTCAAGTTGTATGAATTGTTAAAGTTCATGTAAATTGTTGTTAGTAGTGTAGCCAGGGGCGCCGTTAGGACGATTCCAAGGGCTCAGCACTGGCAGGGGGCCCTCATAGAACACTATCATTATTATTATTATTATTATTATTATAGGTTTGGGGGGCCCAATATTATATTCTTTCATAGGGCCCAAAATTTCTAGCAGCACCCCTGAGTGTAGCTACATTATTTAAATGTGTTTAATTTGTAGTAATGAACTGCTACACTGATATTTTGCTAGTAGATGTTGGTTATGTGGTTACGTGTCTTTGACATGCTAAATTTATGCCTCCCTTTCACACATTGTAATCAAGCTATGGTTCACTGGGGGGCTTGTGAAGCCATGTTGTAAGACTGCATGTCTCCTTACTATGCTACCAGACAATGCCTATGACCCGGATGTCAAAGCCACAAAGTTGTGGATTGACTGGACTCGTATCCAAGACTTGGACTGCCTGATATTCATGGACAATGGAGCTGGGATGAATTATGAAAAAATGCACAAGATGCTGAGGTCAGTAACAGCTGCAAGGCCAAGTCAAAGGAAGCTGAGAGCAGAAAAGAACAAAATGTCTGCTGTTGTACAGCTCATGTGGCTCTTTGTACATGTTGTAGTCAGTGTTTTATCACAGTAACCCTCTTGTGTGCTGTGTATACCCTGCTTCTAGCCTTCCTGATGTTGCCATCTCTCTCTGCTCTCACTGTCTCTTTCTGTTTTTCTGTCCCTCATTCTTGCTCTCTCCTCCCAGCTTTGGCTTCAGTGATAAGCACTCAGTTAAAGGGCATGACCCAGTGGGTCTCTATGGAAATGGGTTCAAGTCAGGCTCCATGCGTCTGGGGAAGGATGCCATTGTCTTCTCCAAAACCCGGGACACCATGAGCGTGGGCCTCCTGTCCCAGTCATACTTGGAGGCCATTCACGCAGAGAGCGTTGTGGTACCCATCGTCAACTTTAAACTTGATGAGCAGAACCAAAATATCCTTCTTGCCTGGGGGAAACCAACAGAGAAACATAACCTCAGAAGTATACTGCTGCCTGCTTAATCAATGTAAAGTTAATAATCTTGCTAACATTATAGTAATCATAATTGTTAAAATATATTGGCATGAGGATAATATGAAAATATCATGTGTACTTATACTAAGACAAGTCCTTCTAAATATTTTACACGTAGATTCTCAAGTGGTTGCAGGATGTTATATCTCTAAAGTATAATGGCATTACCCCCTCCAGTAGGTACAAGGTCAGTGCTCTGCTGTTCTTGCCTCCTTGAACAATTAACTCACTCAGTGCCATACCTGACCATGAGGCCAGTTTGCAAGCTATCCTCAGACACTCACTATTTAAAATGGAGACAGAACTCCTGTCTGAGCTCCAGGTCATCAATTCCACCAGTCCCACAGGAACCCGCATCATCATCTGGAACCTGCGAAGGTCAGGTCTTCGCTGGGAATCAAAAGCTTAAAGATGACTTTAAGAGGCCTCATACATATGTGTAAATACACATGCATTTGTATATATGTCATACATGTATGTGAATACACATTCATTTGTATACTTGAACATTGAAATGCATTACTGACATTCTTTATTAACCGATTTAAACTGTAACCCATTATTTGGCTGAAATATTACTGGTCCAAAGTCCAGTGATATAGCTGTTGTGCCACCTGCTGTCCTTTCATGAAACCCTATTTAGTTATAGTGGTATCATTCTGAGCCAGGAAGCTTTTGGAAGTGGTATTACATGAATTGCAGACAGCACAAAGAGGGTGTCTTGAATTCCAGATATAAAAATAATTATAAAAATCAAAGGTAATATACAGTTCTATAAAAAACAAAGCTTACACTATACTAAGAAAATCCGAATAAGCTCCACCACACCACCCGCTCTACACACACACACACATATACACACGCTCACAAAACCAGCAAATCCAGCTATACAACTGTCTGTTTCTGACTGACTTCAGGACTGAGGGGAAGTTGGAGTTTGATTTTGGTGCAGACAGGTACGACATTCGGATTCCACGGTCATCCCTGGCTGATGTGCAGAGCTCCACAGAGGATTTGGATCCAAAAATCAAATACTCCCTGCGTGTGAGTATCATAGTTACCAGGGCAAATACTCCCTGCATGTGAGTATCATGGTTACCAGGGTAAATACTCCCTGTGTGTGAATACCGTGGTTACCAGGGGAAATCCCGGTGAAGGTGGTGCTGTGTATTTTTGTTGTTTTTTATTTATTGCAACTGTCAAACTGCAATGTTACTAATGTCCATACAATGCAAGGGTTGAAAAAGATATTTGTGCGGGTATGAGGAGGTTGATGCGATAAGCCACCAAAATGGTTTTCACCACAGCTGTGGCGTCCATCAGGCTAAGCCCATTGCAGACTCTCCCTATAAAACTTGTGGATGGCATATTGACGTCTAAGATGGCACATACTGTAGTATATAGCTTTTGAGTGGATGGTCTCCTTTATTTGTCTTGCTTTTTGGTACCTTTGGTCTGTGTTCACTGTGTATGATTTTAGGCGTATTGCAGCATCTTGTACCTGAAGCCCCGGATGCAGATCATTGTAAGAGGACAGAAAGTGAAGACTCAGCTGATTGCCAAAACTCTGGCTTACATTAATAAGGACCGTTATACGCCTAAATTCCTTGTATCCTTCTGTTATGCACCACACCATGGGGATTTGGAGATGCAGTATGCACTTGGGGAATTTGGTTATCCAAAGGAAGATTCTAAAAACATTGTGTGAGTGTGAGGAGTTCCTACCAGGGGAACCTTGTAAAGTGGTGTCAAAGAATGTCTAAAGCAGACTCAGATGTTCATCAGCAAACCAACAAGTTGTTGTATACTGATACTGTCCTCATACTGACACATGGCTAAGGCTTGGCACTATCACTTGCCTGTTGACAATATCAGTTAACCAAACCATAGTGGGTTCCATTGCAGTTAGTTATCCACAGTGTTTTCTGACTCAGTCTTGAATTTTTAATACAATTATCTGTTTGCCCATGAGGGAAGGACCTAGGAAGCTCATGTTGTAATCTGTTCAAGTGTAAGGTAGACATACATGCACAGTGATAAATGAAACCCCATTTACATGGATATAAGTACACTGAATGTGACATGATCAAGTGCACAAACTTATTTTGCCTCCAACATGTATGTCTCTTCAATTGTCCTGAACTCTTGCTTCAGAAGAAACACATCACCATAACCTTTGGGTATAACCCTCAAAAAAATGACAAGGAAAATTATGGCATTATGATGTACCACAAAAACCGACTGATAAAAGCATATGAGCGAGTCGGCTGCCAGCGCAAGGTGACAAATCTCAATAATGGGTGTTGCATTGGCAGTGAAATTAATCAGATTAGATCAGGTTTGACCAAAACAATAAACTGTACTCTTTTACACTGAGGATCCTTTTTTATTTATTTATTTGTTTTAATTTAACCTTTATTTTAAAAAGCCCAGCTGAGATAAAAATCTCTTCTCCAAGAGAGACCTGGCCAAGAAGACAGCAGCACCCAACCACTCAATATGAAACATTAAAAGGCAATCCTTTAAGAGAAAGAACACAGAGAGAGAGAGAGAGAAAGAGAGAGAGAGAGAGAAGAACACACAAGACATGGAGGGAGAAAGAGAGAAAAGAGAAAAAAAGAGAGAGACAGAAATCATTTAGTGTAAGGGAGGGTGAGTTTCATAATGTCATGGTTAAAAGTGTCAAATGCCTTTACCAAATCAATAAAAAGAGCTACACACCATTGCTTAGTATCCTGGGCTTGAACAGTATCACTAACCACCTCCGTACCTACAGTAACTGTGCTATGCCACTTCCTAAAACCAGACTGGTACTTTGATAAAATGGTAAAAGTGAAAGAGTGTAAAAACTTCTTCAACTGTTCACTAACCAGAGTTTTAAGGACCTTAGCCAAGAAAAAGACAGAGGCAATGAAGTGTTTATTAAAACAGTTCAACATAGATTCAGATCAACATAGATTTATCTGTCACAGTTATCTGACACAGGTTTATCAGACACCATGAGTTCCTCAACTCAGTCCTCAACTGAGTTCCACTGTGCAAGGTTGAGTTTTTTTGCTTTGTCTATTGCTGGGTGACATTGTGCATAATTCTTCCTCCTTATTTTCGAAACAGACCAATTACAAGGGTGTGGGAGTTATTGGTGTCATAGACTGCAGCTTCCTCAAGCCAACACACAACAAACAGGATTTCGATGACACAGACGAATACAGGTAGAAGGATCTTGATCTTTCAACAGAATAATCTAAATCCTCACAGTAAAGTGTCACTCGCTTCTTCCACTAGGCATGAACGTTCATGATATGCATTTGTCTGTGGGTGTGTTGCATAGCTTAAACACTGACTCATAGAGAAACCAACTGACACTCCAATATTTAGTTTTGAGCTCTAGCTCACTTGGCTGCTTTTTATTGATACTGTAATGACCTCAATGACCTTAATCAATATCATCAGTGATGAATGACATGGTCTTTTTGAACTAAAAGTATTTGCCCAGTAAAAGATCTTCAGTGCCAGGCACACGTATCAGCATCTTCCGGAACACTGCAGTCCCAGACACTTTGATGAAATAGCCTACAAATAAGGTTGTCAAACATGCACCAGAGCCAAAACACCTCTGAGCTTGGAGTGTCCACTTTGGCATGATTTTTCATAATATATTTTTCCAGCTGGACTCTGTGGTCTTTTAAAAGGTGGACATGTTGTTTGTAATTGTTGTCTCCAGGAAGGTAATCTACAACCTTGGGGTGAAACTGGAAGAGTATTGGATGGAAATAAAACACAAAAGACAAAAGGAGGATCCGCGCTGCACTGCACCAATAGAGGACACTCCGTGAGTACTGTGCTTTTGCCTGGTGTTGATTAGCTTGAGGGACACCCTCCAGAGCAATTGATGTATCTTACAGTTTACACATATACTCTCAGCAAGTTGGGTACTTACTGAAGCAGTTCAGGTTGACTACTCTGCCTTGCTTAAGAGTATGTAACATGTAATGTAACAGCATACGTGACTACAACCCTCTTATACCTTACACTGCTACCTTTTATAAAGTTAGTTCCTCAACCAGTTCGCCATGTAGACGTATAGATATATCTAGGTGCATGTATCTCGGGCTTCAGGAAGCGTCCGGATCAGAACTGGGCCCAGTGTGATGACTGCTTAAAATGGAGGAAGCTACCAGATGGCATTGACCCAGACCTACTGCCTGACAGATGGTTCTGCCACATGAACCCCGACCCCCAGTTCAGGTGAAGTTTAGACCCACTCATTATTGGATTTTTAGTTCCATCTGTACAAGTCACATCCTTAGTGACTTGTTACTTGTAATGCATTGTATACATGTTCTCTTTATACACCTAGAGTTACTGAGATGGACTAATGTAAGCACCCTATTTAAGGACAGCAGTGGCCCACCTGGGGTCAGAAATCTTGTGGTTATAAGCCTTTACCACAGAGCCATATTGTCCTGTATTTGAGTTTGTTGGTCACAGCCCCTTCAAGTGCTCCAGTTTTTGACTTTCAGTTAACATGATGCTCTTTATAATAATTTTAGCATTCCTGTAGTAAATTCTGTGTCTCTCCAGGAGCTGCCAAATAGAAGAAGAGCCTGAGGATTCAGAAGATGAGCAGCCATACCAGAAGATCTACAAACAACAGTGAGATGACATTGACTCATCCCATTGTGTATTTAATCTTACTGTAGAGAATTCAGATGAACTTCACTCATCTCCTCTTTGATGTTGCTGAATATTTTTCTAAACCTCTTAATTTACTAAATACATTGTAATCTGCAGACAGAAGAAAAAGCAACAGCAGGTGCATGGAAGAAGAGCAAGTGAGAAGAAGGGACAGCAGGTGTGGTGTGGCTCCAATGAGTCTGTCTACATTATCACAAACAAAACACTTCACATCCCACATCGTTGCCACACCCAAAATGTACTGCAGGGCACACTTGACACAACAGATACACCTGAAGTAGGCAGGCAGACTCTGTGGTTGGTGCAGGAAACAATGTGTTTCACAGTTTGTCACCAGCCTAGTGGTGCACCCCTGACTAAACTATGAGAGGCAGGGTAAACAGGATAGAGGTGAATTTTAGTCAGACTGTAATCTCCCAGAGTAATCTCCCTTCCAGTAAAGCAGCAGTCCTTTAATAGTGATCCACTGTTTTATGTGACCAAGATACCATAATATTCTCAGGATGGTGGACTATCAATGAGTGCCCCAACCACACCGATACATGGCAGCAGTGCTCAAGGAACACTGAGGGGCACTGTGACCCCTCACAGCTCTTCTTTGTTTATCTACAACCATGCAGGTGAGAATTGTCACCGAACATAAAAAGTCAAAACCAGACTTGAGTGTTTCCTCCTAACCCTTTCGTACGTGACTTATTTTATGCCACGTAGCGCGCATGTTACGTTACATGGTTCCTTATATTTTCATTAGCTTTATTAAGCTTCTCATAGTTCTCACTGCTGCACTTGCTATACTTTGTAATGTTACATCACTGTTTCCTAGATAACTTTAGCTAGGAAAATGCTAGGAATATGCATGAAAGGGTTAAGGGACATCCTTTACTGGCCTTGTTTCTCTCTAGATGGTACAGCTTAGTTTTTTACTTAGTTCCTGAATGTTATTTCAGGAACTGCTCATCCAGAGGTCGAGTTAAGGCAGTGAGCCAGTGGAAGCATGGAAGGGTTTCTAGAGCCTTTTGTCTGTTTGCAGGTGGTAGCCGGTCTGCTGACCTCATCTCTGACAAGTGCTCCATGTCCACTGTTCCAAGGTACGGTGGGAACTTTATTTGTACTGGGGTCAGCTGTAAAGGGGTAATTCTTCCAGTATGTGAAATGGATGAATACTTACAGATTTCACAGAATTCTTTCAAGTTAAAAATTGGCTTCAAAAAACTGAGAAAATGTGTCAAAACTCTAAGACAAGTTTTGGTTTACAGTACATAGACCAGCACCGTAACGCAAACACGTGAGCCCCCCTCCACAGCTAACCCTGAGTGGGCCCCTTTCCTGCAGCATAGAGCAGGGGAGTTTTAACATCTTTCATAGTGAGGATACTTATCATTTCAAACACACAACAAAATTTAACAGACCACTTTATAACACTGGACACATTATGGAGTTAATTGTATTGAGTAAATTTTAAACTGTTGGAGCTTTTTAACATTGCAAACTGTAAAGTGTCACAACCGCTGTGCTGATCCTGTGACGGCCGTAGGTTACATGCAGGTTCCGTGGCATGCAAGAGGTGGCATGAAGGTTTGGGTTTTTACGCCCACAAGAACTTTTGTTAAAATCCGATGATGAAATGTATAAATCAGCAAGTGCCCTAGCTGACCAATACAAAGATACTTATCAGTGGATTTTCCAGAACAAGTGCTCTCATTTAGATGCGCGTTAGTGTCTGCCATAAAGGAAATCGAACATAGCTCAGTTCAAGATTTGGCGCACACTCTATTCATAAAGCACCACTCCATATTAGCAAGTGTGCCTGATGTAGCCACGGCTATTAAACTATTTCTTAGCCTGGCTATATCAGAAATTTCTAGTTAGTGGGCTAAGTTACTGTAGTTTCAGTGGCCGAAGCCTGGATGTGTAATGTATAGTATTTTTAAATGTAGGATAATATAGTACATTTTAAAATAATTAAATTTTTAAAGTTTGGATGTGTCAAGCCAGCTATATGAATGGACTATATTCTGCGGATGTGCACATATTGTAATATATATTTTGTTCAAAAAAAATAAAATAGTAGCCTAATTTGATAAGAGTGCTGAATTATTTCTTTGGTAAGTAGCCGTGGTACAAGTGGAATAAACCACTCCTGGCGGTGCAGTTCTATGGAAATAAAGCACTTCAGGGTGCACGGTATCACACCACCCTGTTGTGGTTTATTTCCATAGAAATGCACCGCCAGTCGTGGTTTATTCCTTACTTAGAAAGTGTCTGGTTACCAGTTCCATGGTCATGGTGTGAATAGTGTCAAAGAACGTTAACTGACGTAGTTCGCCAGAGATTATCGGCTAATGTTAGCTTTCTGAGCTTGTGTGATTGCACAGTTGCCAGCTAAGCATCATAACTGATGCATTTATTATTTTAGTTAAAGTCATCACAATGTTTCTTATTCTGATAGAATTGGGTTTTATGGTATATTTGCACTACATTTGAACCATTATTATTATACACTACAATAGACCACCCAACAAATTAGGTTGGTTCTGAAGGTAACATTGTGTACCTAATTGAATTGAGGTTTGCCAAAGTGAAAGGGGTTGAATACTTTTGCCAACAGCATATTCCATTTTTCATTTTCTTAAAAAATATTTTGTTGTGTAAAACTCATGTTACTTACTAGCAATTCATTAAAAGTATCATTGTTGTAAATTAAAATATCATATATAGAAAAATATTAATCTATTAATGTATTGTGAATCTCGATGAGAAGGTGGGTTTCATTGCACACCAGGAACAGGTCACTAGTTTTGCTACAGTAGCTAGGTTATTTACCTAACGCAGGTGACCGGTCAGATAATCATAGGAATCAGCACTGTGTCACACTCCACTAAAAAAAAGGTAGATTTATTCTCAGTAGCCTCATAGTCGGATTTTGTGCTCTTATTTATCCAGTTCGAGCACTGAACAATGGCCTCGCGCTAACGCCGACAATGGGCTGGCTGCACTGGCAGCGATTTACGTGCAATACTAACTGTGACGCGGACCCCTTGTTGACAGGCGGGGACAGGGCCCGTTTGGACTGCGGGGCACCCCCGCCTCGCGGGGGCTGCGGGGGTATACTTTGCGGCCATGATGTAGACCAATAGATGAGATATGTAGAAAGCTAGTAGTGAATTGGAGGATAGGTGCTACTCCATTGCTGGTGCCTGATGACTCACAGTGAACATTGTGAGGAGTGGACTGTGGCTGACCTACCCACCCCTATCCCCAGCAGAGTGAAGTAGATTTGTTCTGCTGCTCTGTCATTGTTAACAGATGACAGGGGTGGGTTGGAACCTGGGCTGTAGGGCTGAGCCTGCACCACTGGGGAGCCCCGTGTCTCCACTGTTACATTAGACTGAAAAAATACAAATACACCTCCAGTTTCTGGATATATTCAATCTATGAAATACAAAATGAAACTTTAGGAATTGTTTTGAATGTTTTTCATCTGCTTTGTGAATGAAGAATATACTCAAGCTAAGATGAAAGATCAACTAAGATACAGTGAAGGTTTGAAAATGGCTAGAGTTGCTAGCCTTAGTGAATAAAAATCATGATGTTTCGCATGTAGAGTGAAGAGGAAGTTAGAACTGATCAGGAAGAGCCAGAAGAGGGCAAAGGACAATGCAGCAGAATCAGCGGAGGCTGCGGAGATGTCAGAGTCCTGTCTGTCATTGGCAGCTGGCACTTCAGAGAGTGATGACATAATTGTTGAGGCAAACAGCTTGTCAAGACCAGGGGCTATAACCGATGCCGTGGAAATTGATGCCATAGAGACCAATGCCTCGGCAACAGTGGCCTCACCCCAGCCATTTCAGCAGATGTCTATCAGTACCCAGACATACAGCAGTCCCAAAGTGAAGGAAGAGAAGGTGGAGGAGAGGAAGATGGAGCAGAGCATGGAGGAGAGCAGGGCCACAAGCACTCAGCAGGGGGAGCCTTGGCAGAAAGAGGCAGGGCTGGATACAGACATGGGGGGAGGAACACAGATAGATGGAATGCCTGCTTCCGATGCAGTAATGGAGAGGGAGCAGAAAGGCCTCCAGGAGGCACAGCAGCAGCAGGACCAACTGGTGGAGCTGATGCAGACGATCGCTCATGAGAGAGACCAGCTAAAATGTCAGCTTCAGCAGCTGATGGAGGCCATTGTGAAGAAGGAGCAGTGTGACCAGGCCACTGAGACAGAGCAACAGAAGGATGAGGCGATGAAGGATTGCAGAGAGGTTGAACTTGCCCAGAAGAGTGAAACCATTGACAAGCTCCAGGAAAAGGTGAATGTCCCACTGCTAGCAACCAGAGAGTGGTGAAAGAGAGGTAAACTAGGTACCTGGCTGAGAAGTGTACATACTTAAATTAAGTAAACATGTGATGCATCCAATACAAAACACCAGTCCTCCAAGTCAGTTCCATCTCAATTAAGTTTGCTCGACTATGTTTCATGTCAAAGTCTTAGTTGCCTTACCAACAATATAACTGCATGTCAAATAGTTTTTGTTTCATCCCGGGTGTAAGGGCTCAAGTTTCTCTTTTTTCCTTCTCCTTCGCCCCCACCTCTTCTCTTCTCAGTGTGAGCAGCTGAAGAGAGAGCTTGAGGAACTGAGGAGAGAGAAGAGAGCCAGCAGCCCCAGCGCTGTCTGGGGGAAAATAAGTGGATCCAACAGACCTGCCTGCCAAGATGATACCTACAGGTAGGAACCAGGGCATTAAAACATCCAACACAGCCTGTTGTTACCCTAAAAATGTGTTCAAATGGAAAGCGCATGCTCAAAAGAGGTGTCAAAATAAGTTTAGCTAGATTTTTTAAAATTAATTTTCTTTTCACTATAAGGCATTCATTTTAGGGGTAATTGAACCCAGAGGTTTCTGCATTCCTGTCACAGGTTCCTCTGAATAAATAAATAAATAAATAAATAAATAAAATAAATCTTACACTGTAAATTCTGAAAGATCTCCTGTGTGCAATCTTTATTATTTGAAAATTTTTCCTTGGTCACCACCCCAAAACAAAGGTCCATTTCTCTTCAAAACTTTTGAAAAGCAAGTCAAAATATCAAATAGCTAGTTCTATGTTAAGAACTGTGTGGTTGGTGTGCACTAGCTGTGAGATTATTGTGCACTTAACTGTGAGTTTAATTTGCATGAGCTATGAGATTAGTATGCATTAGCACTGAGATTAGTGTGCACTGGCTGTGACTAGTATGCACCTCACATCCTACATTCTTCACTTGCAACATAATGGAAAAACAGGACATTTAGAGTACCCACTGGAGTTTTGAATAGCAGATCTCTCTTCCCTCCTTTCCTGTACTTACTCTTTACATCTCATGTCTGTTGGAAGGCTGAGGAACCTGCGGCACAGCGTTGGTCGACTCCTGCAGACCTACGTACCCGCACTGGATCTGGACCAGGTCAACTATGATTGCAATGTCATTGACGAGATACTGGACCAAGTCCTGGACGAGAATGATAACAGAAACCACACAGATGAGCCACAGAACCACACCAGAGTTTTGTGAAAAGTGGATACCTGCCAAATATTGATTACAGTACCATTTGCGTAAGTTGAAAATAATTTAACTTCGGTGGCAAACTACCTTATTTTCATACCTTCAGAATCTATATTGTCATATCATGTTAATATGTTAGAGAGAGGAGGAAATACAGAGAGAAGAGGAAGTAATGCCGCAGTTTTGCCTGTGTGTCATTAACACTGTTTATGGTGATTGGTAGTTTTTAACTCTTGTGTATCTCCTGAATTTTACACAAGTGAACCACTGTGTGCTTATTATCTATTCATAATCTTCACATATAGATTTCTGACTCAATAAGAGTTAATCCGCTCCTCTTTAGTTTATCTTTAAATGAAAAGTTACAAGATTCATGTTCTTGTTTGTTTCTTACCATGAGAGATCTATATTGGACTCCTGTGATTGTATGACTTTTTTTATTTTATTGTATTTTAAAAGTCTGGAAATAAATGAAAAAGAAAAATAATGGATATATCATCTTTTTAATGACCTTTTTATAAAAAGGGACACCAATACAATAGCCATTACTTCTTTGCATGATACACCATGCAATAAATTGGTTACAGTATTGTTCATGTTTGGTTGTTGAAGAAATAATCAGATGTTTTTTTCCTGGTTGTTAACTGACAAAGATGCTTGAATAATATACCACTGTATTTTACAACTTTTATAGGAAATTTGAAAAATCTGATCTTCTCTGTTTAACAACTAATTATAAATTACTTTAATTTGTGTTAAACAAAACCCCCGGAGCAGATTTGGCCCTATGAAGATTTTACACCGGCCTGCAAAGACAGGCATAATTATTAATGAAGTAATTAATTAATAGTGATAATAAATGTATTTTAACCTTTCACAAATTTTCATGAACATCAACACTGTAACCCAGGGCGAGGCCCATAAGTGCTAATCCATGCTCAGATTTCTCAATCAACCCAAAGCATCATAGGATGTGGTCTAAAACTCCCTCTAGTAATTTTTACAGATTGGGTAATTGGGTATGGATTGCTAAATTGAGGGTATGATTTACAACGGGAATTTATATTTTTATCATGTCTTCTAAGGGGCTCCGTAAAATCTTAACCAAAGGCAAAATCAAAAGTGTTCCAGGATCTGAACCATTGGGTGTTCATTGGCCCAATTTATCAAAAGCGTTTCATGATGTCTACAGTTGCACTTGTAGAGCTGCCCGTAGAGCTCTCACTTGAACACACCAACAACAGAAGTGAGCGAGTGGCGAAGGATGGCGTGCCGTCTTACCTTTGGTGGTTCGGGAACAGAATTCATTAAATATAACTGTTTTGATACGTCTGATTCCAATTTTGTTATTACCGTATTTTAATTTAGTAACCGGACTACTCAAATGCCTCTCTGCTGATTGCTAGGATAGAATGCTTAAATATGCAACCGAGGGACTGTAGCCTCTGGTCTCGCATGGTGTTGCTCTATACGGGTTGCAGTCTCTCATAGAGATGCATACATGCCTGTGGCCTGCGCTTGACCTAAAGTGGCACTAGTTGTATAGGCGAGGGACTACAGAGTATACCAACCGCATAATGATTCTATGAGCGCGTAATTAGCAGTTATCTTACCGTATAGTGATCAGCTGCAGCGAGCAAGACGGACAATGAGCAACGAGTTATAAATGAATTTATTTGCTACAAGGTATGGTTATCCAAAATAAACAGTGGACAATGCAATGGAAAAAAACAGTACAACGGAGAGGCAAAGAATAATGAATTGGCTATACGCAAAAATGCGCAGGAGGTCATGCTTACGAGTCTCCCCGAACTATGCCAGTTTCCCCCCTATATACCTGAACATCAAATGTGGTATTTGGACTTTGGCACCATGACCAAATATAAGTTCTGAAAACAACAGTGTAGTCACGATTCAGCAATTACAAATACCGTTGTAACCAGGGGGGTAGGAGGGGTGTCGGCGGTGAGGAATGCGAAGATAAGTGCATTCCTCACTGTCCACTTTTGTGCCACCTATCACAGTCTTTATGAACCTATCATACCTCCCTGCTACATACATCATTGACATGCATGTGAAATTAGCTTTCAAATGACACCAAACATGATTATGTTGCACATGAGAATGGCCATATTCCATACTTGTGACAAGAGATGAACAGAGTCCTGAGTATGGCTGTGCTATAGGTTGCCTGGCAGCAGAGAGTCCAGAGTCCAGGATGCAGCTGCCCTTAGCGTGACCTGCTGACCAGAGATTAGCGACATGGGTTAGATTGCCGCTACCCCCTCGGTTGAGCTGCTTAACAGTCACGTTTGGTGGGTGTTGCAGATAACTATTGCACCCTCCTGACCTCCTACAAGAGGTAAACACTTACATTCTTTTGGGGGGTTTGCAGGAGATGTGGTCCTGCAAATTGCCCTACAGTTTCCCCCCTCTGGTCCCCTGGAACACTGGGAGGTTCAGGGGGCCAAGCACTGCTGAAGTGTTCAGGGCTGATCGCAGGGAGGTGATGAGCTGCTTGAAGTAGCAACATTGGACAACTGATGGCGAGCACCAGCAGGCTAGCGATGATGCACCCCCGGAAGATCCAGTCCCACCACGTGTATGCATACTGGGCGGAGTGGGTGGAGGCGCTAGTCAGGATTCTGGTTGTTTGCTTAATAGTCACAACTGTTGGGTGTTGCAAGGCAACTGAGGTATCCCGATATCTATTGCACCCTCCTGACCTCCTGTGAGCCCAGAGGTAAATACTTTCACTCCTTTGGGGGTGGTTTGCAGGATATGTGGTCCTGCAAATTGCCCTACATACTTAAACACTCATTTTTAGAAATGGTTTTTAGTCATTTTCCTCATACATTTTAAGTAAGCCTACAGCCTACCATCAGTATGTCAAAGACAGATATAAAGGACAGAGGTTTAATGAAAAATTAACGTACTAATACTTGTGTGCTTGTCAAAATTGTCTTAACTGTTTTTAAAGACTATGATGTGAAAATACATTAACACAACACACAAATTCAGGGAATATACTGATGAAAGAGGAAAGAAACTAGAATTGGGAAAAAAAAAAAAAAAAAAAAAAACCCCCACACAAACACTTGTCAGAAGGCATGAGGAAAATATTTTGTCAGAGCCAGTCACAGAATCAGAGTTTATCGCTGTCCGAGGGTAAGCTTTTTAATGAGGTTGAGCTCATGAAGCGATACGTAATGGGAGCAGGTATGGGATGACGCATGTTCAGAGAAGAGAGACGTACTCAGTGGTGAGTATCTCAGCACTAGACGAGTCGTGACGTGTACTCCATTTTTTTGGATGAGGCAAAGTAATCCAGAGATTAATGGCAAAGCAAAGTCCTTTGCTGTCCGGACGCCAGGCTCCACGTAGTCGTGCTGCCGGGTGGAATTGCGCTGCCTCTCCGATACGATCCCTCGCCGCGCTCTGCAACTCCTGCAACCGCGAAGAGAGAACCGAGAAGCCAGCGGAGCCACGCCTGGTCTCACACACACGCCTCGTGTAAGACGAAATGAAATACTTTCCTTACGGTGAGCAGGGCGGTCGCTCCTGCTAGTTGCGCCAGTCGATCAGCCGGGCAAGCAGCTTCTCCGCGGCGGGTCTGCGGTTAAATCTTCCTCTTCCCCGACTATCTGCTCCGGCAATGCTCCGCCTTGCCGAAGTCCCACACGAACAAAAACACGCCAAAAAAAACTCAAAGCCACATAATGCGCACTAAGACAGAGCGCTTCCCCACGCACTCCTGCTGCTTTCTCCAGGCGGCTGTCCCGCTTTTCACCCCGACTTGCTACCTTTTATGAGGCAGCAAAGCTCCCCTACACGCCCCGCTCACAGGTGCCCGGCATTACTCGCTAGTTATTCCATTATTGAATAAATGCTGTGCCACGCCCACATGCAACTCCCCGGGCTGCCCAAACCACCGCCCGACATTAACTTCACCTGGCTACAACAGTAAAACTCACCATTGTTCACGCAGTTGCCCCTGCGTGCACTACACAAATGCTGCATAAATGGTCTCCAGCAATCTAGTAGGGGAAAATCCTGTGTTAACAGAATTATTCCAACATTCAGTTTTTAACTTTTTTTTTTTTAAAATATAGGCCAAACCAAAACCATAGATCGCAAAGTGTAAGAAACCATACAACTCTATTTAGTCACAATGACTATAGTCACGAGGACTATTTTTTAACAATTTCCTCTCTTAACCAAATAGTGCAAAATTTGGTAACAGAATGACAGTAAAATCTCTTAGTTTTTCATGTAAGCGTGTTTTCCAAGAATTCTGTTGAATATCTGCTCCAAATAAAGATTCAAAGATGCTTGCGGAAAGAATGGAATGTCAGATATGACATGATACCTTGAGTTTGAAAACATCTCCTTTGGTTTTTAAACTACAGTAAGTAAAGTGGACTAACATACAATAATGGAATGACATCATGGGTCCCTGGTCTCTATAGTATACAGAAATGCATAATTAAGGATCTGAATGTAATTTTAATGATGGTGTTGCATAAATAACTACACAAAAGCAGAAATATGTAATATATGCTCTTGAGAAGGTAATGTCTACTTTTAGAAAACTGTATGGAGGTAAACAATGAAAGGGTAATTTATAAAACTCACAAAACACAAATCTTCCTTGGAAACTCTTTAGTTTTTCTCAGTGGATTTGGTACATTTCTGCAAACTGAAGTCCAAACCAGTTAACACAGGTGGCTAAACTTGTGATAAATTATGCAGAACTAATACATTTTCATTGCTTTAACACAAATTCTAAAACTAAAAACTATTACCAAGTACTTCAAATAAAACTTTACATTTAAGTTCAAAATTCATGTCAGATTGGGCTGATGTGACCAGTCACCAGATCTCAATCCAATAGAGCACCTTTGGGATGTGGTGGAACCGGGCATTCGCAGCATGAATGTGCAGCTGACAATCTGCAGCAACTGAGTGATGCTATCATGTCAGCATGGAGCAGAATCTCTAAGACAGCGTTTCCCAAACCTCCCTTCTAGGGATCCGCCTGCCACAAGGACACCAGGACACAGTGAGTAGGAGTAACAGGCTTTATTTACAAAAAATGAAAACCAAAATACACACAAATTCATAAACAAAGATGCTCCTTCCCCACCCTGCTACTAACTCCTGTCCTCCCCTTCCTGGACCCAGGTAGCAGGTGCGCAAACCCACACACAAGGAACCCACGCACCACACACTAGCCTCCCACACATGTGCCCCACTACAATACACTCTGATCTGGCGCCCCCGCCCACAGGGAGAGAAGGGACCACTCTTCCATCCCAGAGGGGAAGTCCCACTGCCGCGGGGGGGGGCTCCGCACACGCACGCACACCACACAGACACACAAAACAAAAGAAATAAGGGGGGGACGTAGTTCAGCCCGCGCCACCGTGCCGAGCCTCGCCCACGTCCCAAAATAAAATAAAATAAAGCCCTCTCCGTTGCTCCCGCGGTTGGGCTGGCGGCTCCGGCGGCGACCACTCTTCTCGCTGACCACTGCACCAGCTCCGCGGGGCCCCACTGCGGGAAACAGTTCGGCAGCCGGTCCGCCCCCCTTCCTCTCCGCTTCGCGCCGGGGACTCACGCACACAATTGTCAGCTCGAAGTATCGCTTCCCTCTCAACCGAGGGCTCCACCTCCCGGGCAGGTACTTTCGCGGGGTGGGGGCTCTCCTCGGTACCGGCTGCGTCCTAGAACTGCTCACGGTTTCGCTTCTCCCTCAGGGGCTCACCGCGGTACTCTTCTCTGGTCGCCGCTTCTCGCTGGAGCCGCCTAAAAACACACACACGCGGACAAACTCACTCCCGCACACCTAAAGCAAAAGGAAAAAAGAAAATTAACTAAAGGAACACCAAACCCCCAAAACCCGTCCCGGGTCGCGACTCCCGGGGCTAAGCCAAATGAGAAACGAAACAAACCAAAAAATAACCAACATAAATTTCGCCGTGCCGGCACGCTCAACAGAAAATAAACCAAAAGGTAGTTCTCAAATTAAAATCCGTGCCCGCGGCCTCCCAGCGTCTCTGCCATGCTGCTCCCAATCACCTACCTAAATAGTCCCGTCCGAAACCCGCTAATTCAATTATTGCGTTTTCCCGGCTGCACGCCCGAGCCCTCTCGCTCTCCCAGGGAGTACAGCGCAAGCACTTACCGCTGCCAGGAAAAACTCCTGACATATAGGCTATGTGCTTTTTTGGTAACGGAATGACAGAACACTATGCAATGACTCTTACAGAAGCGAAACAGTGTTTTTTTTTCTAGTGTAGTTTATTGTACAATACTGGGTCAATTTTTAATTTTAAGAATTAAAGTTTATTTATTTATTCAATCATTCCTCAAGGTAAGGATTGCGGAACATGCGGAGCAACTAGCGCAGCGCAGCACAGCTCTCAAACGCTGCATGAATATTAATTTAAATACAGATTAAAACAATACGAAATTTTAAAGCACTCTGGCTAACGAAATAGAGAATCTTAAGTCTTTTATTGCCAAATACTATTTCGATATGTCTGCCAAACCAGATCACAAGAGATCTAGAGAATTGTCACGTGCAAGCGAACCAGAAATTGAGATGACTACAAACAAAAACAAAAACAGATCGCGCAATGCTGGAGGCCATGCACGAACAAATAAAACAGCTGAAGAAACTAGATCTTTTGCAAGACATGATAAAAGATATAGCTGAACTTAAGTCGGCAGTTGACTTCACAAACAAATTAATGGAAGACTTAAAGGAGGAAAACGCAATCCTTAAACAGTGAGTACCTTACAAAATGAGGCGGAGAAGCTCTCTAACGAAAATAAACAAATGAAAGCCGAAATATTGGACTTGAAATGCGGAAGTAGTTTCAGGTTTCAAGTTTTTATTGTCAGGTACTCGATAACAATGTATCATCATTATCAGTACTGAAATTCTTAGGCTCAGAACCAGCTCAACTTTACAACATAAAAAAAAAAAAAAAAAAAAATATATATATATATATATATATATATATACACATACAATAAACTAAAAAAGTAAAGAGTAAAAGAATAAAAAAATAGAATAATAGGTAAATAAATAAATGAGTAGATAAGAGAATAATGTAGGAATATAGACAACAGTGCAGTGCAATATTGATACAGTTAAAGTGACTTGTGGTAAACATTTTACGTGTAAACAGTAGTCCTCCTTAAAGTGGCACACTGGTGAGTGTATTGTTCTGTGTGAGGTGTGTGTGCAAGTGTTCGTGTCAGCAGTTCAGGAGCCTGATGGCTTGCGGGTAAAAACTGTCTCTGAACCTGCTGGTTCGGGTCCGGATGCTCCTGTACCGCCTGCCAGACGGCAGGAGCGTGAAAAGTCTGTGGCTGGGATGGCTGGGGTCAGAGAGGATCTGCTGTGCCTTCCTCCTGCAGCGCTGGCTGTAGAGGTCCTGGATGGCTGGCAGATCAGTCCTGGTGATGTGCTGTGCTGATCTGGCCACCCTCTGCAGAGCATTGCGGTCGAGGGCGGTGCAGCTGCCGTACCAGGCCGTGATGCTGCCAGTCAGGATACTCTCGATGGTACACCTGTAGAAGTTGGTGAGTATCCTGGAGTCCATGCCGAACCTCTTAAGCCGTCGGAGGAAGAAGAGCCGCTGCCTCGCTGCCTTCACGACCACGCATGTGTGGTGTGACCAACTCAGATCCTCGCTGATATTGATCTCCAGGAATCTGAAGCTGCCCACCCTCTCCACTGCCGTTCCCTCAATGTGGATGGGGGTGTGCCCCCCTCCCTGCAGCTTCCTGTAGTCCACAATCAGCTCCTTGGTCTTGCTGATGTTGAGCAGGAGGTTGTTGTCAGGAGGTTGTTGTCATGTCATGGCAGACTTGTCTCCATCTGTGATGCAGCCGATGATGGGGTGTCGTCAGCAAACTTTATCACAGTGTTGGAGCTGTGTGTGCCCGTGCAGTCGTGAGTGAACAGTGAGAACAGCAGAGGGCCGAGCACACATCCCTGGGGGGCACCAGTGCTGAGTGTCAGTGTGGAGGAGGTAGCGTAGCCAATCCGCACCGCCTGTGGTCTGCCCGTCAGGAAGTCCAGGATCCAGCTGCACAGGGAGGAGCTGATGCGCAGGTCTCAGAGCTTCCTGACGAGTCTGGACGGCTCCACGGTGTTGAAGGCAGAGCTGTAGTCGAAGAACAGCATCCGCACATAAGTGTTCCTCTGGTCAGTGTGCAGTGCAAATGCTATTGTATCGTCTGTGGACCTGTTTGGCCATAGGCGAACTGGAGTGGGTCTAGTGTGGTGGGCAGAGAGGATGTTATGTGGGTTTTGACTATCCGCTCAAAGCACTTCATGACAATGGAGGTAAGTGCTACTGGGCGGTAGTCGTTCAGGCAGCTTACATTTGGTTTCTTCAGGACTGGGATGATGGTGGTCTTCTTGAAGCATGTGGGGAAGTATGAGGAGGTATGAGGAATAACATCGTGATCATGGGAATAAAGGAGGAAGGAGGAAGGAGGGAGGAGGAAGACGCGGAAAATTACACCGTGAGGGAAAACCTTGTGAAACAATTTATGAAAAAAGCTTAAAATGTCCGAGGGGCAACTGCGGTCAAGCCAGCCGTCGTTGGCATTTCCGTGGTCAAATCAGCCGCCCCTAAATGAACAGTGCTCCCCTATTCCCACCTTTATGGTAAATGCATTGAATGGCTCAGAGCGAGCTGACATGCAGGGTTAATAGCGACTTTATTCTGTCATTTTTCTAACTGTCCAAAGTCAAGTGTTGCAGTATGAAAGTCTTACCTGAAGAGAGGTCATGAAATCTGCATTATACCTGAGCACACCAAATGCAATTTGTCAAATTGCATCGGAATTGGCCAAGTTAGCGCGAGAATACGCACGTGACTACGTCCTGTTGTCAAAACAAGGTGTTAACTCAAAGTAGTCTATATACAATATACATGTAAGGACATTAGATTAATTGGATCGCATTAACAGGAAGTATGAACATGTTACATGTGTCCCCTATTATTTAAAAAATTACACTAAAATGTGAGGGAAATTGTTATTTTTTGATTTCAGATCAGTGGAAAAACAAATTTGACATGGAATAAAAAGTGTTCCTTCCATAAGTAGATCATGAGCCTAATATTTTTGGACACAGTACTTCTCACACTACTTGCATAAATTATATGAAGTACTTTTACCTGTACTTTGCCAGTAATCCTATGTCAAAGTCCCCTCCAGAGGACAGGAATATGTCTTTTTCCTAACTTTGACAGAGGATAAAAAATGTTCCTTCCATAAGTAGATCATGAGCCTGATTTTTTTGGACACAGTACTTGTCACACTACTTGCATTGTGTACTTTTTTTTTTTTTGTCATTTTTCCATTTTCTCCCCAATTTGGAATGGCCAATTTCCTGAATTTGGAATGCCCAATTAGTCATTGATGTTCGGTCCCATTGCACAACCCCCACTGTCAATCCGGGAGAGTGTGGACAAGCACATGCCCTCCTCCGAGACACATGATGTCAGCTGCTGCTTCTTTTCGCTCTGCGGTCCATAAGCCAAGCTAGCACAGAGATGAGTCGGAGGAAGACATTTCATATGCAGCTTTTGGCACGTGGACCACAGGTGCCCGATCGACCAGCAGGGGTCACTGTTGCTAATGGGACCGAAGCCCCTGCTGACGTACCCACCCCTATCCCCGGCGGAAGGAAGCCAATGTGCTCTGCCTGTGAGCTCCCGGTCACTGTCAGCTAGTGACACGGCCGGGATCGAACCCGGGCTGTAGCGTTTAGTCTACACTCGGAATGAGTGCTTTTACCGACTGAGCCACTCGGGAGCCCCTTTACTGTGTACTTTGCCAGTAATCCTATGTCAAAGTTGCTTCAAGAGTACAAGAATATGCCTTTTCGCCTACCTTTGACATGACATAGAAAATGTTCCTTCCATAAGTAGATCATGAGCCTGATATTTTTGGACACAGTACTTCTCACACTACTTGCATAAATTATATGAAGTACTTTTACTGTGTACTTTGCCAGTAATCCTATGTCAAAGTCCCTTCCAGAGGACAAGAACAACTGTTTTCGCAGTGATACACTACAAAAAGTTGGTCTTAGCCCACCCTGAGATTATAAGGCCATCGATACAGTTGTGATGGATGTGGCAATCCCAACTGACACTAACAATAAGAAACAAGGAGCATGAGAAGATCGAGAAGTACCAGGGGCTGAAGGAACAACTGGAAAAGATGTGGAGGGTGAAGTCCAAAGTGGTCCCAGTGGTAATAGGAGCATTATAGGCTGTGATCCCCAAACCGGGAGGGTGGCTCCAGCTGATTCAAGGTAAAACATCCAAGGTCTCTGCCCAGAAGAGTGCAGTACCAGGGCCGTCAAAGATACTGTGCAGAACCCTTAAACTCCTAGGCCTCTGGTAGAGTATCTGAGCTTGAAGGGGAAAAAAGACACACACCAAGATCTTTCAAGTGGGTGCGAGAGGGAGATTTTTATAATCATTATACATTTATAATATACCAAAACTAAAAAAAAAAATTAAAATAAACATGCATCTGCCTAGCCTATATCATGTTCTTAAATCATTACAATTTTGTTTATGATTTCATAACATAAGTTTTTTTTTTCTTCATTGGTTCATTGGTCCATGCTGGCTTTTGTATTTTTTTTTCTCATTTGAAATCGCATGAATCATCTTACCATTTTTTAAAATTGCAATAAGTACTCTTACATCACCAATCAGGAAATATCTTGAACCCGCCTCTTCACCCCTCACCTATGCATTTCAAGGACGTGATGGACATTTTGTTAGAGATGACTTTTATTTGTATATGAGAAAAGGTATGTTCACGGGTACTCAGCAAGAAAGTGTAACCTCTCTGTTGCTAAAGCAAGAGCCAAGTGGCCAATATAAAGATCCAGTTTACTTGAAAAACTGGAGACCCCTTACACTTCAGTGCTATGATACCAAAATATTAGCCAAATACATAGCTTTTCATATTAAACATATGTCTTACCTGATATCATACACCACGACCAGTCTGGTTTTATGCAAGGATGAAATATTGCGAATAACAGAAGACAGGTACTTGAAATTATAGAACACTATGATAGAGCAAAGAAACCAGGATTAATTTTTACAGCAAATTTTTGAGAAAGCTTTTGGTAAAATAAGATGGGATTTTCTATATAAATGTTCAGAATTCTTTAATTTAGGAGATTCTTTAATAAAATGGGTTAAAGTTCTGTATAATGACTCAACTAGCAAAGTTATAAATAATGGATATCTATCAAAACCTATCGTACTCTTACGGGGGGTAAAACAAGGGTGCCCTTTATTCCCATATTTATTCATCACAGCAATTGAAATTCTTGCTGTAAAAATGGTACTGGATGCCAGTTAGTCTGTAGGCCACATATGAAAATGGCTAAAAAAAAAAAAAAAAAAAAAAAAAACAGATTAACAAAGATATGTACAAATTTTACTTAAGAACAAAGAACTTAGTTGCCATACCATATAAGATTTTAGATAGCTGGGAAAAATGTTAGATACACCAATCCCATTGAATCAGGTCTTCATAATCCTTTATAAAACAACACTTGACTCAAAAATAAGGTATTTCCAATAAAAACTAATATATAAGTTCTTGGCAACGAAAAAGATATATCTGGGGAATTGACCCATCCTCTGTATGCTGATTCTGCCAAGAAGAGGTGGAATCTGTAGAGCATTTGTTTTGGTATTGTCCGTTTGTTGCCTTATTTTGGATGAAGGTTCAAAAATGGTTATATATGCATGATGTTTGTCTTCAGTTAAACTTGTTTACAGTGTTTCTGGGTGATATATCAAAACACTCTCACGCTATACACATAATTATATTGCTGGGAAAAGTATTTTTGGGTTGACATCAGTGGAGACTAAGAATTGAGAGATTCAAGAACTTTGTCAGCTATTACTGTAGAACCGAGTGTCCTATGGCACATGAAACAGGAGGTTTAGCTTATGCCAAAAGATGGGATAAAGTTAGGGAGGCTGAAGGATGGAATGGGTGATATATTTAAACAAAGAAAGTAAATGAATAATTATATATATATTATATAAGGGAGAAGATAAAACAAGATGTTGTCCTCTGGGAGGGGTGGGGATAAATTTTTTTAAAAAAGTGAGTCGTTTAAATTAGAGTCTGCTTTCTTGAGTCGTTGTATAGTGCTGCCTATCTTTTGTCTGTGTATTTTTTTTTATTTATTTTCCATATGTACTTATACATCCATTTATTTTGTCCATTTGTTCATCCAGCCATACGTTGTGCTTTCCACCCTGTCTACGGGGAGGGTAAGAGGGGAGGAAGGGCTGGGGGGGCTAGAGGAGGGAGGAAGGGTGTGTTGGGGGAGTCTATTTCTTTGAAACTGCTTTTGAAGCCAAACAGTTTATGCAAAATTAAACAGAAGATTATAATAGTTGGCAGGGGTCTCTACTTGAATGTTATTGTGTTCTGATGCATTTCTAAAACCTTTTAAGACTTTTTTCTGGTGTGCTGTTTAAGACCCCCCTTTCCAGAAATAGAAGCTGTTACTTTTTTCCTATTTTTCAACATTGAAAATGGATGAGGTAATGTACATTGCCTTACCTTCTCAAAACTATAGACTATGAACTTCACACTTTGGTTATCTTGGGTCCTTTTACATAGAATTGCCCTAGAGCTGAATTCCAGGTAACCTCCTTCCCATCTCAGGGAATGCCTGCTGCTGTATGGCAAGCTGTTTTAAAATGTAATCTTCCTCCTATTGATGGCATGATAGCTTGGTTTGAAATCAACATCAGTTACTTGGTAATCAATATTGAGTCATTTGAAAGTAAGACTCATGTTTCACAAAGAGTCATGTTGTCAAACATGTCTCATGGTGTTCTCAAATTAGCTTGATATCAAACAGGAGGGTTACAAAGCTTGTAAGTGGAGACACATGTATGAGTTTGCAAGACTGTAATATACTATCACTAGTTGTCTTCATGCAGTCTGGATTTAATGCAATCTGGATTTCTTTTGACTACCTGCAGTAGTGCATTGTTAATACTTATATGTAATTAATGGACATTGCAGCCTGTCTATTTGGGATAATTTAACAGCATAGGTTCAGCAAGCAAGGTCACCTGTCTCACCATTGCAGGAAAGAATGAATACCCTTTGATTCTGGTATAACCCAAACCTAATAATGGCAACAATGTACTTCATAATTGTGTTATTACTTGCAAATCCCCTTAGTGACTTAGGAATGCATTATCAAGTATTATTGCACACATTTAAATCAAAGTACAGTTCATTTGCAAGTAACTGAATGTGCTAACAGTAAATGCTGATATCTGCATCGTGAATATAACATGGGTTAGTAGGAGATTGGGCCAACATGCCTGTGGCAAGCTCTGCCACTATCTGGCAGAGGTGATTCATGTGCTGCTGGTTTGGGTGTCAGTGGCTGTGAAATATGTCCTCAAACATCATAGGAACTCTGAAATGAATGGAAGGCAACAAGTGGGACTGTGATGATGCCACTGTTGGTTCACCTCACTGTTCAGGAAGCTTTGGGTAACCCAGCAGTTCATGCATGCCTACACTGACCGAGTCAGTGCAAGCAATGGGCTACTTAAGGAACCCAATAATGGTGGGACTACCACACACTGGCAGTAACAGATTCATTTTCACAAGCCAAAATATGAGTTTGTCTACAATAAAATGATGTGATTGGTTAAGATCAGTAAATCAGAGACAGTAAATGAGAGATTTTTGTGAAACCAGATTGTTGTTCTGGACCATTTGTAATATTAAGTGCTCATGTGTGTCATGATTGTCCTGGATATTATTTACTAATTAACGTGATTTGCTGTGAACACTGTGTCTTAATGTGATGTCTGTGTCCTGGTCAGAAAAAGTGCAATTTCAAAGGCCACAAGGGTTACGTGCAGAGGGTGAGCTGGGATCCCTTGGGACAGAACATTGCCACATTGAGCTGTGACATGTAGCTGCGTTTCCATTTGTCTTTTTTTATTAGTTTAATGAATACCTCAAACACTCACACACAACACACACCCTCCTGTGGACAGAAACTGAATGGTTGGATCCTAGTTTTGATGGTTTTCAGGGTTAACTGCTCATGTGTAAAAGCACTCAAACGAAGAGGAAAGCCCACAGCATCCCCAAGATGCAGCAGCTACTGACAGGCAGGCCAATGAATGGGTAGGGGCCACTCCTGGGCAAATGAAAATCCAGATATGGACACACAAACCTGCATGTGTGACCACAGACAGACATGCAGATAAACATACACTCCAAAGTCTAACTCATTCTAAAGGGTTATACATGCACACACGCACAAACACACACAGACACACACACACAAAATCCACAGTATCTCTCAAACATGTATGCACTCACACAAAAAAGACACTCTGTGAAATGGGCATGGGCCATTCTTCACTTTCACCTTTGACAGCAACCGGCTAGCTTCAGGTGCAGTAACAACTTTGTAATGTATTTGTAATGCCTCTGAAATGTACGTGTAATGTTGCAGTAACACACCTGTAATGCATCCATAACATCCTTGTAAAACACCTGTAATTTAATTTCCCTGTAGTGCACCTGGCATACTTATAGGTTACTCCATTTTTTCCTTTATAAAAACATTCATTTTGGACATTTGAGTATTTGAGTGTACCACCTGCATATTTTCCTGAGTATACTATTTGTGTATTGCCTGAATATACCACCTGAATATACCACTTACATATTTACATCACGCTCCATGCACAAGACTGGGGAAAACCCAGTTTCCCCAAAACTCCCAGCAACACTACAATATGAGCTTACAGCATTATACACTCTAGGAGCTATCAACACTGTGAAAGTATTGTGACAGCTTGGATCATATTTTTGTTGAAATATCATTCAGACCATTGTAAAACATGTAGATGTTAACTAACATTGACAGCGTAAAGTAATCTCTTGTTTTTCTAGGTGAACATTCAGCCATTGATTAAAATCTACACACTCCTTAACCACTACTTGGTTGTAAGGAAGCTGATATATGATGGGATAGAAAAATAGCATATTCTCCATAATTAAGGACTGTAAAAATGCTCAGAAGATTCACTGATCTATATATCAGATGTGTATGTGAAGATAAAGTTATCTAAAGAGGAGCAGCCAGGTATGATTGCATTCAGTGAATCTGCATTTCAATTGTGTAGTCCTAAAACACAAAGCTGCTGACAGGCTAAAGCAGATGAAGAGAATTTAGAGAACTCATGCTTTGTGCATGGAGTTTGTGGCTTTATTCCTTATCTGAATATTTAATTGTCCTGAGCTTGTGCTGAACAATGGTGCTTGATTCATTACATAATCTTCCTCGGGAGTTTCTGCATCCCTGTGACTGTGCAGCTGAACCCTCCCTGCACCAAACTCCCTCCCCTCCTCCGCCTGTTTGGGTGACCTCTCAGCATTACATTACCCTTCTTAAAGGTGCAGGTAAAGGCCAGCCTACCTGGGTGACATTACCTATTGCGATTTCAGTGGAAATGCCTTATTAGTCTTGATGCTCCCTCCCTTGTGGGGTATTACTAAACTAAGTGATTCATTTACTTGAAAAACAAAACACTTAAATCAGTTACCTGCCATCAGCTTTGCATTGGTTTACTTTTGTGATGGCCAATCATGATGGCCCTGCCTTGAGATACTGACTTGTTCCTGCACTTGCAGATTCATTTGCATTTCAGTTCTAACTGTAAATTAAATCTGATGCTGTTTGATATCATATCAAGTGGTAAGATGAATTAATCTGTAATGAATTTGATTTGAAGGCATATTGTGATCCCTGCTAACTGAAGATACAGCTGAAATGATGTAATGATATTCAGCTGTGCAAAGCTCAGGTCTGCCCCTTAGAACAACATGGACAACTATATATTCTATTTTTTACATCATAAATACTGCTTTTACATCAGGGAATACTTTAATAAAAAAAAAGTTAAGAAGCAACTGACCGCAAGAACTCACACACACACACACAAGTGCTCAGATAAGTGTTTCAGTATGGAGGTTTGCTTTCATAAGTTGGGTCTTATAAGAAACTGCATACATGGATTTATTTAAGAGTTTTTATAAGATTTTATAAGAGTTGTGAAGGAAGACAGGAAATTTGTTCCTTCACAACTTAATTTCTATTTCATAATTTGATAAGTTTAAGTGCATCCTATTAACTTGAACCAAACACTAAAGCTGTACTTCTTGCATAACAAAACTTGTCTGTCAAAGTTTTTGTCTTCTCATACATCCCAAACAACCATGCATGTGTGGAAGAACCTTAGGGACCTTGTTACATTACATTACTGGCATTTAGCAGACACTAACCCAGAGCAACTTACATCAGTTGCAATGTTATCCATTTATACAGCTGGATATTTACTGAGGCAGTTTAGGGTTATGTACCTTGCCCAGGGGTACAACAGCAGTGCCCCAGCGGGGAATGGAACCAGCAACCTTTTGGTCACAAGTCCAGTAAATGGCACTGGATACATGAACTGGTGTGAGCATTTGTGGATGAACACACAGCCCATCAGGGAAGCAGAATCAGGCTAAAGGCAGCTTTGACTTCACATAACACTGCAGTCACACTGAAACCCAGTCCACACCTGTGAGGAACCTAAAAGCCTCCCTTTTTCCTGTTTACATTTAGCTGCCTGTTCAATTAGAAGTATGAAACAAAGTATTCAAAGAGCAGGAGGAAACAGCCAAAAGTCCAGAATGTGTTTACACGTTTGAACAGTGTATATATCCAGATTTTCAACAGCCCAATCTTGTGCTATACAGAATAGGCCAAAACTCATACCCATTTTGGGATCTTAAATACAAGCAAGAGGTGATAAATATTTGGTACTAACTTCATAAAAATGTTGCATTTGACAAATACAAGATGCCTGATCATTTCCTGTTAGTTTGAATTGTGTAATTGTTTCCTCAGTTCTGTGATTCTGACAATTAGTGACCTTCTTGGGGTATTAAAAACTGAATTCAATATAAAGCATCATCTCCTCCTTAAAACAACTTTCTCTCTGCTAATTTTAAAGCCATCATTTAACTAGAGATAAAATTTCTATACGGTGACCAAGAAGTTGTGCCCCATAGAAATTAATAAAATTAATTTTATTAATTTCTATGGGGCACAACTTTTTGGTCACCGTATAGAAATTTTGTTTGCTTTTTTAAGTAGATGCAACTATGTAAAGGTGCGTTTTAACCGAACGCGACGCGAAATTTTCGCGCGTCGTGAATGCATGAAAAATAACGGCAGGAGGCGAATGGGCGGAGTTAATCACGGCGAAACTGCGAGCGACGCGAAATGGGCGTAATGAGCGTTCGCCCGAGTTAAAAAGTGTTCAACTAGAGCGAAAATTTCGCCTGGCGAAAGCCAATCACCTTCAAGTGGGGCAAGAAGTCTCGCCCCCTTTCCAGAACTCAGGCTATTTGGTGTTGTCCGTTAGCTGACGTTTCAAAACGTGGACCCATCGTTGTGTGGACCGTTAGCTTTGGAACATTACTTCTTAAAAAAGAGAGTTCACAAGAAATGACAAACTGCTTGTGTGCCGTATTTATACAAGCTAATTAACTAGCGAGCTAGCAACGCAAGATAACTTAGCCGTCTTCTATTGTGTCTAGCAAACTTGCTAGCAGCGTTGGTGTAATCAGAAATGCTTGCTGTGACGTGACGCGAAATTTCCGTGTTCATTTTTCAGGCAAGCGATCAAACCCGTGCGAGGAAAGCGAAGCGAAATTTCGCCTCGCGTTCGGTTAAAACGCAGCTTAACAGATAAAAATATGCATATACAAGATACGAAAATGTGCCTTTGTCAATTGTCTTTGTTTTGACATTTAAAATAGGTATATGCTGTATTATAGACATTTTTGAAGTTACAGCCAGGTCTAGACCAATCACACGGACAAGACAGGCTACTTATTCGTTATGGCTGCAGTCCAATGACTATCAATGATGAGAGCTAAAATGTCAAAAGATTCTATAGCGCGAGGCTTTGCGACACAGGGGCGCCTGCAGGATTTTATCTTGGGGTACGCACAGAAACCTGACCACGCACGCACACACATCGAGAGCTGAAAGAGAAACGTCAGTGACTGATTAATGAATAATTCAATCTGGCCTACCTATTTGAAGTTCAGTCTCCTTCTCGTCGAATTGTTTGAGCACTTCCTCACAGATCTTTGATCACATAGCCTAATTGAAGAGCGTTTAGCCGGAGCAGAACTATTTCGGGACATTCTAAAACGCTTATCGTGGCTTAATTTTCCAAAACTGCGATCAAAGATCACCAAATTTCTCTTGGACATCTCTTGTCAGAAACACTTCCGTCTATCAAAAAATCAAAATCCTAGGAGTATGGTCTCACGTTAAGCGTTTTCCTCTCCATTGACGCCCATTATAAGGAAAAAGCTAAATGTGCCTTTGTCAGGGCTCAGGCAGGGACTCACGCGCAGACAGCGAAGACAGGTACACGTAGGGTTAATTGAATCCAGAGGGCAATCCAAAATCAGGGTCAAAACAGGCAAAGTCCAAAACCAGAAAGACACGGCGAACATTCCACAAAACAGATCCAAAAAATCGAAAACGAGAGAAAAGGCAGAGCAAAACGAAACCGGCAGGCAAAAACAGAACAAACAGCGAGTAGCGAAACAGTAAACTGAGACGAACTGGCAATGAGACATAAAACAAGCGGGGTGTAAGTAGGGAAATGCTGATGAGGAGATGGGATACAGGTGCGCAGGCAGGCAGGTGGGGATGATCAGATGATCAGGCGGGCGGAGACAGGGCGGAGAACAGGGCAGGGCTGAACACAGGGAAAAAGAAAAGCACGTGGACAGGAAAAACACAACCGGCTAAGACGCTGCAGTCCTGACAGCCTTAATGTCCCAGAACAGCGATCAGTGATCACCAAATTTGTCTGACATCTCACATGTCATAAAACACTATCTCCTATCAAAAAAGCAAAACTGAAATCCAATGAAAGGGGTAACTATCTTGCGTTAAGCCGCTTCTTCTCCATTGACCCCCATTATAAGGAAAAAGCTTATGTGGTGGAAAATTTTTTGATTAAGTGTATACCCCATATATAAATTATGATTATTGCCATTTTCAGCCCCCCCCAGAGAAAAGCGGAGCTTGACGTGGTACGATTAAGCTTGTCACATGGTGGAGACAAATTATTGCCAGCAAACGTCATAAGCATTTCTAGCAGACGTTTTAACCTTTTAACCACTTTAACCACAGTATTGACATATTGTATATCAACCACTTACTTTATCTTTATTATACATATGGAGATCTGGAAGCGTATAAGGAAACCAAACAATCAACCAGCCTTAAATAAATAATATGTATTCTATTATACTTTGTATGCATGTGAGCAGAGATTGAGAGGGGGGTTGTCTGTCCAGTACTATTGTGGTGGAAGAAACGTGACAATCTGTATATCCACATGCAGTAAATGTGTAGTTTATAAGCATTGCCAGTAGAAGTCAGTTTAGCTAAAGCAGGTAGTGAACCCTGGAAACAATGTAAAATTAAAGTGGGATATTTTTTTCCTTATTAAAAAGAAGACATAAATGTGCTGGTTTACCACAGAGGCATGCTGGAGGGGGGAGAGATAACAGGAGAATGTGGTGTGACTGTGGAGAAGTAGCAATAGTGTACAGAGAAGATGGAGAGACTTTACGGGAGGATTTTGAGTTTCATAAGCAAGCGTTGTCAGTGGGTTACATTCAAGGTTATTCTAGGTTTCTAGATTTTTTTAGCAGCCAAGGCAGATATGGAGCTGGAACAATTGGTTTCTGTATGAGTCAGGGTGCATGTGATAGAGAAGCCGAAATAATGTTGGCTCTCTTGGTGCAGGTGCAGATCTTCACCTGACCTTCACTTCTCCTGGTGTCTTGTGTTAGGGATACGCCTGATACCCCCTCCCCTTGCCACTGACCAATGTGAGAAAGTTTTCATCTTATTCAGCAATGAAGTTTTGGGTATAACAGGAGGAGCTAGGGGAAAGTAATAAAAGAGAAAAGTGTATGCAGATCAAAGGGGGGGCTGGCTTTTGGGGTTGTGAATGAATGCTTGGGGAGAGTGAACGTGTATGTTGCTCTGCGCGGACCAGCCCCGGTTTACTGTATGTGATTGATCACCATATGCAATAAACCTAATTACATCAGGCTCTCGAGAATTATATTTGTTCTTAATTGGGCACTGGAATTCACGTTCTGTAATTATTACAAAAGGTATGTATAAATTATATAACTTCGAATTGTTACAGCACAAATGTGGAGGGAGCCTCCAGTCTGATTGGCCTAGACTGGGAGAGGTTCTCCACCACACTTAACATAGCATTATGGACCCAAACAGCGACGTACCTGGACAAGACTTCTCTAACACGCTTCTGATCATGAACACGTTCAAGAACCAATACGACGACCCCATGGGTTTAATATAAACACTGACGTTTTCATTGAAGTTTTCACTATAGGAACCCATTATAAAGACACTGCTTGCGGCTGGCCTGCAGTTGGCCTGTAGGGAATAGCTTAACACAAATATTCATGTTTAACCTCTTACGACATCACTTGAGCTACAGCCTACACTGGGGTGGTGATCAGCAATGTGTATGATCAGCACTGTGTAGATCTACTGGTGCAATAAGGAACGTTAAGGCTTTTCTGCTATTATAAGAAAAAAGCTTAACCTGACTTAATGTACCTAAACATCGATCAAAGAAGACAAAATTTCTCTCACACATCTTTTGTCATAAACACTTTCACATATCAAAAAATCAAAACCGAAATCCAAGGAATATGGTCGTTATCTTACGTTAAGCCTTTTCCTTATAATGGGCGTCAATGGAGAGGAAAACACTTAATGTAAGATAACGTCCATACTCATAGGATTTCGGTTTTGATTTTTTGACAGGTGGAAGTGTTTCTGACAAGAGACGTCCGAGAGAAGTTTGGTGATCATTGATCGCTGTTTTGGAACGTTAAGCCACGTTAAGCCTTTTCACTTTAAGCGTTTTAGAATGTCCCGAAATATGAAGTGGACTCGCACATGATCTGTGAATTTCAGTAAACACTCAGAGGTGGTCACCATGTCATGCCCGGTACTTAATAAAGTCGGTGTATCACAGTTTGTTGTTTGTTTTATAGCTACTTTTTCCAGTGTGCTGAAAGCTAATTGCAAGTGACTAGCAAGCTAACTTTAGCTTGCAAGTTAGTTAGCTAATTGATACGCCAAGTTAGCAAACTAATTTCTACTTCGATAGAAATTGAAAAAGCACAATAAATTCCAAATGTTAATAAATGCTCACGCTATTACGATCATACAATCCAAAAATGGTCTATACTTTAATTCTGTCAGACACAATTGTGTCGTCTTTTACATGTAATATTTGGTCTATTTACATTATATAGGACGTTAGCTTGGTACCTAATATTAGGCTACCCATTGTGTATATTTGCCTCGCTTGTGTGCTGCGTAGCTATAATGGTGACAGTAGAGTGGGCTGTGGGCGTTCATTTTTGCCTTAAGAATATGATAGGTCTGCCTTTTTCCAGGTTACGCCTTTACCAACAAAGCGATTGGGCGCTTGGTGTAAAAGCGGGACTTCCCGTAAATGCAACCGCTACATTGAGCGTTACGGCCAATGCCATTCATATTTCAACGAGTGGTCTGTCTCCTTTTTAATGTCTCTGACAGAGCCATATAGAGATTTCTATACCGCTCTGGTCTCTGACACCTCTCTCTCTCTCCCTCTCTCTCTCTTTCTCTCTCTCTCAATTTTCAATTTCAAATTTCAATTCCAAAGAGCTTTATTGGCATGACAAATGTACACATACATATCTCTCTCTCTCATGGTACGCACTGTGCGTACAGCCGTACAGCTGCAGCTTCCCGTGTTGCGACACCCTGTGATCTAAGTTGTCAACTTGTCATGAGATAGAGAAGGAGTCAAGATGGAGAAAGCACAAAAGAAACTGTCAGGGGCCCAGAACAGGAAAAGAAAGAGGGAAAAGGAGAAAGCGTGTGAAGGAATGGGAGAAAAATTGTCTATGTGTATGAAAGACTGCAGGTAGGATGTAAAGTACCACTTCAGTGAAAATCTTGAGAGGGAAGCTTGAAGTTGACATTTTCTAGTTAGCTAAACTAGACTAGCTAACATTAGCTAACATTAGGTAGGCTAACGTAGTTTTATGAGACATGGGAAAAGACTAGATTGCCTATACAGCAGTGTTAACCAACCCTACTCCTGGCAGCACACTATCCTGCATATCTTGTATCTACCCTTGCTGCTTGATTAAATCAGGTGTGCTCAGCTAATCAAACGTGCCACTGATGAGTTCAGTCAGGTAGGTAGAGCAAGGATAGATAGAAGATATGCAAGACAGTGTGCAGGACAGGAGTAGGGTTGGGACACACTGCTATAGAGAATGCAAAGTTGACATCACGCCGTGTTGAATTTTGTTTACACGCCATTTTGTGAAGATCCCGCTGCCTTTCTGTTCGTGAGTTGGAGGCTGTGTTTTGATTTTCTGTCGTGATTCTGAAAAAAGTCGCCATGGTAGGTCAGTGCTGCTGCAGCAAGAACTGCCATAGTAGGTCACACCATCGTTCAGGGAGAAAATGGACAATGGAATACGTTTTTTTGCCTTTCCTTTTTTTTAAACTTTGTTTATTGAGTTTTTACATGGTATTACAATTAAAAAGGTAATATTCAAATACAAAGTGAATTTTATTACACCCCACAATAAAAATTATAAAAAGTAAAAATTGTATCAACTGCAATTGCATACCCCCCAATGAACAACACGTAATAGTACAGTAACCCCCAGACAAAAGAGGAAACAAAAAAAAGAAAAGAGAGAGGAGAGCCGCATAGTGAAATTCACAACACAATCCACATTACTGCACACATTATTTTACAACGTTATAAGGAGCAACTCAGTATGGAATTTCTGCAAAGGAAGTGTGTTTAACATACTGAAAAAGGGGTCCCAGATCTTTTTGAATTTATTAGAGGTACCATGCAAGGATAACCTCATCTTTTCCAATTTAAGAAAATAAAGAACATCTTGCATCCAATGTGAATGAGACGGAGGTACTTGTGATTTCCACTTCATCAGTATCAACCTTCGTGCCAGTAAGGTGGTAAAAGCTATTACATTCTTTTTAGATGAAGAGAGGAGAGGCAAGGAAGGTGACACACCAAATAGTGCACTAAGAACATTAGGATCAAGTTTCAAATCGATTATGATTGACACAGTGTTAAAGATTTCTGTCCAATAATTACCTAATGATGGACAGAGCCAGAACATGTGTATAAGATTAGCCGGAGTTTGATGACACCTGTCACAGGCGGGAGATACATCATCATATATTTTAGACAGTCGAGCCTTGGTGTAATGAGTACGACGTATGAACTTACACTATATAAAGCCATGTTTTGCACAAATGGAAGAGCTATGTACCCGTTTCAAAATCTCATCCCAAAGTTCATTTGAAATTTCTTCCCCTATATCATTTTCCCAAATAGCTTTTATGGAATTCAATGATTCTGACCGAAGAAGATGAATTTGAGAGTAGATGACTGAAATTGTGCCTTTCAAAGACAGGCGTGGATCCAGGAAATTATCTAAGGGTGAGTCATTAGATAAATTAGGAAATGTGGTGAATGCATTCCGAACAAAGCTACAGACCTGTAGATATCTAAAAAAGTGTCTCTTACTCAGTTTGAACCTGTCCACCAGCTGTTTAACGGATGCAAATGTGTTGTCTACTTACAAGTCTTTGAAAGTTTCAATACCTAATTTAGACCAAGTTACAAAGGCATTATCTATCAGAGAAGGGGGGAAAACATGGTTGGCCACTAAAGGGGCCTTAATAGAAAAGGATTGCAGGCCGAAATAGCGCCTAAACTGAATCCAAATTTTGAGGGAGGACTTCACAATTGAATTTTTAGTATAGGGGGAAGTGCAGCAGTGAATAGCAGAGTGCAGCAAGGATTTCAGTGTGACTGGTTTGGCTGGAGGGGAATCATTTTTCTCTCCTTGGAGCCAAAAAAGGGATAAGCGTAGCTGGGGTGACAGTAATTTACTTGCCCTGTCACCCTGTTCATAGTATTTGGATCTAGATTGAAGCAAAGGTTCAGTGGCATGATATGACATAAGGACATCACGTTCAGTTTGTAAAGAAAGATGCTCTTTATATACATCAGGAGATTGGGAGATGACATATTTAATGTGCCAAATGATTTAATTTTTCCTTTCTAAGTTTTTTTCTCATATGCAGTGTAAGAAATTATTTCCCTTCTAATGTAAGCTTTAAAAGTCTCCCACAGAACTGAAGCCGAAACATCCGGTGTTTTATTTCAACTTATAAAGAAGTCAATTCACTGTGAGACAAAATTAGTGTTTTAATCGCACTGGTTTTAGCATATGTGCTAAATGACTTATTACACGGGTGTGACTGTACGCGCGAAAGGGTTAATTGAAAATTTGCACAAAGGTTCTAAATAATAGGAGAAAAATAATCAAATATGATTATTTTATTACTTTATTATTTTATACCTTTTATTTGTCGAGTATATAATTCAAAATGTAATAAGAAATAGGCCTTTCCATATGGTCATTTTATATAAACTATTTATTCATTGAATTTACAGAAAATGTGCTATATCATAATATATATCCTTATCGGGATATGAAATTACCTATATTGGGATATGAGATTTTGGTCATATCACACAGCCCTACCGTTGACTTAGTAGAGAAAGAGGAGGAGTAGACCTGACCTACCCAACCCAACCCTTTTTTCTTTTTAACTGGTCTGAAATTTTGAGATGGGTTTCTTGCAAATAAATTATATTTGCTCCCAAATGGCGTAAATAATGAAATATCTTGCTGCGTTTTATCAGGATGTTAAGACCTTTGAAATTAAGACTAGTGAATTTAATGTCTCCCCCATTAGGGGCAATTACATTAGACTGAGTCATATTCCTGTACGAAAAATATTGTGCAGCATGAGCATATATGACAAAATGCAGCCCCCAAAGCAAAGCAAAGCAAGGGGGAAAAAAAAAGTTACAAACATACAATCCCTCCAATCCTCCAAGAACACACAGTAGCACACCCCCCACCCCGGCAGAAGCACCCTCCCAAACGGGATGTGCGCAAACCCTCCCACGATGTGAACAAACCGTCTCACCTCTAACAGTGGTTTAAACCTTGTTAACCTACTCTCGGTGTTCTCTGGGAATGTGACAATGAACATTACAGGAAAAAATGTGCACTGTAGTGAACATACAAATAATTAGGCTAAATGTATTCTGTTCAACCTCCTCAGGCCCATCAAGAGAGCACGAGAAAAGGAGCCTACTATTACGCTTTCCACCTTATCCAGCAAACAAAGCACCTGTAGTTATTACAAATAAACGTAAATATAGAAACGTGAATCAAGAGGGTGCATTCAAGTAATAACGCTGAACTATATTTAGAAACAAAGGAAATTAAACATAACCTAGGTGCAGTTCTTTCGACAGTAAACATTTGGTGGGCAATGCGATTGAAAAATATAAGCCTTATTAACAAAAATGGTTAGTCCATTAGCTATACCTCTAAACAGAGTCCTGAGGAACAACTTTTCTCAGGTTTTTCTCCATAAACTGTGAAGCCATAGTTGGGTCATCAAACTTGTAACTTTTCCCGTCAGGTAGTTTAATCCGTAGTGTAGGAGGAGACGATTCTCCAGTCCGGCGTCAGATCTGTTTCCATGTTTGAAATAAATTTATCCTGATAAGAAATGGGCGAGGAGGTTCCCCATCCTTCCGTCTAGCGCGCAGGGTACGATGGGCCCAGTCTATGAGTGGCATATCCTCCAGTTTGAGTAGATCTTGTAAAAACTGGGCCGCAAACTCAGTAGGACAGGGGCCCTCCGAGCCCTCAGGTAAGCCCAACAGACGGACATTGTTCAATCTCGAACGACCCTCTAAATCCTCACATTTCTTTAAGAGGGAATCAATCGTGGCAGACATTGGCCTGAAGTTTGGCTATTTGGCCATCATGGTCGCTAACGCACCGTTCAAGGTGTCCAATCACCTCGATGTGTGACACAAGTTTGGTTTCAAGCTGCTCCAAGGCAGAGGTTATCTCCCTTTTGACTGCCTCTGAGACTATGGAGTCAAACTTATCCATAATGTCCTCTCGCATGTCATCCATCATCTGTTTAATGCTCCGTAGCATAGTTTTGTTGGCTTCGAGCTCCGAAGGTATTTTTGCCTCAGGATCATGAGGACTTCGAGGCTTCATGCGGCCTAGCCCGGAGGTGACAGACTTTGAATGCAAAGTCACCATTTATGTTGGCAACGGGTAGAAAATGATAAAATAATGTAATCACAAACAATGCAAAAGCCTAATCTGGCAGAAAAGTATGATTTAGTGCAAAAATATTTTATAAAAAGTCACATTCAGGAGGAGCCACCATAAGACACGTCTTACATCTTCGTGCTCCTTAGCGCCCCCTCATTTTTCGCCTTTCCTATGTGGAAAAAACAGGAAGGGAAGCAGGTTGAGGAGGTGACGAGAAGACGCCAGATGGCACGGGTATCTGCAGGAAGGAGGAGGTCCAAGATTATAGCAAATCTTTTTTATTAATAATGCGACTGATCAAACCCACTGCCTATGACAATCACATTGGTGAATGTTTTGGAAAGTTTTGTATTTTGTTTGGTTTAATAATTGGGCCAAAAAGAGGAGTGCCACCTTACCTTTGCAAGTATGACTGTGCTCTCGCAGTTTGCCGGCTTGAGAATTAGCAGATCTTGCACCCAGCCACTGCAAAACTGTTCATGAGCTTCTAGGGATTTATAACTTTTAAACTCACGCAAAGTGTATGCACTCAGTCCAAAAATGAGATAATTTACAATGTCCGGGTATGTGAGTGGAGGTAGTGCATCGGGGTCTGTAATCCAGTCTTGGGCTGCCAAGTCATATAGATCTATGTTACTTATCATTATTAGTTTGTCCAAATACCGTTGCCTGGCATTGTGATTTAATTTCTCCTGGTAGGGTCCCTTTTCTTTCTCCTTCCCCTTCTCCATCAGATTTGAACGATTTAAACAACTTTTTAGCCAAACTAAACAAAAGGTATGCAGGTAAACACTGTAGCAGGCACAGGTAAACAGAGATCCTTCTTCACAAGATGGCACCCCCGTCCCAACATGCAACATGGCGTGACGTATCTTCACATTCTCTATCGCCTCAGTACATTGAAAATGAATGTTGTTGGTTACATTTAGATTTTGGTCGAACCCGACGGTCAAACCCCAGTATTTTATCAGGACATGTACAGTTTGACGAAAACAAACTGGAAAAAGTAACCTACTGTTTTCTTAGTTTTTCTGCCTTCACCTCAAATCATTGATAGCTAAGTTATACCGCTAGCCAGCTTTCCTCAGACATGAAGTTGATGTTCAGCCTGTCTCGTTCAGTTCTCTAAATAACATGGGCTACCAGTGGTATTTAGCCACGGGTTTTCTTGTGTTTATGCCAATCAGTCGCTAACTTATGTTACTGATGTGATGTTATAGACAATCAATGAGTTTATCAACCAACATTAACTTGTCACATATGGTTAACATTACCATTTAACTGTAGCTTCCCAGTTCTCCTAATAAGAATACCAAGATAACCTTCCTAAACACACTCACACACGCACGCCAGACACGATATTATGGTAGACAGCTTTTTTATTATCGTTTCAATGGGTGAATGGAATAAACTCCTTTCTGTTTATGGTTAAAATGGAAGATGTAGTTGGAGGATCATATTTCTTTCATGTTAGGTGACAGTTCATCATCTTCATTAGTAGCCTAAGGCTGCCTTTTGACGGCCAAACGAGGTGGCTATAGCATTTAATGTTAGATGTTGATCTGTAAGTTACCACAGTGCGTAAGGAGTGGGTTGTGTAGTCTAGACACACCTGAAAGATAAGCAAAACAAGCTTAGTAAAATTATTGTAATATTGTTATTCCTTCACTCAGGCATGAGGATGGAGAGGACAAGGAGAAAAAAACAGAAGGATCAAGAACAGGCGAAGAGAACAGGTAACCGTAGGTGGAAGTATGTATAGGATTGCCAGTTGCCTACCCATGATACCAATTAATTAATTTCCCACCATTATCAATGTGGAAAAGAAATTCTATTGTAAAAGGATAATATTAGAGTGATGTGTAATTTAATTGCAAAACTGTCAAATAATGGTTGATTAACCATGTGACTCAGTGGAGAAGAAAACAGATGGGAAGAGAGGGAGACAAACATGCTAAGTGATGACAACAGGTAGGAAGTGTTCTATTTGGACTACTAGTTTGATAAAATCAGACCTTAACTACAGTATAGTAGGAAGTGCTGCTGTAACCTATTGCATGTGTTAATTCGGAAAAAATAGTGCAAAGAAAGATGGAAAGCCACCTACCACTCAGAGGGAAGTCACAGAAGAGGAGATGGACATTTCAGGGAAACAGAGAGATGCAGCAGAGGAAAGATCTAGGGAAAGACCTGAGGATCTGAGGATCCAGCTGACTGGCCTTCACCACATGAAATCAGTGACTCATTCCGGCAAATAATAATAATAATAATAATAATAAATATAGCTGCAAGCAGCGATGAACGGGCCCAAGCAC